>VZRL01000072.1:111937-131273 GCA_013397895.1 Origma solitaria
GGGAGGAAGGAAGGAAGGAAGGAAGGAAGGAATGGTGTGGAAGGAATGGTGCGGAAGGAAGGAAGGAAGGAATGGTGCGGAAGGAAGGAAGGAAGGGAGGGAGGGAGGGAGGGAGGGAGGAAGGAAGGAAGGAAGGAAGAAAGAAAGAAAGAAAGAAATTTAAATAAAGAAAGAATGAAAGAATTAGAGAAAGAAAGAGAAAAAGAGAGGAAGAGAGAAAAAGAGAAAAAGAGGAAGAGAGAAAGATGGAGAAAGAGAGAGAAAGAGAGAAAGAAAGGGAAAGAGTAAAGGAATTTATCCCTGCCAGGGAAAAAGCCAGGATAAATGTTACCCAGTCATTTGACCATTGCTTCACTTTCTGAAAGTTCTTATATAAAATAATTCTTTGTATGTTATAGAAATGTTCCTTTAAACTGCTCTCAAAAATCTATACATATCACAATAAAAAGAAGAGTTATCAGTATGGCAAATATCAGCCTATGCTAATTTTAGCAGAAATAGAGAGAACCTTACCCTACACAACAAACTGCCTTATCTTGAACTTGTTAACAATGCACATTAAATGCACAGACAAAACAACAAAATAAAAAATACCTGGTGAGCTCTTCTTTAATCTTCAAGGGTTCATGTGGGTAGAATTTCACTCTGAAGCACATGGTATATGGTGGATGAGCTGAAACATTATAAAGAAAAAGCATGAGAACAATAGCAAACAAACATTGTCTCAGCCACCCTGAAGGAGTGACCTCAGAGAGTCTTATCAATGCTTATTTTAGACAGACATTCAAACAAGAGCAGTAAATATTATATGTGCTCTATTTTGGGGTTGGGTTTTTTGGCAAATGATAAACAGTAAGCAATGATAATACTACAAAACTGAAGAAACTGTTTAGTTAATGAAACTGAAGACAATAGAACTATTTCTGTTTCCAGGATTTAATGAGGCTATAGTACCTACTTCTGAGCAATGGTATCAATACCAGCCCTGATGTTCAAGAGAAAAGAAAGGGGGGGAAAAGAAAAGGCAAAGGGGAAAAGGGAAAGGGGAAAGATGAAAGGCACACAACAACAAGAAACATTTTAATTTTGCAATCAGTGTCTTTCAGGCGCTTTGATTGAGAGCAAAGTGCAGGTCTATAATACTCTAGCTAGTTTTAAAATATTTTGGTCTTGATGTAGTCTCAATCTACACAGACAATTTTAACTTTCCAAAACCTTGAAAAGATGGTGCTTTTACAGAAGGAAAAGGGAAGGCAGAAGAAAAGGGAAAAAAAATTACAGCGAATTACCAGGTGAAACAGAGAATTACTTTGTTTTTATTGTAAATTATAACAGTAATTAGTAAGCTAACAGAACATTTTAATGCACCATTTTCTTAAGCTTACCAGTTCATAAGCATGCATAAACAGCATATGGTAATTAGTTCAATAATCGTGATACTCTTCAAACTACTCTGATTGCAGTATTTACCTGTATGCTGCAGTGTTCCAGAAACACGTCTGGATAGCACCCAGTTACATGTGATGTACAACAGCAACAGAAAATATAAATGTATTATGTCTTCTGTTATGATTGGTATTTTTTGGAAGGCTCAACTCTTCTTGAAGATAAAGGAATATTTTCCTCTTTCAAGACCTCACAGTTGTACTTATTTTAAGTATGGTCAGCCTCAACAAAAGCTGCTGATTTCACTTTTTTTTTTCCTTGTTTAAATAACTAATCCTTTAAGACACGAGGACAAATTTCAGTAAGGATGAGAGTGGAAAGATGAAATATATGGGAGAAAAGAAAGAAGGCAAGTAATCAATAACAAATAGAAATGAAGAGGAAATGAAGAAAGAAAAATTAGCCTTTATTTTTCTCTAAAGATGGTCTCAACTTTCACAATTATCAAATCTGGACAAGCCCCCTGAAGGCTAGAGAAACACTTGGTCTGTTTTCTGTGGGCTTTGCTGTCTTAGATATGACAGCAGCATTGTCTTACAGTGGTTGGAAATAGGCTGCAGAACAGAAGACGTTATATCTTCCCTGCCCTGACAGCAAAGTAGAAGGTAAAGTGAATTCACTGTCCCAGAAAGGAAAGCAGCCATCCAGAAACTCACTAAGGAGTCATGTTGAATGGACAAAGCAAAAGATAACTGAAGTCATCTTAAATGGTTCTGTCACTCCTCAGTAGCCATCTTAAAAGTAAGCAAGGGAGAAAAACCTGCGCTCTTGGAATACTGTTCTGCTTACAATACATGATAGAAGAGACAACCCGTATTAAACAAGCAAGAACACTTCCACAGAAAAAAAGGAAAATGAAAAGGAAAAGGGAAAGGGAAAGGAAAAGGGAAAGGAAAAGGAAAAGGAAAAGGAAAAGGAACAAAAGGAAGAAAAAAGAAAAAGAAGAAAAAGAAGAAAAAGAAGATGACGACGACAATTTTTAACTGTTTTGGCAGACTCAGAATTAGTTTGTGCTTGAAATAGGGATGCAGAAATAAGAATAGCTAATGCATGGCTCTTTGGGGCACTAGCATATAAAAACCTGTTTCAAGACCCCAAAATTTACTGAATTTTACCCAATTTTTTGGATGTCAATAAAAAAATTGAAATTTTTTCAGTGGTAAAAGTAAAGAAAGAAAACAAAGAGCTATATTACTAGAGTCCCACTCTGGCAGTATGTGGTTAACACATAAAAGTAACAGCTGCCCTATACGCAAAGAGTATCATAGCAAGGAAAGGATGGGGTACACTGCTCTATAAAAGTAGCCCACATTAATAGGAAAGGTTAAAGTAGGAAATGTTTTACTTGTAGCAGAAGAACAGTGTGTGACAGAAGTACACACCAATGCACAGAACATGCAGATTTGTCAAGGCAGCTTAAAGCCTATTTTGCAAATCTTTTCCTAGACTCAAGCTTCTGTAACAATACTCCTTCTCAGCAGTGCAGCAGTCCTATACAAATCTACTGCAGCCTGCTAAGCAAAGGTGCCCTCTCAGCATGTGCAAGAATGGAACAAACACAACTTCCAATTTGAAATGTTAAAAAGAATATGAACCAGTCCATGTAATTCATCTCTGGAGATAAGAAGGTTCCCTGCAATTACAGAAGGAAACAAGGTTCTCTTTTTCTGTTTCTTATTCTCAAGTAGAAAACTAGCCACAATGAACATTTGAATGGGGAAGGAGAGAACTCTCAAAGCCATCCACTTTACTCTCCATCCTAATTTTAAGGTAGCTCATAAGCCTAATGCTCTTCCAAAGACGCTTTTGATGATGTGCAAACATTTACCAAGACCTTTGTCTTTTAGATTTTACCACACTGGAGAACCACATGTGAGGACTTCATGTTCTCTCATTGGTTTCTCATACTGGAAATCAAGACAGGCATGGAATTTAAGCATCTCAAGAGTTCTGATTTCTCAGCTCCTTGAAAGTAAAAGTATTTTCTACCTCTTCCATATTAAAGTGGAAACATTAATAAGAAGCCTTCCTAAAACAGAGCAGAATTTGCAGAAGCATATTTCATCAACACAAAGCCAACAAGCACATAATCAGTTTTTTAATAGCTATTTCTTATAAGCCTTTTTTTTCAGAGGGGTCCTTTATCTCTCAGATAAGGAGCAACTGGCATAGAAAAATGCCCAAGGCTCTGTCAGAATTTCCTACCATCAGAGTTCACTTTCTCACTAGAAAATATTCAGAACTACAACAATTTCAAAGGACTTTAGTGTGGAGAGTAGTATTGACAGCAAACTGCATTGCAGTAAGGCTATTAATTTGCCTGTTTATATGCTAAAATGTTAAAATTATATTCATACCCTGAGAATGCAACATTGCAGAAAACTTCCTGCCTGTCTCCTTGATGTTACATATTCTCTGAATTACAGTATCCTACAAAAAGTTAGTGAAATTTAAAAAACAAACTAACAAGCAAGCAAAAAAAATTACACTCAAATAGTCTTCATGTTCACTAATGCTGCAGAAGGATCTCTGGGGAACCATAAGACATATGCTGTTGTTTCTATATAACTCTTCCCTTACCATATGAATCAGCTGTTTATGCACACCCCTTGCTGGGCATTTTTAAGACAGATAGAACATTACTCAGTGTTTTAATGCATAAGGGATACCTGAGCTATTGTAAATCTCAAATTATGGGGTCTCCCACATTGCACTCCTTAGTTACAGGATAACACATGGCAAGGTGGATTTTTGTCAGCTGTTTATAATAATGCTTCCAAAAGTATTATTAAGTCTTCATGAGGATCATAGGTATAGAAGACACAGCATTCAGAATAGCACCTGAAGGATCACACAAAACTTCGTGTTCTTGTTGTACACAAATTTGTGAATCTCATATTTTATTAAATTTTTCTTTACATTTGTACTGAGATCCTCTGGTTCATTCCACCTCCTTCCAGATTTTAGGACAGCAGGAGAGATTATGGAAATTAATTTAAAAATTCCAATGACCTGACACAGGAGAATGTCCTTCTAGCATTATTCTTTCAGATCATAGAATCAATAGAGTGGTTTGGGTTTGAAAAGACTTTAAAGATCATTTTGTTCCAATGCTCCTACCATAGGCAGGGACAACTTGCAGTAGACCAGGTTCCAACTTGGCCTTGAACACCTCCAGGACACCTACTACATTTCAGGGCAACCTGTTCCAGTGCCTCGCCATCCTCACAGTAAAGAATTTTCCCTAACATATAACCAAAACCTGTGGTTTTTCAGTTATGCAAGGCAGCAAGAAAAACACGGAAACTCGAAGTCCTGCACATCAGAGTAACAGCAATTATTCTGTTCCACTGGTCATCAAGAACAAAACCCATATATCTGGATATTTCCCACCTAGGAGGCTACATGAGAGCTGCATATTACTGTACAAATAATCTTTAAAATTAATCAAAAAACAGCAAGAGAGAAAGTGCATGGGAAAACTCTGTTCTTTACTTAAACATCAGTGCTGATGTGACTCAGATTTTACACCATAACATTCCTGGACAGAAAATAAGCAATAAAAAATGTAAGATGGCCAAATAGATCATTTTACTGTCAGCATTGGGGGGAGAATACCACTATACATAAAAATATGCAAAAGAACAGAAAAGTTTGGTTTATAAGTTCTTTATCCTGAATCACAAAGATACAGCTACCTTCAGCTAACTTCCAGAGAGTTTTCCAACACACTTTTGGAAGCACACTGCTTGCAGCTGCTGATCATGGGTCACCAATTGGCTTTAATCCGTACAAGCAAGCCTGGCAGTGGTTCACTACATTTCTCAGAAACTAAATTTTTCCCTCTCAAGCAAAATTAGTGGTAAAAATGACTGAGGCACAAATCTAGATTATACATTGTGTTACAACATAAAATTATAATGACAATGGAAAATGCAAAGGTAGGTAATGAGACAAAAAAGATGCCATGCCTTCATTCTTTTTGTGTGGTGCCAGAACACATATAAATATGGTTTCATATGTGATAAGACAAAATAGAAAACATTGTGGAAGATTCCTCCTGTCATATCCCAATGTTACTACATATGAACTTAAAACAATTTTTTCCAAAGCTAAAGAAATTAAAATGGTAGCACATTCACACAAGAACCTATGGAGACTTCAGAGCTTCAAACATACAACATTCTATTCTACAGACGGAAAGGTATTGTTGCCAAATCATGAATTCTGTACAACCTAACTATAAAGAGGGATTATGCCTGCATGATTCATGTACTACTGAGGCCCAAGAAAGCTAATATCTACTAAAATATATATAAGAATACTTCTACTAGTCAAACCTTTTCTGCTCCAAATATTTGTCAATATTGAGCTGCATGCGTAAACACACTAAAAAATTTTCTACCGTGCTGCAGAAAAGGGAGTTCCCCACAAACAGTGGTTGAGCTCAAGCAGACAGAATTTTTTGAAATTTTTCTGCTTGTACACAAGTGCTTCACAATTCTTTGTAAATTTAAGCATTCAACTGAATTTCAAAGTTTTTGAATCATTAGTATTATAAGAGGAAATTACTCACTGTTTTCTGAATTCCTGAATGCAGAGAAATAAAATGAAAATTCTGTCTACTATAGTCACTGTGAGTAGCACTCTGCCACCTTTTCTCCCAGAAGTCACGCATACATAATGTATGTTCTATTAACCAGTCACTTCATTTCTTCAGTTTTTACACTTTCCACCTTTTATTAATTTGAGTCCTCACTTGTACCGCTTGAGACTGGGATGCTTTGCAAATGAGTATCAATAATTTCTTCTTCTGAGTCTAAACCCTTTCATAGTAAACGGAATATTTTTAGATAAAATATGAGTTAACCTTGTGCCTTTGGAAATTGTTTGGTGTTCTACATCAATATAGCCTATTGTTAGAAAAATAAATCAAAATTATTCTGATGCTAAATTCTTACAAAAATGTCCTTGAAACCTGTGGAAGCATAATCTACATGGATTACACACATGTACATAAAATACATACATAATGGTTTCATTTCTTTCATTGAAGGGTTATTGTAGCAACTAAAGTCCTTCATCTGTGACATAAGATAAAATTAAGTTACACTAGTATCAAATGTAAGTTGCCAATCACATAGTTAATTCAACTTCTGTGTCCTAAATCTAACACTGGTAACAAGAATCCTTTGTTAGCATCTCACCCTCTTTTGCTGTTGTTCTTAAAACCTTCTCACCATGGTAAACAAACTCATGCTAGCTGCATTTTATTTTGGGTTTTTTTGCTATGCATTCATTTTTCATTTTTTAGAGTTTTGATTAGGATTCTATCAGAAAAGCGGCAGAAGTCCTCTGATGAGGCCATCGAATCACTACATCTGTGTTACTCATGGACTATAATCTATCACATTTCGGCAACATCTACATGCAGGAAAAATTGTTCTGAATAAGTCCAAACATTCTCAGTGCATCTGTTGGCAGAGCTCCTGCATATGTTGCTCAGCAAAGTGCAACAAGAGGGATGAGTCCTTATGCTTTGTTGGGTAAAAGCAGTGATACAAATGCAGGTTGGAGGATATATTCCGGAAACTCTTCTACTTTTGATAATACATTGGAAGAAAGAAAGAGATTAAGATAATTTGCAAGTATTACTATCCCTCTGTTCTTCCCTCTTTTTTTCCTTCACTAGCATTGCTGAGGAGCACAACTCAGTTCTAATTTTACATTTATGAACTTAATTTTTACTGGATAATACTCCAGCTCACTAAACACGAGATATAACAGTTCACACCAAATATGCCAGATATATGTGCGTAGGTGTACATACATGTATGCACACATTGCAATATATACTATTGCTGCATTAAAGGAATAATTCCTTGAAGTATTCCACATAGTGCAGTTAACACCCTGCATTAACTGGTTTTGCATATTAGACAATCTCTTAAGCCTTACCATATTTTAAAGCAAATACATTATCTCCCACATAAAAAGCACCTGGTACTTAGGCTTAAAACAGAAAATTATATACAAAAAATATGTGGATAAAATTTTCCTTCATTTTATAAACGAAATAGACAGATAGATAGATAACAGCTAAGACACAACTTCTAATGAGCTAAGTCAGGTCTCCAGAACTGCCAAATAAATTGTCTTGTGCTGCTGGATTAAAACTTCTGAGTACCAAAGCTGTTCTGTTTCCTGAAGAGGTCTTCACAGTTAGACTATTTAAAGGAAATGATAAGCCAGACAGTAACTTCCAAAAGATAATTAAAATAATACATTCCTGTTTTGAGGACACTTTTTAAAATAATGATCATAATTTCCTCCCACCTGTGGCTGAAGCGCACCACTTAGCCCACAGTACTTGAGTTTGCTGGACAATAACAATGAGCTCAAGGCAAGGCTCTGCATTTTCCGGAAGCAAGGGAGAGTAGGAAGAAGGAAAACCAGAAAAGACCTCAGAAAAGCTATAGCCACACTCTATTTTATTGCCATCTCCTAGTGGCTGATTGCATCTGACTGAAAATGAGAGCTGGAACATTCATGTCCTCCCAACAGATCTGCCACCCCACCGTGTCTGCTGGTCTCTGGCTCTAGCCTTGAGCAGGAAGAAAAAGATGTTGATGTGCAGAGCACTGTGAGATGGTGGCATCAGGGTAGCATGGAGTCTTTAGGACTCCAGACAGGATATGAAGGATCTATCTGCACAGAGAAACAAATGCAGTTTATTCTAAATTACTGCATGGAACCACAAGAAAACCTTCAGACATTTAAAAATCAATTTTAAAACATGAGCTCTCAAGACTTACATTTCATTTGCTTGAAGATGGACTTGTTGGGCTCGAGCCAGTGCTGGAAAGACAAAGCAGAGTGCAGAGGTTAATAAGGATCACAGCAGACAAAAATACCCTTGTAAATGTATATGGTACCAAAAATGGGAAGTAGGATTTTTTTTTCACTGAGACATACATAAGTGAGAAAAGCACCTCCACACTGGAATTGCACTGTATAAGACACTTGATGTCACCAGTGCCTGTAAGAAAGCTGTAGCTGAGATAGAAATAAGACAAATATTTCAAAGACACATTTAAAGGAGAAAGGCTCTAGGGGTCAGTTTGCAGCAGACACTTCAGTCTCATATTTTCAGCCATTTTTTTTCAGAAGAATAATCATATCAGGCAGGAGGACAGACTATTCAGAAACTTCAACACTGTCTCTTCATTAGTGTTGTCTTCTACATTTCTTATAACTGAAGCATGCCTAAGTACTGTACCCTCAAGTCAAAACCCTCAGGACACAAGCCATGGTTCCCTTCTAGCAATAACTAAAAATCCGAAGGGAAAAAGACTGCACTTATCCAGGAAACGTATGCAATACGAGCAGCCAACGTACAACAGAGAGGTATGCATGCTTATCAGTAGGCGCGCGACTTTTCAGGAAAAGACTGTTTCGGAAGGAAAAGTTTCTTTTTTTTAATTCTCCTGGAAAATAAACTCAGGTGCTTTTGTAAATAAAAGTCAGGCTCACATTTTAGTTAAGAGCCTTAGCACATCCCCTGCTAGCAATAGCTGACCTGCTCAGGAGGGTGTTTTGTCAGACAAAAGAACATGCTGATATTCAAGTGCCACTTCTGACCACAGCCAGCAGCTTTTGTGCTGTATTTTTCCTGTAAGCAAAAAATCTCCACAGTAAAATGAGATTTGTGCTGCAGAAGCAGCTGGCCAAAAATCACAGCATTCAGTTTTAATAAGAATGCTCAACATCAGAACGGTTTGCACCAAGGGGTTTCATTTTTAACCCTTTCATCCTAGCTCTAAAACCCTTTGGTCAACTCCAAAAAGAAAACCTAGCATTTATTAAACCATATGTAATACTTAAAAAATCCTACATGGGCTACCATTTCTTCTCATAACTTTTAGGAATTCTACTACAAAGAAAGGTCAGGGGTAGATATTTTGTAGGAGCTGTTAATAACTGACAAAATATTATTACTTTAAAAATTATGACATCTCAAGGATTCAGATGAAGTCTGGATAACCGTAAATTAGTTTTCTGAAAGAACTTTTGACTAAACAAATACCTTGGAAAAACCTTTTTCAAATATCTGCAGTTTATGTACTGTGGTTGCTCAGAAATTCCCACGAATAGTTTACGGCAGTATTGGAGATAAGCTCTACAACATATTCCTATTTGAAGCTCACTTATCACTGAGAGACTGATATGGATACCTGGTACAAACAAAACAAAAACCCAACAGCCTCAAACTTCAAATAACAGCCACAACAAAACAACAACTCTACAACATTTCTTTACTTATTCCTTTTTCCCAGTATCTCTCTTTTTAGGGCAAAAGATGAAAGAAACAGAATTGAGGCAGCAATGACGGTTCCACTGACTTACCAGAAATATCTAGCTCATTTCATTCTTATTTTAGATCATACATATAAATTATTTATATGTTTCACTCTGAATAATAGGGGGTGAGACTTGCTCATAAAAAGGTAAAGACAATCTGATTTAAGAAATCTTACACAGTCTGCAGTGGTTTATAGACACATAACCCAAAATGAATTCCCAGATAGGAAACCAGTCAAGATACACAGATATACAAGTGCACTTTCCTTAACCTCTTCACATACCCACTCCACCTCCACCAGGATGAGGTCAGTCCTAGATGAAGATTCAGACAGCTAAGGGGAACTTGGACAGCGAGCCATGCTGAACTGCTCCCAGGAAACTGAGTTAAGAGAATTCACTATTTTCATTTAGTGGAAACATAACACAATTTTCTTGATATTTCTTTTTGAAATACCAAGCTAGAATATCAGCAC
This sequence comes from Origma solitaria, assembly GCA_013397895.1. Taxonomy (NCBI): domain Eukaryota; kingdom Metazoa; phylum Chordata; class Aves; order Passeriformes; family Acanthizidae; genus Origma; species Origma solitaria. The sequence continues at coordinate 122,221 of VZRL01000072.1, forward strand.
AGACCAGGTCAGCGTTTAGAGCTGTTTGAAAAAGTTAATTGCCTACTCTAACAAAATGTCAGAAGTAAAAAGAGCCAATTTGCAAATGTGAAACCCTCATACTAACCACATGAATAATGAAAGAGGAGAAACATGGATGAAATTCCTCAAACTCCCAAGAATGCAGATTTACCTAACATATCCAAAACCACACATGTTTCTCTAAGATGTGATCTTCATGGGTTAAAAACAGATTGAAAAGATGCTGAGCAATTAAGCAATCTAGACTTTCAAATGGAGGTCATAGAACTGACAGGCAGTTTTTACAAGCTCAGATTTCTCCTGTGACCTTCTGTCGGTGGAAGATTGCAAACGTGTACGCAATTCAGCTGAATCTTCCAGAAAACAGAGGAGTTACTTTATAATTTGTGGAGATTTTCAAAGACACAGCACTTAGGTACTTAATGCTCTCTGACTGTCAGGGTAAGATAAACACCTAGTCATTGCTAATACTTCTGGAAATAGCCACCCCTATATTTGTTTGCATATTTCAGTTTGAATATTGGGAAAGATTTTCCCCTGAGTACTTATCTTCCAGCCCTACAGCATTGACTATTAATAATTAATACCTGTGCCTCATCTCTTCTATACAGTATCCAAGCTATATTTATTCCAGGATTAATTCACTGTTATAGTTAGGACCAGATTAAGGTTCCTATAAATTAATCAAATGGATTCAGCAGAAACTTTAAATTGAAAAGTATCTCATTTTCCAAAATGCTTTTTTTACGTAGCAATATTTTTTAACAGTTTTCCCGAAACAAGAGAAAAAACTCTTAGCTGAAAGTGAAGTATAACATTTTGAGTTACCTTGCCAAGATGAATTTTAGAAGCACTTTAAATATTCAGCTGCAAAACAATGTCATTGATACATATGCCACACTGCCTTGTAAAACACTCCACTGACTTTTGAACTCTTTATTGTAAGGAATTATTGTACCCTTTATTGTACTTGATAAGACTAATAAAAAAAGCAAACAAAACTAGTCAGATGTAAAATTGGAACTAGAGACAATAATCTTTTATTTCTCTGCTAGCACTAAAATGTGCAAATCAGGGAGAGAAAAAAACTTCAGCAATTTTATGCAGTTTCATTTCTGTCTAATGTATTTGATGCTGTAGTCCATAAAGGCTGCTGTAATTGGATGATGGCCTACACCCTCAAACCAGCTTGGCTTTATAAGTGATAGTACTTAATGATCACCAGAAACCATTCCTGCAGGGGCTGAGCCTCCTGTTTCATTGAAAGCATGCTAGCAACATGGTCGCTGCCCAATGGGCAAGAAAATACTTTGACCCTAATCCAGCTAACACATTACCAAGGGTCCTGAGAGGAGACTCATGTTCGGCACTACAAATTTCTAATCTCTTTGCCAAAAGAGGTTTCAGTAGCTGCTGGGTATCTCAGTGCTCAGACAGATGTCCCCACAGAAGCAGATGGCAGAGTGAAAGATGCTAGAGATCTTGAAGGTCAGTCATGGGATAGCTAATGAGGCTTGGTGCATCAAGTGTCAGTGGTAAGCAAACTATCATGGATATCACTTTTGGTGCTGGGATCCTAAAATATGCTGAGCATTGCCTTCTGACTAAGATTTCATTGCAATTTTATGCTGTGTCTCAGACTAGTGCAATTTTTACTTTGTAAATAGAGCCTTCACCTCCGATCAGCCCTTAAGTGGCACTGAGTAGTCATTAGCGAGGCCAGGTGTGTTCTTGCTTACCCACAAATGCTGAGCAGCTGATGTGCTATCAGCTTTCACAGCAAAAGTTCGGGGTGAACAAGGACACTGTGCAAGGGTAAAAGCACCATTCTGGAAAGCCAATTTAACTCCGCAAACACTGATATGCTTTTAGTAAAAAGAGTTCAGCCTGTTTCAGCCTGTTTCAGAGGAAGCCATTCATTGAGAAAGGGTGAGAGGACTGAGATTGGTCTTGATTCAGCACAGGGTTAAGGATTTTAGAATTAGAAGCAATGAGGAAAGAGGACACAGTGATAGAGTCATCGAATGCCCTTGGTTGAAAGGGATGTTAAAGATTATTTAGTTTCACCTCTCATGCCATTGACAGAGATACCTGTCACGAGACCAAGTGAAGCTCAGAGCTTCATCCACCCTGGCCTTGAACACTCCCAGGGATGGGGTATCCTCAACTTCTCTGGGCGACCTGTGCCAGTGCCTCACCACACTCAAAGCACAGTCTCTCTCCCCTCTTCCAAGCCAAGAGGTTTTCAATTTAATCCCTGTGTTTGCAAGAGAAGCAGTCAGGAAGAGGCAACTGAAAGCGGCCAAATACCGTGAATATTTAAATCTCGCTCAACAAGCACTACTCAGCCATGTGCTTGCATGTGCATAAGTAAAACAGAATCAGAAGAACCTGCAGGTTTTACAAAAATATTCCAGGCAAGGAATGGATTGGAAAACTTCATTTAATCAACAGTAAAGAGCAGAAGAATGGAGGTATGAAACACTGCTAGAAAACTTTAAAAAAAATTATTTTATTTAAAACTCAATCCTGTATTAATCTTGAAAATTAGTATCTAATCTTTTCCTTGAATAAAGAGAAAAATCAAAGTAAATTTGCTTTAGCTTCAAAGAAATTACTTCCATCTGGTCACCACCTGCCAAAAAAAAGCTCTACACCCCAAGAAAAGTGGCCGTCTCCAAAGCTAATGGAAGTTCAGACAGGGGAATTAATTAGGTGTTCACTCTATACAGGCACGAGAAGTACCAAAGGACCCAGGGCACAATGTGTGTCTCTTTCTTCATGCCCTGAGGCCAATACCATTTTTTCATGGTTTCAAGAACCTTTATACCAAGAATATTGATATTGTTCTGCTGTAGCAGAAGTCCAAAGCACCAACGTTACTTAATGGCATGCTAAGCAGGAAGAAACAAGGTACATCACTGTCACAAAAATTAATCTGCTCCAGAAATGGTAACATACACTGGAACAGAATCACCATTTGTATGATTCTGAACTGGAATTTGTTAAACAAATTTCCTATCTATCGCTCAGCTATATGTTGGAGTAGCTGAACTTATCCTAGTCTCTACATCAGTTGAACATCTGGCCATAAAATCTGCATATACTGATGTATGCACAAGCCACCACATTCTCGCATACAAGAGGTTCACAACTGATGGAAAAAATCTTTGCTTTTATCAATATATCTCGCAAAATTATTTCATTTACAAGTTTACTAATCTCCACACAAGATATTTCAGATAGTAACATTTCTGCGTAATTAAATGTACCTATGTATATATTTTCTTCACACTGCTATTCATTTCTGTCAAATTTTTGTTTAGTACATAGATACAACACTGCTAGTAAAAGCAAGCTGCCATTTAACTCAGCATTTCCTCTCTGAAAATGGCCTGAAGCAAGCACTTAGAAAAGAACAAAAGCAGTAACTCCCATTGTGCTCTATGGGCTTTTTACACCAGCCTCCACTACAATTTGTTTGCAAGTCTTTGTAGACTTTCACCAGTTTGTCTAAACTCCCATTTTTAAGCTTTTATTTCATTTTTTTGACAGCTACAATGAATTTTATTACTGGCTATCTCTTTTTTAAAAACTATTTCTCTATACCACTTACTTTATATTTAGCTTACTTTAGTGTGTTTCAGTTTTAAGAATCACAGGGTGACCTTTCCCTGATCACCTTCTCCAAGCTATTTTACATCATGTCTTTGTCTCTCATTCACTTTTACTTACTCTCTGACTCTCACTCTCCCCTACTCATTCTCTCTCATTCACCTCTTTTCCTAACTGTGTTATTCTTGTCTAATCCAAATCTGGATGAAATCCATTTCTGTTAGATATAATTCTCAGAGCCTTCTTGGTTCCTTTTGTAGTTCTACTATATTTTTTTTTGAACTAGCATGACCTCTGCTGCACACAACAAGCAGTGTAACACCAAGATTTCATGCAAATGCATGTAACTTTTTTGATAACTCTGTCCTGAAGAAGAGATTTGTATGCACAGAGAAGGATTAGAATTTGTATTAACCTACGGCTCAGTCACTCTAGTGTTCTGCCTGCAACACTTCTGCTCTACCCCTTCACAGAGACTGGAGAGCTCTCAGACAGATCTCTTTGCGTGGCTGTATGGAGCATTACAACTCATTACACAAAAACATAACTTCATTAAACTGAGGCTGCAAATTGTCTGATGTGTCTTTCTGCCAAACTTCACCACCCTCACTTGGGAATGAATAGGTGCACATTTTTAAGAATACATATTAAATAGCTGCCGTCGCTAAAGCAGAGATCAACAGCACCCAAGACACCACCTCCCTTTCCAAAGGTCTCTCTGATGAGGAACTGCTGTACATTTTGTCTATAGCTCCCATTAAAAACAGAACTGCTACTTCATGATAAAGCAATTCATTACTGACAGGCCAGAGGTTACAGGTCCCTTCCCTAGTAAATACTGGTACAATGCTGAACTACTTAGGTTGTAAGATTTAACCAATATTACACCCAGGTCAATTCTAAGTGTCACATTTTAGAATACAAATGGGTCTCCCCACCACCCTTACTGGTGAAATAAACGTGCAATCTGACAAAAATCCTATCTCTGCGTAGAATTGCCATCCAGTTTTCATCATATTTAAGCTTGAAAACAAAATGAGAATTGTATCTGTGATGGTTTTTAGGGGGAAATTGGCAGGCAGGCCAACCAATCCATAGTGTACAGCGTCATCTTTCTACAAAAGCACCAAGCCAGGCTCTGTGCTCTGGGAAAGTCAGAAAATCCCAGTGTACTCAAAGACCAGCTTCATAGAGGGAGTGTACTCATAGAGTAGTTTCACTGATTTGCCAGCTTTATTTTCATACTGCCAGACGTACAAGCACAGAGCCAAAACCACAGCACCTGTGTGCTTCTCCCAGACAGCCCTGCAGCACATCCACATGACAAAGCATCTCCATGCTCAAGGGTGATCATGATCTCAAACATTTCCACAGCGACAGGTGAGACTTCACAGCTGCTTCAGGGTCCTACCAAGCCTTTTCATGACACTTCCAGCCTAGTCCATGGGTAGCTCCAAAGCATTTGTCTAACCACTACCTCATGCTTTCACATTCTAAAACAAAACCACAAGCATGTGCACAGATTGATCCACTGGGAGTAAAAAAAAGGAAGTAAGTATTTCCAAGTTTAAATCATTTTTCAGGTGCCCTCCTGAATGGACTTAAAGACTATATTTCACCACAATAACCTTTCTTTCTGTTCAGTCTTCCTTTGCCCTCAAGACCAATGGCCTCTTTCAAGAAGAAATCCACTCTAGAGAAGATGCTGAGCAGCAGCAGCTGTATCATTCTAGTCTCATCTCGTACCAGTCCAAAAAACACAAAAAAGCTGCTCAGTCAAGCCAGGGCATCTGGCACAGAATTAGACATTCTGCATTTCCTCGAGTGTGAGGTGTGACAATTGGCCTCAATATAGTGTCCAGTATATGAAAAGGTACCAGGAAGTAGCTCCTTGAGTAGGAGAATCAGTAACAGCTCATCCAGGCATATTTCCTATTTGAAATTATTAAAAAGTACAAGCTCCAAATGATGGTTTCTGGGTTCTTACAGTGTATCTCTGTCTATCCTCTCTCGATTTTCCAGGGTTGGGTTTCCCTCGGTAAGAATAATAACAGGATTCTATCCACCAATGTGGCAGCTTATCTTCATGAAAACATATGAGAACTTAACACTTGACAACTATACAGAATCATAAAACCATCAAGCCTGGAAGATGCCTTTAACATCATCCAGTCCAATTGTTCTCCCAGCACTACCACTGTAACGCCTAAATCACTAACCCACATCACTCAGTGAGAGATTCCGACTCCTCTTGAATGCCTTCAGGGATGGTGACTCCACCACCTCCCTGAACAACCTATTTCCTGGCCACCCTAAGAATGAAAAAATTTCCTAATATCTAATCTGGATCTCCCCTGTGTCAGCCGAAGGCCATTTCCTCTGTCCTCTCACTGCAGGTGTGGTAGAGGACACCGTCCCCAGCTCACTGCACCCTCCTTTCAGGGAGCTGCAGAGAGCCATGGGGTGCCCCTGAGCCTCCTCTGCTCCAGACTGAACAAACCCAGATCCCTCAGCCATTCCTCATGAGACATGTTCTCTAGTCCTTTCACAAGCCTTGTTGTCCTTCTCTGGGCATGCTCCAGCACCTCAAAGTCCTTTTTAAAGTGAGGGGCCCAGCACCGAATGCAGGATTTGAGGTGTGGCCTCACCAGTGCTGAGTACAAAGGGGTGGTCACTGCCTTGGTCAAATTTGACCAATACTAGCTGCCAATGTTACTGCAGTTTAGAGTCAGGGAGGAAGGCAATATGATCCCATGTAATTTTCTCAGATATCCACATGAAAAAGTCAACATTTAATAAATGAGCACTAGGAACTCCTTTGTTCTCAGTATCATTAGACATAAAATGGCATACCACAATTTACTGCATGCTAATAGTGCACTATTGACATTTTTGAATCTACCCTAAGGCAAAGTTTCCCCAAAGGAACATCCAAATGTGATGCTAAAGAATACAAGATGGTGTAGAAGCTAGTATCTTTAACTGTTAGTTCAATTTGATTTTATTGTCGCTGTTATTCTCCCATATACCCAAAGATATGAAAGAAGATACAATGCTGCCTTCCGTTAAGTGTGTCTTCCAGAGGGTTTTTTTTGTCTGGAATAGAAAATGGAAAACTATTGAAAATTTTTAAAAGTTTAAGTGTGCCCAAAATATACACATATGTTTATTTATGTAGTAGAAAAAGATTATTATAAAAGTGGGGTTGGGAAGAAGAAGGAATATATATTCTTACTAACTTGAAAAGTAACCTATAAAAACATGAGCTGTTTTCCCCCATTTCAATACTCCGAAGTCAAAATGCTACTTTTTGGTAGCATACTCTGCATTTAGAAGAGATTTTTGATAAATTAAAGCAGGTATTTTGCCTCCTTGAGTTCCCTAAATAGATTACAAAACAAAAGCACTGCAAATTAGCTTTCAGAGCAACTCCAGAGCCTTTGCACAAAAAAAAATTACATATTTATATGACGGAGGCAAGCATCACTGCTAGACTAAATGCCAGCATGAGTAAATCTGCACATTATTCATATATGTGTGTGTGTGTGTGTGTATGTTTGTGCGTGTATGTGTGTAAGTCTGAGTCTGTCTGTGTACCCTATATAATATTATTTCTATTCTATTCTATTCTATTCTATTCTATTCTATTCTATTCTTTCATCTAACTTAACTATTCAAAAAACCAATCAAGAATGATTCACCAAAAGCCAAAATTAAATGCATTATTTGGGCACTTTCATTTGGAACCATTGATATACCCTTTCTGTGCAAACACAAAGACTATGCAGTCTAATGTAAACTACAACAGAGGCATTCAGCATTTCCAAGAAACTGGGTAAAGCAACATCCGTTGCGAACTACGTACAACAGAATCAGTAATAACTCTCCTAAAAAAAAGTCATGTTTTCTTGTTTTACCTCCTATTATATGTTGTTGCCTAGTCTCTATCTTTGCCAATGTTTAATATAAACTCCTTCCATAAAATTATAGAGAATGTTCTTTAAATTATTTACAAACCTTCTGAAAGATTTTGCCTCACTGCCTCTGTTAGGAATGTCTCAGACTAGCTCTGAGATGGTCCCTGTCAGCTCTCACTAGCTTAAGAAACGACCTCCCTGGCTTAAACTTTCTTTTTCTTTCTATTTTACACTCTGATACATGTATAACTGTATCATCTTAGCTTTTGTTTCCTGCACTAAAAGGGTGTGCCCTTCTTAATATCATCTCATAAACAAATTCTCCATTCTCTTTATGTTTCTAATACTCCTTCTTTCCTCTTTCCTTCTTCAGTTAAATTGATCTTTCTTGAATACAGATATCTAGATCAGAAAAGCTGAGGTCTCATCAGAGTGTAATGCTATTAATACCTTCCTGCAAACAAAGTGTTGTCTTTTACCATAGCCAGTTAATGCACTGAAACCAGACTAGTTGATATGCATTTAATTCATTATCCCACGTCACTTTATTTGCTTTGGGGCACTGAAATGCATTGTCACACACATTGTTAACTGGTACAGCATGAGCTATCGCCTTCCTTCAAAGTAATTTTGCTCGCTCAAACCACCAGGTTTGACCTCAGAAAAAAGCAGCTTCTGGATTCCACTTACTGATCTTTGTTGAGTTACTGTTTGTGTTTTGTAACACATCTCACCAACTCCTAAAACTGTACTGCAGAAAATGTGTCTCCCTTTCTCCTTGGCGGGACCTGTAAGAATTCCACTGAGACTTTGAAATTTCTTCTACAAAACCGTAAGTAGTCTTATTCCATGGAGCTTAGAAAATTTCTTCTACAGAACTTCAAGTACTGTTATCTGTACAGTGGCTACAATGGTATGACATTTCTCCTGTGACTCCACCACACCTTATACTTGAGTGGTAGTTTTGCCTGGCCCAGTTTTTGCCAGTGTACAGGGTGTGGTACAAAGATGGCTCCTGCATGTCCTGAGTAAATATTCTGGAAATTTCTCCATCATGACTGCAGAGCCAGTCTCTGATGGCTCTGAAAATGATGGACATGCTGCTGGCCAAACCTGGGCCAATTAGAGATGTTAGTTACACCTCCGTGAAAACATATTTAAGAAGAAATCAAAACAATGTGAGCATGCAGTTCTTTTTAGCCAGAGAAGGAGGAGGAGGAGGTAAAAATATGTGAGGGAAAACAACATGGAGGCACCAAGGTCAGTGGAGAAGTGGGGGAGGAGGTGCTCCAGGAGCCAGAGCTGAAAACCCTCTGCCGGCCGTGGTGAAGACCATGGGGGAGCAGGTGGTCCCCCTGCAGCCCATGGAGTCCAGGGGATGCAGAGAAACCCCACAGCCTGTGGGGAGGTGCCCATGCCAGAGGAGCAGGTGGATGCCTGCAGGAAGCTGTGATCCAGTGGGAGTCCCAGAGACTGAGAGTTGCAAAGGCCTTGCAGGAG
>VZRL01000072.1:131638-194762 GCA_013397895.1 Origma solitaria
TTGGAAATGAGGGGGAGGGGTTAACTGGGAAGTGGTGCCTTAAGAGGGAAAGGGGGGGTCAGTGAAGAAATGGTGTCTTAAGAGCTTATTTTTATCTCCAATTTATCCTCTGACTCTGTTAGATTAATAAATCACTTTTTCTGCAACTTTAAGTTTCCTGCCTGCTTTTGCCCTGAATCTTGTGCGTCCCTTATCAGTGATCTTATCTCAACTCATAAGTCCAGTGTTTTGTGTTAGTTTTTCCTCTCCTCTGCATAGCTGCAGCAGGAGAGAGCATAGAAAGCAAACGTCGTAGGTGCCTGGCATTTAGCCAGGGTCAAAGCCATGACAACTTGCTACAGCTTATCTCTATAACCACATACCTAGACTACTGTTGGGGGGGTTTTGTTAAGCTGAATTTCAGGCATCCAAACTCGCAACTGCTAAAACACAAAACAGTGGGAAAAGCTAAGTTTTCTACCAAGCTGTCCTGGTTTTGGCCAGGACAGAGATAACTTATCACAACAACCGTGGGTTGGCAGAGCCTGGAGCTGTGTGGGCATGTCTAGGTTACTGTACACTACCCCAAGTCACTTCTAAGGGGCAGAAGTAAGCAAACAATGGGCTTCCAGGAAGAAGACATTAGTGACAATAAAAGATGCTGAATATAAAAATAGCTTATTTTGATGAATTGTAACATAGGAGGAGAATGTATGCCGCTTTCAGCCCATCAACAGAGCATTTAAGTCTGTACAAAGAAGTGTCCCTTATCAATAATGTCCTAATTCAGGAGAGAATTTAAAATAAAGAAATAATACCCAATTAGAGAAGTTATCCATATACTTAAAAACATGAGAGCAATTGGAAATTAGCACTTAAAAATGCATGTACAGAAAATATAAGTTTGGTAAGTCTGTTTAACAAACTCCAGCTGAAGAGTGGACCAGTTGACACAAGTCACCATAATACATAGAATGGCTACAGTATTCTTAGTTGTGTATATAAAAGGAAATGAAACCGCAAGATCTTTTAGGTAAGAACATAATCTTTTTTTCTCAAGTTTTCTTTTGCTGTTAACCAAGAGAAAATTTTAGCTTCTGTGTAATCTTCTATAAACTTAGCACTAAATTAGCTGTACTACGAGAAGTAAAACAACCATATAGCCAAGATGGGTAAGACAGTGCAACAAATTTAGCTAAAATATAGCCAAGAGCTCTTTGAAAAGAGCTAAGAACTCTTTGAAACCACATCAGGTGTGGTATAATAGGCATCACAATGGGCTTGGGGTTTTTGAGTTTTTTCTGGAGGAACACTGTTTTAAAGTATTCTGACAAAAACAATTTAAGGTTTTTATTTTTTAAAAAAACTCTTTACTTCCATTAAGCAAAATAACTATTCTGTAGTTTTTCTGAGTGGCTGTCAGAGAAAGACCCAACAGAAGTAAGTGTTTATTAAGTCTTACTAAATTATAGCCCAATCTAGTGCTCCACCTAATTTTCCTTTCAATTCCAACCAGGTGAATACCTCTATTTTTGTGATTGTGCAGAATGAAGAACTCTGGTCAGAATAACTGCTCATTATTTTCACTTTAAAATGGGAACGCAATGGAAACAATTTGGTACTGCTTTGCAAAGCTGTTGCAATTCTATGAGATTGAGCCCATGGTGGTACCCCAATACCAGTGACTTTTGAAAGAATTAATTACGGTGTAGCAAGAGATATACAGCCAAATAGTTTTTTCCTCTTCAATCATAGCAGCTTCAAACTGATGATTGTTTCCAGAGATTAAATGCCATCATATGTTCTCAAGATACTTAAAGTCATGTCTCGTCCTTAATCTTGAGACCAGTAGGACAACACGGTGAAGAAGCAGCTCTGAATTTCAATGTCTGAGGACTTTTAGTTCCTGTGTTAACCACTGTTTCCTGCTCTCATACAGTAAAACTCATCTGAAGCCAATCAGGGGGTACCAATAGCAAATCACCTATAAAATACAACCTGCAGAACCACCTAACACCTAGGAAATATGAATAATTACTGTACACACAAATGCCGAGAGCACAGGCCTGAAACTTTTATTGCACAAACTGCAAAGATGCTCATAGGGAGAACGAAACTGAAGAACCCCCCACAACTTGACAATTCATGCCTATTTTCTGTATAACAGGTTTTAAGTTCATGCATCCTTTGATGGATGAGACAGAATGACTGCTTTTGGCTGATAAAACTTAATAGGATTTCTACTTACCTATCCCAAGAAGCATATTATAAGAGGAAACTAAAAATCCGAAATTCCAGAGCACAGAGCCTAGAACTACTCCATGCTGAGTCTGAGTCATGCCTATAAATTCTTTTCTAGTTTAAGTGCACAGAAGAACTACACAAATCAGAATATATCAATTTACCTGAAACTAAATACATGAACTGAGGAGAAAATTAATTTAATAATGCCACTTTAGGAACCTCTGCAGATTATGACCAGAGTACAAATCCTCAGAGATACATAATTTTGCATTAGAACTTACATGCTTATTGAAAAAAAAATTAATTTAGCTTTACGTAAAAGAAAATGTAGTCAGATATTATGTACATACCCTCTGCTTCTCAGGGTCAACGTATCGAATGCCAAAATAGTCTTTTTCCAGCAAGCTGTAATAGTTGCAGATGTGATCTATAAGAAACTGACCTTTGGTTTCCCTCTGTAAAAAGATAAAGAAATGGTACATTTTGTTGAGTACTCTGAATTTGCTGTATATAAAATTTATTCAAAGTGTCACGGAAAATGGCACATGAAATTTGTTGTTATTCAGATAAGGACAAGGATTTGGCCATTTCTTTTCTCTAGAAGATGCAGGAGAGTAATGAACAATACGCTCCCTACACATTCACATATTTATTGATTAGGAAAATATCATCACTACACCTACGTCAGGAAAACTCGTGCTGCTTTAATAGCTACAAATTTATAATATTCAATATATATTAGCAATCATATTTCCACAGATGCTGTAATAGCATAACAGATACTCACTTACATATAGAATTTCAAAATAGTGTGTGGTTTTTTTTATCCCCCGAATTCACAAGCAGATCTAACAGTGAGTATCCTACTGGATCTTTACACAGTGCCCACAGCAAGAGAGATCCGATCCTTAACTCCCTTAATTAAGTCAGGGCTACAGCACAAAGAACAAATGCCCAAATGACTGAAAGAGAGGTTTTCATCTTTGCATTGCCAGTGGCTAACTATGGCCTTATCAAATCTTACTGTTATACATTATATTTAGCTAACAATCTCATTCTAACTTTCGGCTTTCTTTAATCTCAATAGTGTGTTTCTGTTCTCCATTATCTGCTGCCTAATATGGAGATCCTACATGAATTTTCACGTTTCTTCTGATCCAGCTAATGTGAAGGTTCATGTTGGGTTTTTTCTGAAGTGTGATTTGCGTCAATATTATCCTGAGGCTGGAGCTATTTTCCTAAGACAGTCCACTACAAGCAGACAAAGGTTCTTCGCTACATAGCGGTGTGTCTGGCGTCTGCATTTTTTTCCGTCTACGTGTCTGCCTTGGTCCTGCACTGAGACACCTCAGCTGTGGACCAGGTAGTGAAACTCTACCCTTTGCTGACTTGGAACAACTTGAATTTAGCTCTTTGATATCTACTGAATAGAAAGTACACAGAACAGGAAATCACTTTATATAAAATATTACTTAATTGTTTTTCTCTAAACTACTCCCTGAAAATGCTAATGCTATGCCTTGTTCAAACTTCCTTTAAAAAGTTAAGAGGCAACTTAAACCATAAACAACAAGGCAAGCAAAATTGAAGAGATAGCACTTGTATATCTCAAGGTACTTTTACAAGGCTGGATATTGTTAGCATCTTCATTTTGCATAGGAGCAGCTGAGGCAAAACCAGCACCATGACCTGCCTGAGGTCAAATTCCAAAGGGCAAAGGAAGCAATGGCCCCAGCCCCATCTGGTGAGATCTACTGGTGAGATCTACTGCTTCCCACAGGAAAAATAAGGCATGCTTCAAGACTGGAGAGCTAGAAAATAATACAGTCCATGAACTAAATTTTTGGTTCCTTATCTTTACAATTAATAAGGAATTCTGACGTGGATACGGTTGCTTGTTTTTTCATTTCCATAACTGAACAAACAGGTAACTAAATAAAGAACATCCTCAGTTAAGGCACTGACAGAGAAGTATACTGCCCGCCCTTTATGCTGAGGCTTCTGTGGACATACCTTTGCCTGCCACAGGGACCCTCTCTCCTCCCAAATTCACACCTGGCCACAATGGAATTCCTAGTTTCTATACAGATTTCTTTTACCTAGAAGTGGAATGAATTTGAAACTCTATTTCAAATGCTATCTGCCACCACTATTCCTACCTGTCTCCACCTTCCATCTCCTATGTATCTATGACCGGTACTCTTCCACACACTCCTAATTGCACAGAGATATCTCTGCCCTGTCTGCACCATGGTACTTCCATAATTTGCTTTCCTATTTTTAAACAGCCATTGTCAAAGGATGTTAACACAATTTATCTGTTCTTTATGTGCTCATGCAAGCTCATGCTTTGCATCCTGCATTGTTACCTTTTCTCATGTAACCTAGCTGCAACAGATTTCCTTCTGTAATTGTTTCCTTCCAGCCTCCAGAAATTTAAAAGTTAAAACTTGTTTACTGTTAAGAGTCATTAACACACATGTTGACAATTTTGGTGCCTTACCCAGTTATAAGTATGGGCATCCTAGCCACAACATGGAGAAAACTTTTCTCAAAAGAAAAAGTCTTAACAAAGACTAAAAAGTACAAAAGGAAAATTGTCACTCTCCCTGTGGCTGACAAAAAAAGTCATATTATACAGTCATATTTCAATGAACTCTTTTCTAACTTAAAATCTTGCGTCTGCAAACTTTTGTGACTATGAGAAACCATTGAAATATTGACAAAATTACATGGTGACATTTCATTACAAAGGCAGTAGGAAAAATTATAAACATAGATGTGATGTTTAAGCTGCACACAGTTTTAAGAAGAATCTACAGCAAATTAAATAGGACTGGGGTATAACAGCTATTAGATGACTCAAGTACAATCAAACATGAAAACAGATTTTATTGACAACAGTGTACAGAAGAAATCCATTTTTTTAAAGACTGGAAATGAGGAAATCAGACTAGACATATTTTCATGCGACAACATTAGAGGATGTTACTGGAAGAACAGTCAGCAACACAATCTTCTACAACCACTACAGATTCACATTCTTGTTTACTAATTTTAAAAACCCTTTGCTTCCGTCACCTTAATAATCACAAGTTTCTGAGTTCCTGAAGAAACTGATAAAAGGCTAGAGAACATATAATATTTTTAAATCCAGTAACAACGTTCCCCTTCTAAAAGGAATTGATGCCCTAGTTTTCTTGCTTGGAAGACAGATGATGGAAACAAACCAAACAAAAATGAGCAAAAAGCCTCCAAGCTAAATTCATGCTCTAGCAATCTTTAAGCCTGCCATAGATAAATAAAAGGGACTAGTTAATAACCTCACCCTCAGTTAGTATACCTTTCCATTCATTACTAGAATTAAAAAATATCCAAGATCTGCAAAAGTGGCTAAATTGGCATGTGCATAATGCAGTGAGAGTTCTGACATGAAATTATAAATGTTCCACTATTAAAGCTTTCTAAACACTTGAAATTTGAAAAAACACAGATCTTAATTGATACACAGACAAAAATACCTGAAGTGGCACACAGCACATCAAGTCCTAATTCCTAATGGATTGTGTGGCAAGAAGGATGGACAATGGTAGTAATTTTGTTTTCTGCAAACAGCATACATAAACATTTTCTACATTTCTCAAACAATACTTCAAATTCTTCTGAGTTTTAGAATCTAACTATTTTTATCTATTTATTACACATTACTACATTTTACCATACTAAAAAAGAATATACTAAAACCAAATTTCATTATGATTTGTGAAAGAATGTGGATAAATTAAATTAAGAACTGCCAGTCATCCACAATAGAGCAGAGGAATGGATTTGGGTCACAGAATAATGAATATAAAACATTGCCTGAAATTTCAGACTGTTGCCATATAGCTCTCCAAGTAAGTGATCCTTTAAAAAAATAAACAAACAAACCCTCCCAAACAAAAACAATCCTTATACCCTGCTATACCAAAAAAGTGCTTTCCAGCAATTCAGAAAAATTAATTTTATATTACATTTCAGAATGTTTGTCAGAACACAAAAAAATTGCGCAATTTAAAAAGCCATTATTTCAAACACTACTGAAGAATGTCAGCCACAAACTACAGGAATCTGAAAGCAAAAATATGAAAGTAAAAATTTTCACAGCTCGAGAGCTATACCACAGTTCACTCAGAAGTCATCAACTATCGTCCATTACGGAAAACACGTGCCAGAACCAAGAGTCACAAAAGCCTGTAAACAAGAGATACAAAATGTTCTGAATTGTAATCAATACATTGTTTTCAATGAAAGTATATAATGTTAAATAAACTTGTTAAATAGACTTTTTTCTGAGTCTATTAATTAATAAATATCTATCTCAAATAAGAGATATTTTCCTTCAGATTTTTGTAGCCTCATTCAATGGCTTTAAACAAAGTCCTATAATGTAGACATTTAGTGCCAAAATTTGGAGTTTTCTATAAATAATTTGAGGAATTACTCTGATTTGTTTAGATAAATAGGCACAGACAAGTGTGTTTTTCCTAGGGCTGTGTTTGAATATCTGACCTTAATACCAGTAAAATCCCACAACAAACCCCAACACATATGCAAGGGATATAATGCCATGTAAATGACAAAGTCCCTGAACACAGAAGGTCAGATTGTAAATAACTGTTAAACTCTGCTTTTTAAGCTGGATCAAAAGTTTTCTTTTCTACTGAAACAAACATGTATCAAACTAAACACGCAGCTGTTGCAAAAGAATTAAGGGATGTTCTCCACTCCAAGAAGAACATGAAAAGACGATCATACAGAGTCTCCCATTAATGGGCTCACAGGGCAACCTGAGTTTGTTCCTAAGCTCTAGGAACTGCATAATAAACTGCAAAAAATGCTTCGTTTTCCCTACCAGACACTCTTATTACAGCTTCCATCTCTGCAACTCCACAAATTTATGACTGAGTAACCCAATTCCTTGGTAATTTCTCTGGTATACAGAAACTTATACAAACAACAATCTTTGTCACTCTTGAGCAGTTTGACACATTATCCCCACCTCATGCTTGTTTTGGGGATTTCTTTTTCGTTTCCATTTCCTTGATGCAACTTAAAAAACAAGGCAGAACATAACTTGTTCTACCAATTCAACAATTCTCCAGTGATGTAAAATAAGACCACAAAACCTTTGTGACTGCTTCACAAATTTGAGAGGAAAACTATTTATAGCAGTTTAAGATCTTACATTCAGTGAAATGTCTTCCCTATTTGCACTTGCTTCACTGTGGAGTCCTGTGTCTATTTATCTGAATGTCGTCACAAGGGAGAGCAAGAGTCACAAGCAGATTAAACACAATGTTTCTGCTCTGTTATCTAACCACTGAAGTCCTGCCAGCTGTGCTTATCTCTGTCTGGAAGCCACTGATATTACTTAGAAGCGTGCAGAGTCATAAACATAGTATTTATTTGTACTGGGGATTTCAATCCTCATCCCATAAGTGTCTTTACTTGTGCGAACAGCTCCCAGCAGTGACCCTCTGTGTCAAGCTGGTCACATACTTAAGTGCTTACTTAAGTGTAAAGCCACACACACAAAAAAACCCCACAACAAACAAAACACAACTAAACCAACATTTCTGTTCAAATTAGTGGAAAGTCAGCCAGGACTCAGGAAAGTCAGCCATACTGCTTGATTTTGTACATTTGTTTTCTTTGGTGTGCAACTTGTTTTGAAGTTCCATGGATGTAAAATAATTAAATACATGCATTGAAGAACAATCATAATAACACCATAGAATGAAAATTAACCCAGTCAGAAAAATGGACCAAACCATTTTGCCTCAGGGGGGTGGGGGGGAAGCATTTTTACTCAACTGAAAGCCGGAAAGGTACTGCTGTTGACAATACTTAACAAAAATTATAAAAAGCAACAAAAGCAACAGAGCTAAACTGTATCTTCAGCTGCCACATCTCATATTTTTGACTTTTCCTCAGACATCCTCTATCAGTAATGAGATCATATTTCTTCTAGGCTTTTCATGAGAAAAATAACTTGTGCCCCACAAGCACACATCTTCCATTTCATCGACAATTATTCCTTAGTTCAGTATGGGGCCAGCTCTCATACACTGAAGTACGGCTGTAAAAGGATATCTGGGAGCAAATCTCTGCTCGTGTCCATTTTGATACAGCTGTCATCACATTTGCATTTGTCTCCAGTGGCACCGCAAAAAAGTTCACTAAGCATCACTACCAGACTGGGATGTGCCCTGGAATGAGACTCATTTAATATCAACCCTTTGAAGCTGAACAGGGAAGAGGATGGAGGGCACAGAGAAAGAAGACAACTAAGCATGTCTGAATTTCAGAGTATCTTCTAGATGAATTTTTAAGTCCTGCCTGAATAGCAGAATCTGGAACAGAACCCTCATTCTGTAGCAACCAAAGTCAGTGAGGTGGAACAGATTCAACTACAACATGGCAAAACTGGGCCAGCCCTAACCCTGACAATCTCCAATGCCCTCTGCAAATTTCTTATGGCTCTTTGGCTTTATTGGTTCACTGAGACTACAAATGACAGCAAGTACTCACAAGACAGAGACAGACAAGTCATTTGCCATTTTTTCCCATCTTTGGAAACAGCAATAGGAATATGTGAAAATGTTTCACAAGAAAAGAAAATTGAATAATGACTTCAAAATATAAAGAACAATAGAAGCATACCTGTTTGATTCCTCAGCTAAAATTATATAACTCTTTAAAAGAAATTCCTTCCTTCTACAATCAGCACCCTACAGTACAGTAAATACCCTATAGTATTTAAAATACCCTACAGTATTTAAAATGGCATTTTAAACTATTTGAAAATACACTGGAAGTCCAGTATACAACATTTAACTGGAAAATTTTGTCAATTGTAAGAAGAGCGGGTTGTAATTTACTTCCTTCATTGTTGTTAAAATTCCAAACTGAAAAAGGCAACAAACTCTTGCTGAAAAGAAGCCAAACAAATTAGTACTGGAAGACCTTCTTTCAGAAAAAAAGGTATTTAACACAGATTTTTCATTTGTTAGCAATGAAGAATTAACTATATTTCTACAAGCCTGAAACAAAGGGGAGAAAAGTCCCATGATCTTTTTATGAAAGGAACAAAATATGACATTGCAATAAAGTAGCTGGCATTTAATTATAATAGTGCTCTTCCATGCATTATTTTGTATTAGTTACCTCTTGCAAAGTGTATCTTTTGTTCTATATACTAGTACATATTCCTATACTAATTAAAAGTCATTTATATCAACATTGTCTAATTCTAGAATGTGGGGAAGGAAGAATTTTTAAATCTCCTCTTAATACGTTTTAATATGTATAAAAGTATGTGAATAGATGACAGAAAATATTAGAGAATAAATGCCCATTCTCTTTCATAAGGAATTTAGCAATCAGCAGTGATAACCCTTGGCCACAAGAACACTTCATGTCTGAGACACAAACTACCCATACTCCTGTGGTTTTAGAACCCATTTAGTGACCTGGAATGGGCCTTCAAGGACATCATTTTAACAAATACATCAGTCTTTAAACTCAAATTTCTAACCTCTTAATTATCAGTTGAGCCCCAAGTGATAGATACTAATAAAGAAAACTAAAGGGAAAAAAACCCTCAAACCAGCCTTTATTTACAATTTCTTTTGGGCAAAAAAATATACAAATACAACTTAAAAATAAAGGAGAAAGCAAAGAAAAAAGAATAATGTATATGTTAGGAAGAAGAGAAATAAGGGAAGGCAATTTCAAGGCTGTATGTGTGAATGCAGCTGAGGAAGTGCTACTAATCTTAAATGAAACTGCATGCCTAAATATACACAGCATTGAAAATTTACCCAGACATAACTGTTGCTGTGAGGTCCAAACCATGTTTGTCAAATCCTCCTTGTGTATTAACTTGTTTGGAAAATGAAGATGATCATTTGATATTATTTATTTTTCTTTAATTTGCACTATTCATTTGCAACAAATGGACAGATTTGTCCATAAGAGAGCATATTTTTATGGTCTCTTAAATTAGAGGTTAATGTATGAGGATAGTGGTCAAATAATAAAAGATGAAGAGGAAAAGCAGAAAATTATACCACAGGAAAAAATCCTACAATGCCAGTCCCATGTCATGAAAACTATCCTAAAAGAAAAATACTATGGAAAATGAAAAGTGTATTCTGCTACATAGTAGAACCTGGACAGCAGAAGTGAAGACAGGTAACAGCTTTCCCACAACCAGTTCTTGACTTCAGTTATATTCTGCAAGTAAATTACTCTGACCTGTGAGTAAGTTATAAATAATAAAAATAAATATTTATGGGTCACATAGTGCAGCTCTCAAAAGTCTCCACCAGTCTGGCAGGTATGCACTGAGGAAACCACAAATGCAATATTCATTTACTGGGCTCATCCTCATTTTCTGTTGTGCACATGGGCATCACTTAGCCATTTAGGTTTTATGTCCCTGAAGTGTCAGCCTCACAGAAGGCTGCAACATTAACTGCTCACTTCTGGTAACGGCTTCCATTAGCGCAGCATTTGTGATGCCATCTGAGGCACTATTGATTTCTTAAAAGGAATTGAGTCCTTCTGTCAACAAATCTATCATTTTATTCAATATTCAGCATTGTTCAGCAAAACTAACTCTGCTTTCTCTCTTTGATTCCTGGCATCATCCCACATCTAGGAAAGTGGATTAGAGATTTCAAGAATGAGTTCTTAGTCCCCACCTACAAAGCAACATAAAAGCCAAACAAGGATTTTAATAAAATTACCTAATATCCCCCAGTACAGGTGATGTACCTGTACTCAATCCTCCCTTGACTTGAATCTTCTCAGTAACTTCAAAAGACCCAGAAAAATTAGTACATATTCAAGTACAAATCCAAGTCCCATTCTTGAAATATGCCTTTTCCCAGAAATACATAGCAGTGTGCCCTTATTTTACAAAAAGAAGTGTTTTTAAAAAAGAAAATCAATCAAAAATACTTCTAGCAAAACAAGACAGCTCCCTGAGTACAGGCAGAAGAGAGACTCAGCATGGTATGACACAGCTTGCAAGAATGCCCCTTCACAAGCACATTTCAGGGCTCAGCTGAATATATTGGACCTTAACCGTGGTAGGGGTCATGCAGGAGAAAACTCTCCCTGGTTTCCACTCCAAGTGGGAGAGTATGACCACAGCAGAGAGGGGCAGCTTGAAATAAGATATGAGCTGAGCTGGGGAACTCCTCCAATCACTGAGAGTGGCACCTCAGATGGTGTCCCTCATGCCCCTCCCAGTTTGGGATTATCTCCCCATGCTCCTCTCCTCTCATGAGGAAATACATTATGAATGCCTGCAAGCATGGCATGGGATGTGCGTGCACTGGTGGGAGGAATGGAGGAAGAAAAGTAAGATCATGGAAAATAATCCCCAGAGGGGATGAATTAATGCCCATCTGAAACGCTATTACAGTGATGTGAAAGGTTAAGAGCTTACATAATGAACAGAATATATGGCTACATATTACAGAAATTTGATCCATCTCTATGTGGATTATTCCAGAACCACTAACTCAGCTGTGTAGTCAGCAGTCTGGCAATATCATCTCTGGAGCATATCAAATCACAAGAAGTGGGGCAAATC
The DNA here is from genome assembly GCA_013397895.1 of Origma solitaria. Lineage (NCBI taxonomy): Eukaryota > Metazoa > Chordata > Aves > Passeriformes > Acanthizidae > Origma > Origma solitaria. The sequence continues at coordinate 143,511 of VZRL01000072.1, forward strand.
ACAAATAATGTCTCCTGAAAGACCAGACCCTCAATCATGGTGATGAAGTCAACAGCTTTCAGTGAACCAGCTGAATGTGCAACTCATACACTAATCTGATGTGATAAGGGCCTAGATAAAAACTTTTGGTTAACTGAGGAATCCTCACCATGCTATGCACTTGAGCTCTCAGACATAACATATAATTATATCTTTACGCCTCAGAGGACTCTTGTCATAAAAACTACTGTGGATCTTCCAAGAAGTATTTATGGAAGAGGGTGAGGAGAAACAAAAAGATCTCCCACCTTCCACTAACCTAGAATCCATCAACACACATTTCTTTCAATTACTCATCTTGCTCACCTGCCTCAGGTAAGTAACTCTTTTTTATCTACCTTTGGTGATATTTCAGTATGCTTAATCACTTTTCCCATGTGCTTTGACTGCAGAAATTTTGTAACTTCAAGGATCATGTTGGTTCATTTCCTACTCACCAAAGTGTTTTATTCCTTTACTCTATTTCAGCAAACTGAAAGAATAATTTTTCAATGAGAAACTATTTCCAAACCGCTCAACTAGTGCTTTGTAGTCACATATAGTTATATATATTTTCCTGTCAGCAATAATTACACAAAAAATAATTTTTCGTCAATACTTTTCCACCCCTTGTAATAATCCCAGCTGTTAAATGCTTCTTTTGAAGGAAAACAAACATTAGATTTATGAGATTAGACATTCAATCTTCAAAAGAGCAAATCTATGGTAAATTGAAAACACTGTAGAAAGAAGTCCTCCCGAAGCATTCCTCAGACATGGTACCTACACCAAAGCACCCCAATGGTGTTTAATAAAAGCCAGCTATTGGCATCAGAGGAGGAACTCATTCTCTGTGTCATACAAGTTTCTGTCTCTGTGCCAAAGAAAAAGTTCCCAGCTCACAATTTTTTTGTAGTAGGGAAAGCTGGATTGATTTTTTTTCTTTCATTCTCTCTTTCTGGAGGTCGTTCAGTCCTTGAAAGACATACAAACTGCCTCATTAGCACTACCTAAAATAAAACCTCCATTTGATAGCATAGCCAGAACTAGCCTTGCATTTGTAATCATCACCTCACAAAATTACAGCTATCATCTTTTTTTTCACTCTTTCAAGAACAATTTGTAAGAATCCAGACTTAAAACAACAAGTCTTTTTGAATTTCTTGTAAATATCATCACAAAAGGCAAAACACATTATAGAAATTCGAATAGAGGGCTCTACAGTCTGTTCCATTAACCACAGCTGAAAAAAGAAGATAATAAAGCAACACATTTTACAGACCCCATAATTATTTCACCTTTACTAGAATTCACTTTTCTCCCTCACTGTGTCAGATTCATCTTCATCTTTCTGTCATGTGCCCAGACTTCCTGTCCCCACACACTCAGGAGAGACCAAAGGCAAGCTGACCTCACTTTTTACTGTTTCAGTAATTGGTCTGTTTTCCACATTTTTCAGTCATGGAACATATTGACACATTATAAAAATGCATCCTTTTTACTAAGTTGGGAACCCATCATACTCTTTTCTTCTTAGCAGTAGTTACTCTTGTATCCCTTTTAAGATACCCTCCCCCAAAATAAATCCTAGGGTGATGCAAATGTTTCTTTATATCTAGTAAATGGGAAGCAAAGCCCTGAATTACGTACCAAATGACAACTCACTTTTCCCCATGCAAGCTCTGACCTTACAGAAATACTGTACATGTCTATTCAGGACAAAATTTGCTGTCTTTGATATTTATAAAATTTTAGCTCTGAGCTGAAACTGAATGGAAAAAGAAAAAGGGAGGGGGGAAGGCTGCAGAATATGTGCTTATATATTGGAAGCTTTCTGATATGTTCCACAGTGGCTGTCATTCGAGGAAGGCGTTCAAAATTCAGAGGATGCAGAGGATGTTTATGCACACTGATCAGTTTCCCTCAGCTACCCATATTGCCTGTTACAACTGAACACAAAACCCATTAAAACAAGATAAAAACAGAAAATTATGCTTAACAGGATCACCTGCATTCATTTTACTGTGTGCAGTGGCAGAAAAGAAAGCCATGCAGTGGAAGCTGCATTCTGTGGGCAGCTGAGGACAGCTCTCCTAAGAAATCCCAACACTGAAAAAAAAAAGGAAATGTGCCCTGTCTTTAAGCAACAAAACAAATTTTTGGAAATTAAGTCCTGTTCTCACACAGGTGGTTATGGCGTGGAAGGAAACCTGGCAAAAATTATAACGTACAGTAATTCATAAATAGATAGTACAGCTGATTCCTTGTTCTCCTCTAAGTGTTGAAAACTGTGCTGAATCTCTTGTAATTTGGGAGCAAACTAAGGCTACATTCTCCTCACCCAGATCACCTATGTGGAAAAAAATCTTTAAAAGTCCCTTAAGAAAGAACTAGATACAGTGCAAAGCTGACATGCAGATTCTAAGAAGCGAAGCTTTGATAGCTTTGTACCTGCTGAGCCAAAACTGGCTGCAAAACCTCAGGATGAAATTATTTTATAATGAACATATTTTTCAAAACTGCAGAAGTTACATAAATGAGCAGATGACACCAAAGAAGAAAAGGTACCTTGTCTTGCAGCGCAGGGCAGCTTTTTGGATTTCTCTTTCTGCCTGACACATACATGCAAAAAGAACTTCTACGAAACAAAGCAAGAAACAAGGCAGAAGGGAAATTGGAAAGAGAGCGACCAGATATTTCAGTGACCTTGGACCCTTCCTTGTGGGATGTAGCATTCATCTTTAGCCATCTGTCCTAAGTACAAGAAAAGCAGCAAGAATAAGAAAGCAGAGAGCAGAGGACAACCACTGGGATCAGATCAGTTGGTTAGAGCATGGTAATGCCAGGGTTGTGGGCTCATCCTGGCAGGGGCCATTCACTTAAGAGCTGGACTTGTGGGTGCCTTCCAACTTAGAATATTCTGTGATTTTGTGATTCTCTGAAAACTTCACCACAAAATGCACTGCTGCCATTAACCCAAACCCACCCATCTCCATGTGTTCTCTGAAGAGCCTTAAGGAAAGGATTAGACTCAAAAGTCAACTGAGAATGCACCAGAGTTAAGCAAAACTGAATCAAAGACACATGAGACCCAGTAAATCAGGATATATTCTTCTACAAAAAGGAAAGATTCCCTTTCTTACAAGGCATTGAAAGCTAAGTGCAGGAGTGACACCCGGCTCTTATGCTGCCCAGCCTCACGATTTGGTCTTCTCTAACCCTTCCCTGTTCTGCCCATCTTCCTTTTCACCATGCAATAGTGGGTGGTCAGCCTCAGTCCACACAGGTAGGCAGCACATGTGGAGGTACCCAGCAGCCAGTTCTCTGAAGCTTTGTCATTGTCACCTTCTCTCAACAGCAAACAGAAGCACAAATGTAAATGAACATTGGCCTTCATGCTCTGAGCATGGAGTTGGGTACATTGGGTTACAGGCGTGGCGGAGAGCAGGCACAAGTGGACAGCTGTGCACAGCTGTCACAAAGCACCGAACTACTGAAGGACACAGTTTCACTGGATGGCTGAAAGGTGTTTCAGTAATTCTAGACATTACTAGCTATTTAAACACTGGCCACACTAACCCCCTGCATCACATTCTTACACACGGCTGCAGATCTTAGTCTTGAAATATTTAATTAAGAACCTCCCACAGCAATGGCCAATAGATAAAAAATGAAATCATCATCAGGTATTGAGCTCATTAAAGGCATTTCCTTTTCTAGCTTCTACTGTCTCTTTGGTACCCCTCACACATACACACCCTGTATTTTTTGTGTATGTGTGTCCATGCATTTACATATATGTACATACTTTGTATATAAATAGGTAAGAAATATGTCAAGAAAAAGGGCTGAGGCATTCTAACATTAGAGAAGGACATTAGATGATTCGGCTCTCTGCATAATTCGGAACATACAATTTTATCCAATTACTTTCATACTTGCCAGCCTTATCTTTTGTAAAACGCAATACTTGCTTTTTTTTTTTTCCTACAGCGTGTCTTCAGACAGGCAGTCAATCTTGATTCAAAGCTTTTTTTAAAAGAGGTTGAAAATATGCAGATTCTGGTGCCGGTTAATTCTACTGCATTACGAGCTTTACAAAACAAACTTTGAAAAAAATGTTTCGGTTGTAATGGCAACATAGCACCACAGAGCACCGTAATTTCCTATAAATATTGTTCCTGAAATAAAATTACTGAAAAAGAGAGCTACCTATCTAGAACAATCTCTTTTGATCAAATGGATTTAATGAAGGAATATTATCTATTTGACAGCATTCAAAAACTGTTATTTTAAAATGTATATATGCTGTCATGTTTAATAATATTCACCTTATCACAAGCCAGAACACATTCCAAAGTTTTAAGCACAGCTTTTGTCAAAAAATTTTAAAATACAGTTTCATCCCTATTTCATTGAGCCCCTAAAACAGTTATGACCAGTCAACTTGAAGCATCATATTGGGTAACATTTTTTACAGAACAACCAAATTAAAGTCTTGAAATTTACATACACAACAATCTAAGGCAAACACCTACCTTGTTCATCAATATCACCCTTCAAAATTATGCAAAACTTCACCATCCCAAAAGTTCCTGAGCAGCTGTGGAGATTATAGGTACTCTTCCTCAAAAAAATTATGAAAGGAACAACAAAGCACTCGAAAATCTGGAAAATCTCAGTCAGTTCAGCTCCCAAAACCCACTGGTTTTCCCTGCACTGGTGTTTACTGCTCTGCCCTCCTATAGCAGATGCAGAGATAACACCAAGGAGATAGTAAGAGGGACATATATCCTTTTTATATTGGCACTGGAAATCCTCAGTAAGTTCATGACAGACTAATAAAACAGAAGGCAGGTGGGCAGCTTGCCCTTGGACAAAATTGTGCATTCCTTCCCCTGAAAATGCAGGAAACCAAATGTCAGCCCTGGCTCTGTGACTGTCATGATCCTGTCTCACCGTGGCACAAATGTCTAATGTTTCCCTTTATCAGGAGGAAAAACATGGCTCCTTCTTCCTGGCAGGATCAAGGGAAATCATCCGAGCCGCACACTGAATGCTTAAGCTGAATTTCGTGTTTGTCAAGGTCCCCAAAAAAATCTCAGCTTAAGAAACAGAGAAAACAGATCCTGCTTACAGCAGGTGGCAATCCCATCCACTTTACACTTCTTGCGACCATTTCAAACTCTCCACTGTTTTTATTAGAACATTCCCCAGCTGATTTCACCCTTCTTCATCAATCACTTGGAACTATAGGTTCTTCCAGAGATCTTTGAAATGGCATCTCTGTCATTTCAAAGCTAAAACATTAAGTTTCTTCTACTGCAATGAAACACCTCTGACAGATTAACTTAGAAATTCACATACTTTTTTCAGCTTCTTTCTCAAATCACCAAAAGAAAAAATCACAATATTCCAAAACGAGTTGTACCGCAGGAGCAGGTCTCAGCCTCTAAAATGCACAATCACGTAGCAGCTGTTGTACCCTTCTCTTGTTTCACATCACCCTCTGTTAGGGGAAATACAGGGAACAATGCTGACAGCTCCCATTACTGCATGAAAATCGTTGTGATATTTGATCTACTCCTGAAGGTTTGATTTGCCATAAAACTGGGCAAGAATCTGTGATTGAACTTAAAAAAAATTTTTACATGGAAAACATTAGCCCCAAGTTAAGGAAAGTGCACATACCAGAAAGTGAGAAAAGAAGCAGACACACTGTGTAAATACACAGTTGCTTTTCTTCAAAGACAATCACCCCATGTGGGGAGTCATTTGTATATGCTTGGAAACGAACAGCAAACATGCTGTGTGATATGCAGCGAATGAAATAGTGCTATCAAAACAGTACCAATAAACTATTAGCTCTCAACAGCAACCTGCCAGGACTACATAAATGAGAATTCAACTCAGCTTTTCTCCTGAACACAGAGATATTAATCTATGTCAAAGACAAAGTTTCAGGTTTCCTAGTGCAATACTCTTCTGCTTACACCATGGAAAAGTAAACAACTAAAGGCCATTTAAATAATGGATTTCAAATTTTAAATTGAAAAATTAATCTCTTTATTACAGAATTATAACTGATCTAGAAATTGGTACACCACATTCCATTACAATGGCTTAATGAGTCCCAGACAATAAAACATAAACCAAAAACTGTTTTGCTGTAAACATCAACACTGTTTTCAACTGCAGCTTCAAGACAACACAGAAGACTACGTGCTGTCTGAAATCTACACCAAGTGCATAAATAGTCTTTATTCTAGCATTAAACACCCTAAATACAGCAAGAAAACCATCTGTATTATTCAGCTTGATAATCTAATCGTGCTTCCATTCCATCCACTCAACAACAGCATTTCAGTCAGGAAGACAGTCTTGCTCCAGACAAGCCCGAACAATTAACCCCTCTGCAGAGGGCAAATTTTTATTAACTTTTCATCTTAATGAGATGATTGTATCCTGGCAATGTAAAAAAAACATAGGCATAGCATAACCGAACTCCTCCGGAAAGGAGCTGCATCAAGGATGTGGGAGGAAATTTGTCTAGTAACAGCGACATCTCACTTGCTAGTACATTCACGGAAAACATCTAAGTAATAAAGATGAATATTTGTTTTCTCTTAAAGACCAGATTTATTTACTCAGAATGAAAAGTTACAGAGCAGCATCACTGAATGCCAGTGCATGTCTGCTCTCAGAAACATGACTAGGTTAATACACTAGCTCTTTCCTAGATATATCCTGAGTTAATAAAAACCCTAATCTTGCACCAGCCTAAAGCATCACAGGGCAAATAGAAAGGGAAACTGGGAACTTTCTTGCCTATATGGGCTTCTCTGAGAAGTTCACAGGTAATTCAAGGTCTTATTCAGACCATTAGTTGCAGTCCAACATATCCTAAAGATCATATAAAGGAAATAGGGACATTTTTATAACCCTACAGTAATTTGAGTTACAGCCCAGGACAGGCAGATGACTCCACTGCTGAGACACTACTATACAGGACAAGGGAAAGTAGAATCATCACAGAAAACAAAGGAGGCAAAGATTACTATAGGATGCATACAGCAACTGACTCAGCTTTGTCTTGGTAGAGTTTATTGAGGCTGGCTCTACACCAGCTTTGCCAGTAACATGGAGGAATGCAAACATAACATTCAAACATTCAACACTAACTCACCTCAGGGTGAGCCATACCTGAAGCACACAGCAGTGAGAGTGACAGTGGAATCAGTAGAAAACAACATATTGCTATCACCTCAGTAACACCAGCTTCTGGGCCAGCAATGCAGACATTCAAGCTACCATGACAAATTTTCATTGTTTTCAAAAATGCATGCGCAAGAAGAATGATAAGTTCATTAAACCTTTCTAAATGTGTAAGTAGTATACCTAAATATACTTTCAGTTTTCACTTTTAAATTACTAGCTGAAAATACTACTTTAGGGCATCCCTCCCACAAAAGACCATGTTTTAAAGTTATGTATTAGAAATCTTGGATCCCACTCTGAAAATCTCAATGGCTTTTTTTAAAAAATTCTGAGCTTAATTCTGCAAGGGTCAAATGCTGCTGTAACTTGACATTTGGTGGAGGATGAATGAGTTAACAGCTAGGAGGAGGAAAAAAAGAAAAGAAATATGCACCACACAGCATTTTGCAGTCTCAGGCTAGCATCTCAGCCTACAATGCAAGCTGCTATTCACACATCACAAAAAGGCTCTTCCTGCTAATCTGTGGAGTTCAAATTCGTACAAAAATCCAAAGGTCAAATATAGAGATCAGTGCATAAATTCTCTTGTCTTAGTTTCAATAAAACTCAATGTATATGTAGCATCAGTAAGCCAGGGTCACCTTTTCTTGTGTTTCCCTTTGCATATGCTTACATATTCTCTTAACCTCTATTTCATTTTTTCCTGTTTTCAATGTGTTAAATATCACAAAATGGCAGCACTGTCCATCACATAGACTTCCAAAGGTCTGAAAGACAGGCACATACCATGGTAATGCCTCAGGCACACATCATGAGTTCTCAGGAAAATGTATAGGAGAGCCAGGTTTAAAATGCAGAAGATATGTGCCCAGATTACCCTGTCCACTTGCGTGCCCTCTGTGCAGGGTAGAAAAAAACAGAAAAACTTTCAGCAGTCACAACACTCAGTAGCATCACAGAAGTGTTCACTTGTAAGTGACAGGGCAAAGGCATAAAGCTTTTTAGCAGCACCTAACCAGCAGCCAGGACAAGTGCGAATGCTCAGCACTCCAGGTACACACAGATGTGTAGCATCCCGAGATACATATGGACCTACCAAGGCTGAAACAGCTACTCACTCTAGATTGCTGGATGCCTTTAACCTACTTGCAGCAGGAGCCTTTGAAAGGTTTACTATATTCCCAGAGGAAAGCCTGAAAAAGTAGGTTTGTTCCCAGTATCAATTGGTGCAGTCATGGGAAATTACAGCAGAGAGCTGTTCAGCAATAGTGTGAAGTTGAACCAGTAGAACAAGAGGAACGACATCTTCAAGGCAAAAGGATTGAGTAAATTATGCAAGGAAACAGAATGATTAAGCCTCAGTTCTTCACTCTCCTTTCATGTATACCAAAGACATCTGTGTATTAATTTCATTATTATTAAGTATAATTTTAAAGTTTTCTAGAGATGAAAAAGCTAATTAATTACTGCTCCTTTTATGTTCATTAGTTCAAAAGTAAGCTGACCAATAAGCTGCATAAAGCTTAAATATTTTAAAAGTAGCAGGGCTTGAAATTTTCTTTGAAATTCCTTAGGAAACTGAGTAACACAACGGATCTCTATTTTATACAATCCCTACACTCTTTGATCTTTCTTTCCAGGAAATGTCAGCTCCTCTTTATGTTTTAGCACACCTAATGCTACCAAAGAGACTTCAAATGAGACAGTGCACATTCTAAAAACTCAGCCTACAGGAACTTGATATTGATTTTCTTTACTAAAATATCTAAAAGGGAAGAAAGGTCTTTGTATTCTGTACTTTGATGAATTTAGCTAATGTATCATTTAATATTTATTGGACAATCATTGCTTAAAGTTAAAAAATAAAGCCATTAAAATAAAATAAGAGAAACAGAAAATCCACTATTTTGAATCACCTAAATGAAAATCCAGCATTTATAACCAATATTTCCTCTGGTAAACAAACATGAAGCAAATGGGTTTTGCATGTATGAGCTATGCTGCAATAATAGCAAACGAAATGCTTTCCCAGCTCAAAGCAACATTCTGGCCACTACTGCAGCTGTGCCTCCAGTGCGCTGCCACTAACAAGAATTGCCCCACGGCTTCACACAGCTCAGTGATCATCACACGACTTCTTCCTCAATTCTCCTCTGCATGTCATTGCACAAAGAGCTAACATGGAATAGCACATGCTCCACAGCTCATGGCAATTAAATACTTGCTCTGATCTGAAGCGCAGGTCTCCATTGCTTTCACTGGAGCCTTGGTTCTCGTAAATATCTTTAAAAAAAACCAAGAATAAAATACACACCCCCACACAACCCCATACCCAAGAAACAAACAAACAAAAGCAACAACAAAAAAACTCAAAAACAAAAAACAAAAAAAAAAGAAAAAAAACCCAAACAAAACCATAAGAAAAATAAAAAAAAAAAACCAACCAAAAATTGATTTTACTAAAGAAAAGATGCCAAGAAACTGAAAACTAGAACAAGTCAAAATAAAATAAGCATCAAATAAAAGCCACACAAGTATGGGGTGGATATGAGAATTCTACTTGGATCATGCTTTTCCCTGCTCACTACTTGTGCCTGCGCATTGCAGGGAGTTTGGATTACAGGACCTTCAAAGGTCCCCTCCAACCCAAAATATTCCATGATTGTATCATGCTGCAATGATGGTCCATGTTAAGAATCTCTGCTTGCAGCAGAAGTGGCCATCAAGGGCAGGTAAAAGAATTGAGTGTGCTACTAAAATTGAGCTTGTTCTTCCCATTTCCACTAACATGCAACAGTAAAATTTTCTCTGTTCTTTTAGGCAAAATTTGTAATGGACAGCATTGCTGCCAGCATGGCCTCTTTCCACATTTTCATGCTCTGTTATTACTGAACATTGGCACTGACCAGTGATGACTTGACAGTGCTTATACTTACAAAAACACAGGGAAATCTAATTACAATATGTATTTACAAGTGCAGCTCAGAAATACTTGTTCCTTTCATAGGTACTGACAGTTCCAAGCATTTATAAAAATCACATCAGTACTGAGGGGAAGCTAAAATGAAAATTTACAAACAAAACTAATCACAAATATTTTTCAAATTTTTAAGACCTCATATTGAATACATATTGCAAGTGAACATAAAAAAGCAAAATGCTCTATTGGGGGTTCTAGAAAGGAAATTCATCATTATTCTTCCTTTATATCGTTCAGTCATGACTGTTATCTACTTTCTCAGTGCAGGATTCTTGGTTACCTTCTCCAAGAAAGGTCAATTTTCTTTCTTGAAGAAGTGAGCAATTTTCTCTAGAACAGCAAGTAATCCTTCCTGATTAAACACTTATCTCTCCCTTCCTAATCCAGAGAAGGGTGAAATTAAGCCTCTCATTCAATCCAGTACACACCACTGGGGCCTGAATTTCCAAACTTACCTTTGCTGAAGCAAATGCAAATACTACTGATTTCAGAAGGGTTTTACAAAATATAAATACCCACTCCTGTAAAATCTGCTTGGGAATCCCACGGTCAATAGACTGTTCAGTGATCCTGTTTCAATTCAAAAATCTGACCTTTTCTACATAATACACTAGAAGCATATGGAAGGTTTAGATTGGTTTTTCAAAGTTTTCAATCCAACTTCAATTTCCAGGTGAAGTCAACTTGGAAATTATTTCAATAAAAAATGGGTTAGAGCCAAAAAAGAGATTATTAAACTGGAAAGTGCTGACATGTGATGCCACTTCATGTCCCATGTGATTCTCTATATTCTTTTTTTTTTTTTACATTTACCTAAACAAATCCCCTCCTAACTTTTAATCCTCACTTCTTTTGCATCTCATGTGGTAATGTCTGAATCCTGATGCTTCCTCTTGGACAATGCTTGCCTAAAGCTGAATAAAAAACCTGTTCTGACACTAGAAAAGCTACAAGATGGAGAAATTTGAGGGAAACGAGGAGGAAGATCCTGTTTCTCATTAAATGGCATTGAAGTGATAAAGCTTGGCCTAAAGGACATCTATGACAGCATGTTACTGTGCTTCAGGCTATCCTGCCAGGGACCTGTGGAGCCTAGCCTGGGCACAGGATGTGGCTCAACTCCCCTGAGCAAGCCAGGAACTTCTCCACAGCCTCTGTCCCTGCACTGCACCAGTGGCTTAGAGCATAAAAGCTCCACACTGAGACCTGGGCAGGGGCAGCTGACTAGAACGGACATCAAAAATATGCTTCTGTCTTGAAAAGTACATGGATAAAATAAGATCACCTTCAGCCAGGACTTCAAGCAATCACCTTTGCTGCGCTCCATGGCCGTTCAGAATGGCTGGCACAGTAAGGATCATGGTCACCTGGAATCTTCGATTCAGGTGACCTTCAATCTTCTTCAGATCAATGTAAGTTACAAAATTCAGGTGCCTGCCTCAAGAGCCAACAAAGCAATCTCTATCTGAAAGCAAGGCACGCACCAGTACTGGCCATAAATCGCTGCTATCATCACTTACACCTGGGCTCATACACCTGCTTGTACCCTGGTTAGTTCTGATGTATTTCTAGTGCTACAACTATACACAATACCAAGTTTCTTACCACTCTCTTCTTCTTGGTTCTGGTTAAGACACAAGGGCTACAAAAATACTGTACATTAGCTGATATCCTCAATTTGTTTTCCAAATTCTGGTGAAGTAAAATAATGTCTTCTGAAAAGAGCTGCAAAAACAAAGTCAACGAACAGTCAGTGGTGTAAAATATTCAGACCATTAAACATCTAAACAGTCAGGAAGTCTTGAACTGGAACATAAATCTTCATTACTTCATCCAAATTAAGTTTCTTTTACTGCCTAGAAAATTACTCGAGACTTCTAGAAATGTTGAATATGGGCATGTAAATAAATATTTTACATAAAAGGGGTGAACTACATATAACTGAGTGGATTAGTTTGCATAACCTAGGCATACAGGAAACTTTCTCTTGGGTACACAAGAGAAATGTCATTCTTGTCTGGTCATTTTGTCTCTACATCATGCTTTTTGGTGTGTGATAAGCACTGTACTAATGACAATACTGCAGTACCAGTATTGAAAATTGAAATTGAAAATACCATCAGGAGTTACCATGCTCTGGGCCAATTATCAAAAATTTGTAGCAATGGAGTGCAAGCCTACACCAAGAAAAAATAAAGGGGGAAAAATTCTCAGTGCCTGCTCCCTCAAGGTGCTAAGATGAACAAGAGAGAAAAAAAGTGAATTAAACACCTTTATGATTCATCAGAGAAATTCAAATATTGACTGGACAGGATTATTTCTCCCTTTTCATGTTCCCTTCTCCTCTCTACTTGTATATTCACCATTCTAAGCTTTCTGTACAGAGAGATTGTTTAGCATTTCCTGCAACAAAAAAGGAAAAACAAAACAATAATGTGGTTTGTAATCTTCCTACCTACAGGTTGTGCACTAGATTCCCATCAATCTACGGGGAGTCCTACAGTTCACAGATCTACAAAGCAAGGAGGTGAAGTCATTGCTGCTGATAGAAACTGTTTCTAGTAAAAACATAAATATAAATTTTTTAAAAGGTAGAAAAGAGGCTCGACCCTTTTTTAAAATTATTACTTAATACATGGAGATTTAAAATGAGTAGACATCTAATAAAAAACTGAATATGGGAAGAGTAAACAGTGGAAAGAGTCTTTATGTATACCACTGAAAATTCACATCTTAAACTTCTATAAAAGTGGTTTCCTCAGAGATGAAGAGCTCAGCATGTGCCTTCAGCTTCTGCAGACTGCGAAACATGAACTTCACAGGTAAGAGCAATCTGTGCAACTGCGTCCCTTTCCTGTATGCATCTTTTTGCAGAAGCCAAGTAAAAGGTCTGCACACTTCATTATCAAATTGTCCATATATCACAACATTGCAAAAATGTATGATAAAGTTCTGCAGTCCTTAATTTTAGAGCCTAATACAAGCCCCATTGTTGTCACATAGCATTTCCAATAAGCATTAATAGACACAATTCTCCTGCAGCTTCTTTGTGATGGTAATTAGTACAATGCTTCCTATTTCATAGAGGAAACTAAGGTATTTTGAGACAGTTCAAGAAACTGAGCCTGGGAGCCCAAGACTGAGAATTCTAATGACTCCTGGTGAAGGCAAGTCCAGTACTTTGCCCACATAAATATATACCCTGAGAATTTGTGCGTCTTTCAGTTTTGAAAACCATAGTCTCAGTACTTTTGAGCTTGAATTTTTTTCCTCTCTGAGGGGCTTTCCTAAACTTAATGTACATGAATTTTCAGGGAAACTGTCTGTGCACTTAAATTCTTCCTTCATGTCTTCTGTCTCCACTACAAACCAGTTCCCAAGAAGCTACATGAACATTTCCAAGCGGATGCCAACAGAGACGTACTTTGCTTGGCACTGTAGGTTTATATTTGCTGTTCACTTCCTCTGTCTCATCCTTCTCCAGACCAGTTTTGGACCTGACAAGCTCAGTGTCACAAGGCTATTAATACTATTTAAAACAAGACCCAACAGACTAACATTTTGCAGAAGTGCCATTTTGTGTCCCCATCTGACAATCCTGCATGTTTCCACACCAACCTCCCAGCAGAAATATGACGTAACATGAGCCAATGACTATTATTCATCTCTAAGTCATTTTTCTTCAGAAACACGCATGATCAAGGAATCTAATTCCTGTAATATATACCAGAGAGGTTGCATTAAACAGGAATAAAACAGAAGCCCACTGTTCTTTAACAAGGGTGATAGAGGCTTGTGTCCCATTCCTCTCATACAAGCTCTGCCAAATTGTTTTGGGGAGAAGGAAGAAAAGCCCCGCACCACTCATTCAGCTTCCCACTTGTATACCAATTCTCAAGTGTAAGCATGAGAAGTTAACAAGTGTGGCCCTGTACGCAGTGATGCCATTCAGTTCATGGAGATAAACAACTTTGTTTCAGATAAATGCAAGCTTTACAATTGCTTCAAACTTTACAGGCTCCTTCAAAATAAAAAGTCACTTACCATGACCAAATATTTAACATACTGTAACATAGGACCTTAGCACAGAGAAAACCTCTATAAAAGTTGATATAAAGAGGCAAACTGACTGCATTCCTAAAATTTCCTTAATAAACTTTCAATAAATGGTTCCTAATAAGGATAAGTTCACTGACATAACCATGATGTCAGAACTCAGACAATAGTCCACTTGTTTTTAAATATTTAGCTTCTTTCACTCTACACAAATTGTCTTTTTTACAAAAAACACTAGTATAGAATTTAAAAACTACTTTCAAAAGTAGGATTACTGTACATTTTGCAAAAGTGCACACTTGTAAATTACCACAATGGGAGTCAATGTGAAGCATGGGATAGAATTAGGGTGTGCAGTCAGGAAGTATAAATTTCTAAACAGAGGTAAATATCTTGGCACTTTCAAATCTGTGAAATGGTTGCTACAGAGAACCAGTCACACTAAATTTTGTGAGAGGTGGATAAAACACATGCAAAACAGGAGCAAAGACAAGGTGGCACAACCATGACTTCGTCTTTTGCTGCTTGAGTGCTTTCCTTTAAGTCAATTGCTGAAGAAAATGTACACAATTTATGCTTTCAGGCAAAATTGGAGGAGCAAAGATATTCACCTACACATAACTAAATTCTAAGAAGGGTATTGGTATGCTTAAATATTTATTAGAAGTGTCTCCCAGGTAATTTCTTTATCTGTAGACCCAATGTTGTTACCCTCTTCATACCTATTTTTCTGCCTCCAACAGCATATTCTGAATACAGTTAAAAGTACATCACACCCAAGTGAAAAAGACATAAATGCACATGGGAGTAAAATACAGTTTTGGCTAACGTCTCTCAGTCAGCAGTATTGCAATGGACCACATCAGTAACTACCTATTAAAAAGGTGCATTACCTCTTGATCCTCCTAAACCACTGTCTGCATATCCTACAGAACACAGTGATTACAGACTTCTACAGAAAGGAAACTGCAAGCTCAAAAATGCACAGTAGATAGAAACAAAGTATCATAGACTGGACTGAAAGGGACCTTAAAGATCATTTAGTTCCAGCCTCCCTGCTATGGGTAGGGATGCCAATTAGGCTGCTCCGGGCCCCATCCAACTCTGCCTTGAGCATCTTCAGGGATACGGCATCCACAGCTGCTCTGGGTAACATGCTCCTGTTCTTAACCACTCTCTGAGTAAAGAATTTCTTTCAAACATCCAACTTAAAACTCCAATCACTGTTTAAAACCATTGTCCCTTGTCCGGTCACTACATGTCCATATAAAAAGACCCTCTCCCTTCTTTTTATAGACACCTTTAAGGTACTGACAGGCCACAATGAGGTCTTCCTGAAGCCTTCTCTTATCCAGGATGAAAAATTCCAATTCTCTCAGTTTGTCTTTGCAGGAGAGGTGTCCCAGCCCTCTGACCATCTACACTGTCCTCTGGACCCCTTCCAACAGGTTCATGTCCTTCCTGTGCTGGGCCCCCAGAGCTGATGCAGGGTTCCAGGTGGGTCTCACCAGAGCAGAGCAGAGCAGAGCAGTGGGGCAGAATCCCCTCCCTGGCCCTGCTGCCCACGCTGCTCTGGATGCAGCCCAGGACACGTTTGGCTTTCTGGGCTGGCAGTGCTCATGGCTGGATCATGTCCAGCCTCTCACTCACAGCACCCCCAAGTCCTTCTCCCCAGGGCTGCTCTCCATCTGTTCATCCCCAGCCTGTGTTGGTACAGGAGCTGCCCTGGGCCAGGTGCAAAACCTTGTACTTGATCTTGTGAAACCCCATGAGATTTCCATGAGCCCAGGTCTTGTGCTTGTTCAGGTCCTTCTGGGTGGCCTCCTGTCCTGTGGGTGTGTCAGCTGCATCACTCAGCTTGCTGAGACTGCACTCAATCTCAATGTCTGTGTCATTGACAAAGACATTAAAGAGCACCAGCCACAAGGCAGAGCCCTGATGGACATCTCTCATCACTGGCCTCCAACTGGATACAGAGCCATTGACCACAACTCTCTGGCTGTGTCCATCTAGTCAATACTTTATTCACTGAATAGTCCATCCGTCAAATCCATGTCTCTCCAGTTTGGAGATAATGAGGTGACGGGGACCATGTGGAAGGCGTTACAGAACTCTAGGAAGATGACATTAATTGGTTTTCTGTGTAGATTGTTGCCACCATGTCATAGAAGGCCACCTAATTGGTCAGGCACAATTTGCCCGTAGTAAAGCCATATGGCTGCTTTGGGTCACCTCCTTGTCTTTACATGCCTTAGCAAATCTTCAAGGAAGATCTGCTCCATGTTCTTCCCAGGTACAGAGATGAGGCTCCTGGGCTTTAGTTCCCTAGATCTTCCTTTCAAAGAATGGGAGCGGCATTTCCCTTCCCCTCCTTGAAAACACAACACATTTTTCCAGATGAACTGCATATAAAGGCAAAAGGGACAAAGAAGCCATGAAGTACCAGCTTTACATTTTGATGATTCCTTGATTAGTATACCTTGTTTAATTCAGAAGTTTAACATTCCTAAACCTACTCCTGTGCACCAGCAGCAGCTCACTGCAAGGAGTGGTTCTGAGCCAATCAGTGAAATATCTTTGAAGACATGTATTACATCAAAACCACGAATCTACATCAACCAATAACAGGATTAAAAATACATCAAAACAGAAACTCAAAATACACTTAGGCTAAAATGGCATCTCTCCTCCCCCCACACTCCCACTTATAGTCTCAGGAGCTGTTGTAAATGACAACATGCAAAAAAACTCTCTGTAAGTATGGGGGCAGGAAACATTTCTCCCTTGCAAACACATTGTGAAGCCCACATGTATACAAACCCTAAGGCACAAACAAATCATCTGAGAAGCATGGTCACATCAGAGTTCGCCTGACTTGCACATTTAAGAACTGACAGAGGCAAGAGGATGAATGATTGCAGAACACTCTTCCTACGTATGCTAAAAATAGTTTTCAAAATACTGGATGAAGTTTAGCCAAGAAAAGGAGAAAAACTATTTTAAGACAGAAGAACTCTGTTTCTGTCAATGGTGATTTCTGGAACCAAATTAACATGAAGTAGAACACCTTAAATTTTGAGGCACTGTTATTGGTTAAAACAAGAGACATCCAAAACACATAGTAATTTTGAGTAATTTGCGGGAAAAATATCTACCATATTAAAAGATTTTCATAGGCAGCACCTTCATCAAATTTTATTAAATATCACCACCATATAGAAAAACAGAATATGCAGTACACCAAACCAAAATGCACCTGTATTGCACTTCCAAGGTCTAGCAATATATGGTGATACCACTACAATAGTTCTCACAATCAATCTCAATTAGGTTTGTTTTTCCTCTCACCCTCCCTCTTTTCCTTTCTAATGGAAGCAATTAGAAGTTAGCTCTCCTACGAACAGCAGTTGGAGGATACACAACAAAGTTTAAAAAAAATCTCAACAATTTCACTCATAATCACCATCATACCAGTATTAACAGATATAACAGTAACCCCAAATCTTAAAATACTAAGTACTTCAAAAGTCAGTAGTCCAATGATGTGCCAGCAGGATAAGGTAACAAATGCAGACACATTTCCATATCATATTGTGAACTTCTGAATTTTAGAGATCTGATCCTAACAGCTAATGCGCATTATTTGAAATTGAATATACTGAATAGATTAGAAGTCCAGCTTTAGAGTCATTTTAAATATCTATAATTAGGTCTAGGAACACTCTGATATCATAAAACATTATCATTTGGTCTGAATTGTCATTATTTCTCCCTTCTCTTTTTGCCTCATTATGCACTACAGAAAAACCTTTTTGCAAGTTTTTTAAATGAAATGCTAATTCTTGCTACAGAAAATTTTTATAATGGACTGAGAATAGGCAAGAGCCTTGTTCCCAGTTAGATCCCTGATAGATGAGCTTCATGGGATCCCTCAAGTAGTGATGTCCTACTGCAGCTGTGCCAACAGTGCACGTTCATGGAGAACTTCCTTAGTGTATGATTTGCTTGTCAGCTTGTCATCTGGGGATGCAAGAATTGTAAGTGCCCCAGAAATGGTGAGTGTGCCTGCTTGCAGGAGCAGCTCCTCAGCAGGAATTCCCTCACTGCACCACCAAGGCTGCCAGTGCACACACTGAATGCTCTTGAACAGGATTCCAAGGTGAGCTTCAAATGACCTGGCCTGACATCCTCTTGCCTTGGGACAGCTTCTCCTCATTGGGCTGAACCACAAGACAGACCAGTAGCTCAATCCAGATGCTATAACTTTTAGTTTAGTAGAGAATTACCCTTCTCAAAAGGTTCAGTTGTCAGCATTGCTTGGTCAAATAGCTTTCTTTGATGCCAACAGAGGTGCCTCTATCTGGCGATAATTTCCAGATTTAAAACTGTATCTGCTCCTCCTCCCTACACACACACACACACACACACACACACACACACACACATTTGCTCTCTCTCAATCTCCCCTTCATCTCTGGCATGTGCTAAATACAACAAAGTAGTCAAAGAAAATAGAAAATATTTGGAAATACAAGAAATACAAGACTAACAGTATCATATATATTTGTGTGTAAAGTTTAGCGTTATAAAGAAGAAAAACACTAGCAGTAACATGACTTTGGAGACCAACAATCTTTTAGAATAAATTACCACTTTATAAAATACTTTGAGGACAATTATTCCACTCAGCCAAATTCATCTTTTCTTGTGTTTCTTCCAAAGAAAAGCAGCTAACTTACCATCCTCTGCATGATCCACAAAATTAAGAAGCTCTGATACAGGGCATTCAGAAATCTTAGCTGTCCTCCTGCCATTCTTGCTCTCATGGATCAAGAATGATCATCTGGAAAGGCAAATCTTTGTTTGGCTCTTATTTTGTCCAATAGTCATAATAATTGATATTACTTTGCATACTCACCCTCCTCTGTACCCCTCTCTGATCTCTAAAGAATGCTCAGTTGACTGGAGCCCTGGTACAGTGCAGTGACCACTTGTAATGAAAGGATTACAGGTAAAGCTCTACCTGGATTTACTGAGACTGTGGTCTGCCAACTGACTAAACCAAATCCAAATTAAGACTGTAAGGCTTCGTACCTAGAATTGTTTTAAAAGGTGCTGAGTTCTTTTGTGTCAGCATTTTTATCTTCAGCCTATTGGGGCTTTAGGATTTTAAGTCTGGAAACCAACTTGGAACACCTACAATTCCTAAAGATTTTTATATAATCCTGGAATTTTAGGGTGACAATTATACTTAGTGATATCCACTAGGCAATAGACTTTACAACATTAGATTTCTTATTTTCAGTTCTACTTTTTTTCCTCCTACCCTCACATTATTTCATACATCTCTTCTTGCAGAATTAATGGAAATAAAGCAAATGTGCATCCTAAATGAAAATTTATAATCACAGCTTTCAAATGACATGCTGTGTTAATCTCCACTCACTCTAGATTCAGATGCGAATGTCAGCTAGAAATATACTGAAATTACAAAGGTGAGAACATAAACTAGTGGTCCTACTGACCAATTTTGAAATAAGAACATTTTCCAGTGTGTTTATAAGTGATTTTGTGATGTTCTGATTATTGAACTCTTCTCACAGATCTTCTCAGGAACAGTGGAAGTCACAATGCAACGCCATTTCTCAGAAAATATGCAATAGTCGATTGAGATAATTTAGCAGCAACATTCCCTGATTTTCCAGTTAAGAGGAAGGTATAAAGGAAAAATACTGGAAAGCTAAGAAGGAAGATAATGGAACTGGTTTTTGCTAACATCTCCTGTTAGCAGCTGCACCTTCTCCTTCTCTTAGAAGCAAATGCTACACTAGCAGTAGCAGAAAGGGATTTAACATTTGGCATACATTAAAGTAGCACAATGCAGTGCCAAGTAAAGTACCAGCAACTCTGAACGGGGCTCTTCTGGCAGAAATCAAAGGACTGCTTGGATGAAATTCAAGTTTCTGCTACTGGCCTAAAATTGGCTATACTGCTCATCTATCTGAGAAAATTCAAGTACGAGCAAATACTGAACTAAACAAGGTGCCATTTTTGCAGTATACAGGCTTGAAGTGTGAGGTGGAGTTTGCAAGCAGAAAAGCTAAAAGCTTTATCTTTTACCACTTATCACTTCATCACTTTCTATCACTTTATCTTCTTCAGTTTTAAGTCATTTTAGCTTTTGTCAAATTTCTGTATCTTTATAAAATTGGCTTAACTAACTGTCATCATTTAAGCCCAGATGGTAACTGAGCACCAGGCAGACACTTGTTCACACCCCCCACTGCACCCCCACCCTGCTGGAATGGGGAGGAGAATCAAAAGGAAAACTTCTAGGTTAAGTACAGCTTACTAATTGAAACAAAACAAAATATATCATATTAATAGTTGGTTTTTGGGGGTTTTTTTAGGAAAAGGATAAAACCCAAAGAAAAACAAGTGATGTACAATACAATTGCTTGCCACCCAATGACACAACCCAAACCCCATTCCCAAACCCCTACTGGCCCCTACTTCCAGGTAACTCCTCCGGTTTGTATACTGGGCAAGATGTTCTATGGTGCAGAATATCCCTTTGGCCAGTGTGTGTCTCTTGTCCTGGCTATGTTCCCTCCCAGCTTTTTTTTGTTTACCACCTCACTGACAAAGCATGAGAGACTGAATAAGTTCTTGACATAGGATAAGCACTACTTAAGAACAACCAAAAGATCAATGTGTTATCATAGCTTCATAGAATATCTTGAATTGGAAGGGATGCATAAATATCATAAAAGTCCAACTCCTGGCCCTATGCAGGACACCCATGAATCCCACCATGTGCCTGAGAGCATTGTCCAAACACTTCCTGAACTCTGTCAGGCTGGTGCTGTGACCACTTCCCTGGGGAGCTGTTCCAGTGCCCAAACACCCTCTGGGGGAAGAACCTTTGCCTAATATACAACCTAAACCTCCCTGACACAACTTCAGGCCATCCCCTCAGGTCCTGTCACTGTCACCACAGAGAGATCAGTGCCTGCCCCTCCTCTTCCCTTCCTGAGGAAGTTGTGACTGCACTGAGGTCTGTCCTCAGTCTCCTCCAGGCTGAACAGACCAAGTGACCTCAGCTGCTCTTCATACAGCTTCCCCTTAAGACCCTTCACCGTCTTTGTTGCCCTCCTTTGGATACTCTCTAGTAGTTTAATATCTTTCTTACATTGTGGCACCCAAAGCTGCCCCCGGCTCTTGCTTTGAGACTGCCCCAGAGCAGAGCAGAGCAGAGCAGAGCAGAGCAGAGCAGAGCAGAGCAGAGCAGAGCAGAGCAGAGCAGAGCAGAGCAGAGCAGAGCAGGACAATCCCTCCCTTGCCTGGCTGGCGATGCTGTGCCTGATGCCCCCCAGGACACACTTGGCCCTCCTGGCTGCCAGGGCACTGCTGACTCATGTTCAGCTTGCCATTGACCAGGACCCCCAGGCCCCTTTCCATGGCACTGCTTTTCAGATGCTTTCCAGCATCTCATTGCCCAACATACCAGGTGCAGAATCCAGCTCCTCTCTTTGTTACATTTATTCAGTTGGTGACTGCAGATCTCTAATTTGTTGAGGTTTCACTGCAGGGACTTTCTGTCTTTGAGGGTACTGACAGCTCCTCCCAGTGCAGTAGCATTAATTATCAATCTTAATAGTTGATAGCATTAATTATCAATGTTATTTACAATTAATAGCATTAATTATCAATGTTATTCTCTCACTGAGTCCAAAGCAGCACTGTACCAGCTACTGAGAAGCAACTGACTCTATCCCAGCCAAAACCAGGACACTGACATTCAATATTCAAATTACTTTCTACTCCTTATCACATTTTGCAATAAATCACTTGATTCAAATTTCTTTGCAGCTGGCTACAGTACTTGATTTGAAATGCCCTGAATACTGTTTTTATGCGTCATTGTGTTACAACTCTATAGTTACCATGTACCATCTTCTTCAGTTTTGGTCACCACACCAAGGCCTTTCAGTTTATCTTAATAGTACATACCTTGCCTAGCAAACAGTATTAACCACACCTATTGATCTCAGCAAAAGGAGAAAATTAGCTCCTGTGAAATACTGATCCAATGAGATTAGTATTGTTTTTTGACAAGAATTACACAGCAGATGCTGTCTTTTCCTAGCATGCATCTTGGCCACAGTTCAGCTGGTCATGTCTACGGTTTCCCATATGCTGTATTTGATTTTATGTTTCTGTTAAAGAGAGAAGCTGACTAATATAGAGATTTGACCTGCTTGGCAGCAGATCTGCCCCCTCCAATGGCTCTTCCTATAATCCCACTCCAACAAAGGGAGGTGCCCTTCACACAAGAGGGAGGAGGCAAGTTGCCTCTGGGAAAACGGGCTTCTGAAAATTGCCCTAAAGGTACAAGTTGAATTTTAGCCAGGCATTTCTATAGCTTGCAGGTGCAACTTTTACTCATATACTGCTGTAGTAGATTGGATCACCAAAAGAGCAACAGGCATTCATGAAGCTAAGAGAATAAAACCTTTTTTAAAAAGCCAAGGACTAACATACCACAGAAGCTTTGACATTCCCCCCATGTTCATAACATATATTAAATTCAAGAGACCACACAAGAAAACAGTGCAATAAACTACAAAAATTGTTATCACATTTTTCCATTACACCACTTACAGAAAACAAGCGGTTGTCTCAATCACAGCTACCTCCTTGTTCAGCTGGATGACCTCTCTGTAAGGCCACAGCCCATACAAAAAAAATTAATAACAATATAAGATTTTCTACCTCTATCCATGAAGAGCAAGATAGTAGCATTTTCCCATCTGTGTACTATCTCAGACAGGTATGCACTTTCATAAATCTTGCTTAGACCCCAAAGCCTTTGAAGAATGCTAACAAAATACTTCAGAGCTAACTAGCCACACTGTCTGTAGTACATTTTGACACCTTTGATAGCAGCTAATTGAAACTGAACAAGTGAAGCAAGAAAAATCTCAAGGAGAATGCAGCTCTTGCAAATTAGCAAATGAGCACCTGTGCGTCCCTCTGGAATCCCACACTCAATGGCATGGCAGGAAGTGGCACTAAGAGAAACATTGCAAATAGACAACTAATTTAAATGAGCAGTAGGAGGTGATGCCAAAAACTACCTTTTTTTCTTACTGAGAACAGGAAACAAGAAACTTTCTTACAAATCATCTAATCAACACTAAATGCTAGACTGGATATTAGGAAAAATTCTTCATCATGAAACATGCTGCCCAGCTACGGGGTTGACAATATCATCCTCTGAGGTATTTAAAAGGCACGCAGACATGGAACTTAGGGACATGATGGGGTTGGCAGTGTTAGTTTTATGGTTGGACTTGATGATCTTAGAAGTCTTTTCCAGCCTCAATGGTTCTATGATTAAATGCAGAAAATGTCACTAATGCAGGTCTCTCATATTGTTGGTATGATAAAATTCTTAATTGTACAAAGCACTTATTATCCAACACGGGAACAGAAAACCTCAACTCAATGGTCCAGCTATTTTAAAAAAAAAAAAAAATGACCCTTTGAAAACATCCTGAATAAACTGACAGAAATTAAACTGGAAAACAATAAAAATTTGCAACCTTATATCTGTTATGTTTCTTTAAACTTTAGAAATATGTGCTTTTCTTTTAAAATCCCATCTCTGACCACAGCATCATAGTCTACATTTTCGTTCATTTCTTACTTTTCTTGCCCTAGCTCAGTCATCATTCTCTTTCCTCCTTTCCATTTCCTCCAAGTAAGATTTATCAGTAAGAACCATTACAAATTACTAAAAGGAGATATTACAAAGGAAGCAGAAAAAAATAGGAGTAAAGAAAGGAAAAGGGAAGGTGATTGGGATTAAGAGTAGACTGCAGTTTTATTTTTTTACTATAATGCTGTAATATGTCGCAAAATGACAGCAGTGTCTGCCCAGCAGTGCAAACACAAAAGTAAACGTGCTACATGCACAAAATATTATGTTCATTTTGAGATGTCTTGCAAATTAATTCTTCAGTGTTTTGAAAGCAGTGGCTGATGTTGAACAATTCTATTTGCTTACTGGTTGCTGCTGCTTATGGGTTTCCAAAATGTTAAACCAGGCATAAAATTATTTTAAATGGCAGATTCTGGTCCTCAGCCAGCTTGCACTTTGTCAAGGCTCCACCAATGGCCCAGATATGCAATGCCTCTTACATTCTGGCAGGAAATTCTTCCCCCGCTCTGCCAGGGCTTCGGGAAGTAGGAAGTAGCTGCAACATGCTGCTTCAGTTCCCAATTGCTTAGAAAACATACAGTGCCTTTTGGCATTGCAGAGCTGGAATCAGCACATAGCAACTACTCCCTGATGCCTGTCCTTGTGGACAGTGAATTAATCAAGGTCTACTTCCAGTAGACTCAAATTAATTATGTAGTTCTTTGTTGACTGTGATATTCACAGAGTAAATATCTCAATGACCAAGTCAGGTTGATTCATAAAATAATTACAGATCATCATCAGGAAACAAGATTTTCATCCAAAGCCTGTGAATGGAGCTTGTTTGGGAAGTTGATCCTTGCAAGCCACCCCAGTGCTGCATCCAGCCCTCAAGAAAGAAACCTTTATTATCTCTCTACAAATTGCCTTTTCTGAGAATTTACACAAAAATAAATAATCTGTCTTCAATGTGTTAAGGATGTATATTTCAGCTTCAAAATGAGTTTGTTTGCAGGGAGGAGGAGAGATGGCCAGGAAGAGCAAGAGAGCAACACATTAAAAAAGGTCAACGAGTGACAGATTGTACAACACCAGCTTCAAGTTGATAATTCACAATAACAAGCTAAATGAGACAGCAGCAACTGAAAATACATATTTTCAGTTGCAAAGTCGGCACCAGTCCAGGCTCTGAAACTGATACAAGTCACTCATTTCTGCCACCGAAACAGGTACGATGTCACCTGTTGAACTTCACAGAGTTGGTGATTGCCCAGACCCCTGATTTGTTGGGGTCTCTCTGCAGGGCCTCCCTGCCCTCGAGGGAGTCAGCAGCTCCTCCCAGTTTTGTATCACCTGTGAACTTGCTCAGTGTCCATCCAGTCCTGTGTCCAGGTCATTTATGAAGATGTTGAAGAGCACAGGGCCGAGGATGGAGCCCTGTGGAGCCCCACCAGTGACAGGTCCCCAGGCTGCTGTCACCCCATGCACTGTAACCCCTTGTGCCTGAGCCCTGAGCCAGTTGCTCACCCATCATACGTTGTGTTTATCCAGCCGTGGGCATTTTTCCAGAAGGATCCTGTGACAGACAGCATTGAAGGTTTTACTGAAATACAAAAAGATCCCATCAGCTGGCTTCTCTTGATCTGCTGGGTGGGTTACCTTGTCAGAAAAGAAAATTAGGTTTGACAAATCACGACTTTTGTCTCAAAGCCATGCTGGCTCTGACCAATGACTGCATTACCCTTCAGTGTTTTGCAATAATTTCCAGAATAATCTTCTCCATGATCTTATTAGTCACTGAAGTGAGACTGACTGGTCTGTAGTTTCCAGGGTTATCCTTCTCACCCGTCTTGAAAACTGGGACAACATTTGTCATATTTCTGTCAATAAGGAGCTCTCCAGATTCCCAAGATCACTCGAAAATCATTGAGTGAGACCTCACGATGGCACCAGTCAGTACGGGGTATTTGAGTATTCTCAGATGAATCCCATCAGGCCCCATAGATTTGAAGGGATCCAGCTTGAGTAGAAGATCCCACACAGCTTCAGAGTCAGCTGGGTTTTGTGATTGTCACACCCACAGTCCTCCATCTCAGGACACTGGGACTCCCAGAGCCCATCATCAGTGTTGAAGACAGAGGTAAAGAAAGCAATTAACTCTGGCTTCTCTATATCGCTGTTCTTGAGGTGAGACCATCCTCATTCTTTAATAGGCCAATGTAATTTCTGCACTGACTTTTGCTATCAATGTATTTTTAAAACCTCTTTTTTTAGTCCCCCACAATTTTGGCCAGCTTCAACTTCAGCTGGACTTCGGCCACACAGATTTTCTCCCTACAGTGACAAGCAGTATCTCTGTATTCTTTCCATGTCCCCTGACCTTGCTTCCAGTGGGCATACACCTTCCTATTTTGCCTTATCACCAAAAGAAGAACCATGTCCAGCCAAGCCAGCCTTCTGCTTTGCCTGCTTGACTGGTGACATATGGGAATGCTGCTCCTGTGCCCTTCGGAGGTGGTGCTTAAAAAGTGACCAGCACTGATGCACCCCAGAACCTTCAAAAGCCTTTTCCCACAGGACCTCACTAGCTGAGGTCACCCTCACCTAGCTGAGCTGAAACTAGCTGAGGTCACCTCACTAGCTCACCCTGAGCAGCCTGAAGCCTGTGCTCCCCATGCCCAGGGTTGAGGTTTTGCTGTCACTTTTTCTCCTGACAACAGAGATTTTTAAACTCCACGCTTCATGGTCACTGTGGCCAAGCCAGCACCAATCACCACTTCACACATGAGACCTTCTCCATTAGTGAGCAACAAAAAAATCAAACCCTGAACAGCCACAGACCAAAACATTAGAGGAAGGATTCTGGTAGACTTGATTTTTTTATCCACAGATTGACCACAGTGGAAAATACAGATCTTGCAATATTACATATGAATGTGAGTATTTTGCCTTTACATTCAGCATGCAATTAAAAAAAGAAAGGCCAACAAACGAAAATATAAAAAAGTTTGAGGCAAATGCCTCTGGATTACTACAAGTTAGGAATAAATCAGAGTACTGAGATTAATATAAGGAGATTGCTTAAGACCTGGTCCAAGAATTATCCATAAAACAAAGAGGTAAAAGTCCAATCAAGATTTTCTGAATTTTGCCAGTACCATGTTAAGCAAATTTCAGGCATTCAGTATGGCTTTAAACCAATGGGTCTGTCCCATTCGTGAAGACTCTGTACCGTAAGTATATCCTCAGACATAGTAAGATACTACAATGGAAAAACTTCCAAGATATACTATTTAACTGAAATAAGAAGAATATATATGAACCTCACACTGAAAAGGAAATGTTCCATGGATATATTTTTTGGCAGAACTTGCTCAGTACTCTACAATAAAAATGTAAACACAGTTTAATACCCCTACAGCTATACCTTGAGGCATCCTATAGTGGCTAGAATGGAAATACATCAAACTTGTATGTTGTAACTGGACTGCTGCCAGCTTGAGATGTTAGAAATGGCATAAATAAGACTAAAATTGTTTTGCAAAGCATTCTATAGTACCAAAGAAAGAATAGCCACCCAATGAACTTGATAAGGAAGCACATAAACTGGATGAAGTCAGAGAAAGCTCAAATGTTTCTACACAAATATCATCTTGTCCTTGTTGCATCAGCAACAAAGCAAGTCCTTGGGGTCCCAACTGCCCATCCCATGGCCCTATACCCAGAAAGATGCAGAAGCTCCCAGCCACACACACATTTTGCCCCATGGACACCGTCACTGCCTAATACAGGTAGTATGGCAAGTTATCCCTACGGTGTGTAGCCCCTCAGCATCATTCCAAATCAATTCCATCTCTCTCCAAGCTACTGATGAAGCACTCTCCTCTTTCTCAAGGCTAGGAAGCAGCCATACCAGAGGCCACCAGGGCCTGGTCAGTACTCCCAGTGGCACAGCCACAGGCCACCCCTGCCACCCCTCCTTCACATCTTGAGGCACAAAGGGAGGTGTGAAGTACCTGTAGCAATGCCGTGGTTCCTGTTCTTAGCACTGCGTCGCTAAAAACTTCAGCAAGGACAAACCCTGGGTTCTGCCTCCATCCCAAGAGA
This sequence comes from Origma solitaria, assembly GCA_013397895.1. Classification (NCBI taxonomy): domain Eukaryota; kingdom Metazoa; phylum Chordata; class Aves; order Passeriformes; family Acanthizidae; genus Origma; species Origma solitaria. The sequence continues at coordinate 171,596 of VZRL01000072.1, forward strand.
CAAGATATCCTTATAAAGAGTGGGTGTGCAGGTGGGTATAAGGAAATGAAAACACTCTCCGCCCAATGACGTTGCAAATAGACAGACTCGATTCAAAATCAGAGATATTAAATGACTGTGACTTTAGTCACACATCAAAAGATAATGGACCAGAAAGGTTCCTCTTTTAAACTGCCAGCTCTAGTAGCAACTGCAAGCTACTACCTTGGTTCAGGAGCCAAATAATTGTGCTGAAAAATTCAGATGATGATAGCAGCTTCCAGCCTTCAAGGATTTTCAGAATAATTTTAATCTACTGCTCCAAAATTTTTAAAAAACTAAAAGCATGGCCTTAAAAAAAAAAAAAGGCACATTAAAAATAAAAAATACATTAAAACACATCCTTTCCATATGGCTGAGATATACCTCAGTGCAGAGCTTCAGACACTAAGGATGTGGGTAATACTAGCAGCGGGAAACACTGCTTGAGGACGGATTTCTTTGCAGAATTATGTTGAGTTCCATCAAAAATAAAAAATTCTCCACAAGTGATGCACATACACTTTCTGCTTTTCTCCCCTCAGACATATCTAGTTTCTTTAAAATAAATAAATACATTGAAATGTACAAATAAATAAGCAAATGTTTTTACAACTAAGTAATAAAATGTACTGATTCCCATTTCCCTAAGAACCTTTGCTGAGACAAGCACATCTTTTGTGATCAGTAATTCAACCTTTAGTATTATTGTATAGAATTCAGTGAAGCACTGAGCAGGAACCAGAAAAACCCTCATAATAATCCTTTCTATAAATTATGTTTCATGAGAGATTGCATGCCCCAAATTTTCTCTCTTTAACTGAAATAGGTGTGTTTAGAGACTTTACTAGCTGCTTCATACAGGCTAAATTATATTTATGAAAGTGGAAGAAGCTAAGTACCTGCTCTTAAATTACTTACAAAAATCTTATTCTTAATGGGCTTGATTATTTTTAGTTCACAAGCAGAGTAAGACTTGTATCTTCAAAAACACTGATGTTGTATTCTCAGAAAATTATTTATTATTAAAATGAATTTCCAATCTAACACTGTCTCTTGCCTGCAAAGTACTTTCAAATATCACTTTGTTATGATAAAAAGCAAATAATACAAAAATAGGACTGACACGCTTTTGTGACCCTCCTTTAAAGAAAATTACGGACAGTGAAAGATCTATTTCAGTAAACATGAATACTTGGGACTTTTATATTTGTCTCCTCCTAGGCACAACAATTAATTAAGAAAAACACAGTCAACACAGCCTTCCAAATTCTCTTTAAATGGATAATTCTCTCTGTTTTACAGGCCAGTGGCAGGAGGGCTCAGGATCATAAAGCAGCACAGCGGCACAGTCAGTCCACGCGCCACCATTCTCAGCCCTGACCTGCCCTGCACTGTGCAATCAGTGACAAGCAGACATTTGCACTTAAAGGCAGGATTTAGCCCTCAAGATAAACTGCAATGGTGGAAATGTTTACAGAAATCCCTCATCAGGCATAATTTACAGTAGCAGAGAATGATCTTCAGTTCCAACTAGTCAGGATTTTTCCTTGCTAATTTTTGTCAGTAAAACCTGAAGCCAAACTGACACTTCAGCCATTATGCACATTGAAAACCATGCCACAAATTCACTGGATTTAAAATAGGAACCAGGAAAATATTGACACACAAACTAAACAATTCCATTTTAATATTTACATTTTTTCCTTCAGATTAGTTGTCTGTAGCTGATAATCCTTGAAAATGTTAGCCAATTTAACCATATAATTTTATTGAATGTACATACCTAATTATTTAAGTAATTAAGTATCACCCAGCCTGAGTTCAATACTTCCATTTCCATTTGGAAGTCTACCTACTAAGGATAAACATCATTTCCATTTGTGTCCTGTTCCAATGGGATGGGCACTAGAATTCAACTGAAAAGTAAACAAAATAAATGTCTACTAATTAAAATTAAACTATGGCTTGGAAGGGAATTGGAGGTGTGGATTGTCTACAATACTACTTTCATGCATGTTCCTGGGCTTATATATTTTTCTTGTCATTTCATTCACAGGGCCAAAAGAGAAAAAAGCCTTCTTTCTTCAGTTCTTATCAGTTTCTGAAATTTGTACAAGACATTGAGGTGAACAATCTGTGTAATTGTTCAAGGAAGAGCTATTGCTGTAAATATTGGATATAGAAATACTATTAATAAGTATACATCTAAGGTTCGTTATTATGGAAAGGGTTTTATTTTTTATTTAAGGTACTATTAAATAATTCAAATTTCAGATTCCACTAAGTATTTAATTATTCAATCCTTAATATTGGCAGGAAAAATTAAGCAAAACATTTTTATCTATTGATAACATTCTGTTATGACAATAGGATGGTTTGTAACTTTCCTTTTTTTCTTGATTGCAACTCAGAATTGCAGACTGGACTAACATCATCATAAGAAACTCTTGTTCATTATCTGTTTGCATCAGGCATAAAATCAGCTTTATTATAGTATAGTACATAAAGCAAACAACCTCTGCATTCTGAGTGCTTGAGTAAGACTGTCTTTGTGGGAACTATGTAGCCTAAACAAATTATTTATTTGGCCTGTTCAGATTGTTGCATAAAATTAACTCTTAAAGCACATGTGATGCTCATGTGATTTTGGTAGTGAATTCTCAGTCTCTTGAAGAAACATTACCAAAGATTATAGGTGTAACATCTAAATCTGCTATTGCTCTTGCTGAAGTCTGTCTGCAGGTCTGCACCAGCAGAGCTGGATGGCTGGATACAATATTCCAAACCTCCGGTAACTTCGACAGAGCAAGCTGAGAAACCACTTACAGTTTGTTTTAAAAACAAGATTAAGTCACGCCTGCAAGAAAATTACCCTCTTCAGTGTAAGCATAACAAAATCATAAGAACATACACGTATTTCAGAGCAACCATTTTTATGTACTGTGGATGTGCAGTTCCAGGTTCCAAGCATAATTCAGGAAATAAAGGTAACTCGTGTATAATCCATGTACCTTCCATACGTCCTCAACTGTGTTGCTTCCACCGACTGCATTGGAACCACTCCTTTGGTTTTCCTCACCTTACTGCACATGGGAGGCATTTTTCAAAAAGAGCTAACCATTTCTCCATACTAGAACGGCTAGATAGAAACTTCTGTCCGTGTTTCTCACCCTGAGCTTTTGAAGTGGTTTGCTGAAAACTGATCTATTTCCTGCAGGCTGTTTTGCATTGAAGACTTGCTTCAAGGTGATGTTGCTAACTGGTTAAACAAACAGAAGCTGTACACACCTTAATCTAAAATTTAAAAAATTGTGTAAGCTTTGTGTATTATTCATGGTAAGGTTTTGCCTAAAGCTGATGCAAATTGTAACCCTATTCCCACAGTAACATAGACTAGCTATAAAGCTCTACACATAACTTCTAACTTCCCTCCAAATCCTCTGCTAGGGGTTGGACAAGCATGATCCACCCAATTAGTTACATGCTCACTTAACTGGCATCAGTGCATTTTAAGGTACCTAAATTTCTGTCCCTTCATAGTCAAAGACACTGGCTCAATGCCATTGACATATAATCTGTCATACAGCTTACTTATAACTGATGAAAAAAACATTTTAAGTACGCTAAAATTTAGATGCAATGGAAGATCTATGTGTGTGAATATCTCACTCCTACATCTCTAGTATCAGCAGTAAGGAGAGCACTTTGTGCACTTACATTCACTTCTGATTAGCCAATGAAGTTAAGGAGAAATCTGCAGCAAAATAAGAAAATCACTTTCATAAATCAGATGTACCATACTGACCCCTACACATAATATCTCTGAGTAGATACGGAATAATGAAGTAAGAATGTAAATGGTTTTCCTTCAAATATTTGTTCAGAAATGGAAAACTGACCCAGTGAGTCTGCATTCTTCACCTCAAAATCTTGAATCACAGTAACGGTCCTTTAAAAGTTAACTGTGAAATGTTAATTTAAAAGTATTGAAGTTATTTAACTTATTTAACTTAGTAATTTTCTAACAGACATTCCTCATATTGCTGTCTTTCAGCACTAAGTTATAAGCTGATTGCCTCATGCTGAAATCCTTAGTTACTTAGTCTAATTTTAACTATTCTAGTTTAGTAAACTAATCTAGTCTAATTCAACTTAAGCTATTCAAATACCTTATACAAATCAACAGAAACATTTATTTCTTTTTTTTTTTCTAAATGGATTTTCATTTTCCCTAATACCTCAACTTTTTTCTCCAAAACAACAAACTACATTGGAACTCAATAAGCAGCTCACCAGTGCTTTCACCCTATGCAATGTTCCCGAACACTTTGCTAAACCCCTGAGTTTTTCACATTAAACTTTCACATTAGAGCTGCCAGCCATTTTTGATTGTTAAAAAGTGTAATTTTCTTTAAGAATTGAAAATTATACCTCTCAAGCTCAGAATACATATGATTTGTTGTATAAAAGTATAGCAATTTTGTAGTAATTGAAGTGCTCAATAGAGTTGAGACTCACCTTTCAAATTTGTAGATAGCATTATAGACAACCCCTAAACAGGGCAAATATAAATCTAGATTATGTCATCCAAAGGACTGTGACCCTGCCAGCACACAACTGGGCACTGGCAGCCATTCAGGATTCTCCTTGCCAAATTCAAAGCAAAGAAGTATTAAAATATCATTTATTAATTGCAAATGGGGTTCCACTGCTAAGCATCCAGAGATTTATTACCTTCCTGGAAGCACACCTAATACACAACCAGATTCACAGCCCATGCATCCTTGGCCTGTGAAGAAAAGCGTTTAAAAATCTCTTACTTGCTCAGTTAATTTTGAAGTACAACACAGCTCATGTTCTCATAACCCATACCTACTTTGTTTCCTAAAATCATATTCTTACTACAAATAACCATTATTCATCCTAACCCCTAAGCAGACAAAAGTCTAAGAAGACATTATTTCATTACTGTTATTATGTGACTACATTATACCAATATCATATCCTCTAGCCTACCAAATGCCATTCTACTCCACTGGTACCTTTCCAAAAAATGATGCACGGATTTTTTCTACGGTCTCCTGCTTTAGCATATTCCTTCGTGCAGTCTAAATCCCTGGTTTTCATGGGGGCTTCAGCCACTCTAACTTCTGTTTTAAGAACAGCCCAGCAAAGCATGAACAATCCAAGTGGTGGTTGGAAAGCATTGACAACAGCTTTCTGCTACAGGTGGTTGTGGTGGGACCAACAAGAAAAGCTGTGCTGCTGGACCCTGGACTAACCAATAAGGAAGGTCTGGTTACAGGTGTGAAGGGTGGGGGCAATCTTGGTTACAGGGATCAGAAGATCATGAAATTCTAACTTGCCTGAGGTGGAAACAGGGCAATGAGAAAGGCCACAGCCCCGGACTTCAGGAGAGTTAATGTCAGCCTCTTTAGGGACCTTCTTTGAAGAATCTCATGTTTTACAGGAAAGAGGGAACCTAGAGAGCCAATATTCAAGGACTACTTCATTCAGGCTCAAGACCAGTGCATGATAAGCAAGGAGCTCCTGTCAAAATTCAGACACAGGAGGAGACATGCAGGAGGTGAAATCAGGAACAGACCACCTGGGCTGAATATAACGATGTTGTCAGAGTATGCAAAAATGCAACAAGGAAGGTCAACGCCCATGTGGAATTAATGTGGCTGAGGACATCCAGGATAACAAACAGGGCTTTCTCCAACACATCAAGAACAAAAAGGAAAGCGTGAGGCAGTTTCTGTGCAGAACAGGAACCATTGGTGAGCGCATGGGGACGTGGATTGAGAACTGGCTGAATGGCAGATCCCAGAGGGTCATAGTTAGTGGTACAAGGACTAGTTGGAGGCCTGTCACACATGGTGTCCCCCAAGGTTCAGAACAGGGTCCAAAGATTTGGACAGAGGGGCAGAAGCCTCCTCAGCAGGTCACTGATGACACAGAGCTGGGAGCAGTGGCTGACACCCCAGAGGGCTCTGCAGCCCTTCAGAAGGGCCTCAGCAGAGTGGAGAGATGGGCTGAGAGGAATTGTCTGAAATTCAACAAAGGCAAAAGCAGGGTCCTGCACTGGGGAGGAATAACCCCAGGCACCAACACAGGCTGGGGCTGATCTGCTGGGAAGCAGCTCTGAGGAGAAGGAGCTGGGGGTCCTGGTGGACAGCAAGCTGTCCCTGAGCCTGCAGGGTGCCCTGGTGGCCAAAGCCAATGGTGAACTGGAGTGCATTAGGAAGCGCTCTGCCAGCAGGGCAAGGGAGGTGATCCTGCCCCTCTCCGCAGCCCTGGTGAGGCACATCTGGAGTTCCATGTCCAGTTCTGGGCTCCTCAGAACAAGAAAGACATGGAGCCCCTGAGACAAATCCAGCGGAGGGCTGCAAACATGGTTATCTACAGATAATCTTCACCAACCTCTTCCCAGCTGTAATTCAGCCAATCAGGTGACTACCAAGACCCTCTCATTTTAAGCCTCCTTGTCTCCTTCCTCATGAGTGAGAGGATAACCATCACCTATCCTTCTCAGCTTCCACAGCACATTTCTTAAACTTCCCAAACAAGGAACTACATTTCCTTCCGGGTCAGACCTTTTGCAGAAAAGAAGTGAATGCAAAATGCATTCTATCATAATGTTCCAAGCCCCTCTTTTCTTGGCAAAGATGGCAACAAGCAGAGACCACAATACCACACTGCCCAGTGTCATTTCTTTATCTACCAGTGCCCATCTAGACAACAGTCTCAATTTAAGGACTTGGGCTCAAAACTCACTTAAAGGAGCTGGGCTTCAAAAATAGCTCAGTTGCATCTGATGATTCAATATTTATTGCCTGCCTTTGTGAACAGTGCCCAATCAAACATATTGGCATGCATTGGCAAAAAGGCTTTAGACTGCTATGTGTTCACTCCTACTTGTCATGAACCAGGAGCACATACAGATTCAAGTACAGCTCCCCATCTAAATGGCAGTGAGCTGTTTTATTTATATATATAATATACTATTCCACTATGTCTGTGTCCTTAGACATGATGAGGAAGTGCATCTTTGTGTTTGTATAGCAAAATGGGGTCCTTATCCATGCCTTAGGCTCTGTGGCACTATTGTGATAATGTAATAATGCAGTAAACACTGCTATCACTGCCCATGGAAATGCACTCCACATGTTTCATTCTGTTTCAAGCTGTAATTAGCATGTTGGCTCTCAGCTGCTCGCATTTGATATACTGAGACAACCAAAGCGTCCGAGTGCGAGTTGTCTGGTGAGGCTTTTTTAAATTACAAAAATGAAATAACAGATATCCCTAACGAGAGTTGGTCAAACTTTCACAACATACACTTTTATTTAAAAATGGCAGATCCTGCAAAAATAATGGCAATATGGTAGCGAAAAACAAATTATTAACATGGAGGAAAATTATTATCAGCCCCTTTTTCAAAAAAGCAGAAAAGAGTAGACTGAAAATCTGTGACAATTCTAGCACTGAGGAACCATGGACTCTGAAAGAATATGATTCTGCCTTCACCAAATTATAAGCCCCTGAGAGGCATATTGTGTGATTTCTGGAAATTCTGAATGCTTCCTGTGCTGTGCTCTCTATTTGTATTGCCCAATGGTTGTCTTGTAAACAATATCAAAAAATAGAGTGCGTCAGATGATCTGGTGTGCCTGAGGTCTGGCAGTAACACTGCTGTACACAAGGTCATAGCTTGTGAGAATGGCAAAGAATATGGGAAAGCTTAATGCTTAACATTCCTCGGGGATACAATATCTACCCTGTACAGCAGAAAAGCAAATTTTTCAATTAAACCCCACCAACTCTGGAGCAGTGACAATGTAGAAACAGCCTGAATGTCTGCTTTCTCTCCTGAGAACTTCGGAGAGACACAGTGACCTTGTGAACCTGGGATCAGTACTACAGCTGTGCTGTGATCAATGCAAGCTCCATCTCCTCCTTGCAAAATGGGAGAGGCTCAGAAGGGAGGTAATGAACATGAATGATAACTCATTTTTCCACACTACTCGTAGCAAAGCACATTCTCCATTCATGAGTTCTGCAGAAGACAAGGTCCAGTACAGTGCAAGATACTCTATCCCTCACAGTCATCTGAGGAACTAAATGTTTCTTTCAAAATAAAAATCTCAGAGAATATGTTCCCATGTGAATGTATCCACAGGTATAGATGGAAGAGCATTAGTGTTTCTATCGCAGATTTTTGCGTTTTATAGTCATTCTCGCAGAACACAGAAAGCGCTCCAAATTAAACAGCCATTACAGCCTCTCTCCCAACAGCAGCTTTTATCTTTAAAACTTCCTTTTATCCTTAAAACCTACACCTCTCAGCATGCCCCACAGGAACATTATAAATAGACATTAGGGGATGAATAGTCCCACTAAAACCACAAAATTCATGGGAAGTATCTCTCATTTCTCTGAGGGACTGGACCATATCAGTCAGCCCACTTCCCAGGCACAGTCCTGGCAATGATCCCGGGTTAATGCGGTCCCCCTTCAGGCATTTTGCAATCTCTTATTGTAAGGCCATAAAACTGAACTCCAATACTACCCAGTCTGAACTACCCTGGCTGAACATTCATATTGCTCATGTTTAACTTTTCACCAACTACTACTGCTGTGTCCTAAATGCTGAATGCTTCATCAAATCTCCAAACCAAGACCAAGACAGACGGAAAGCAACAGGCGATTGTACCTCCAAACACTCTCATACTCTTTTGGGGATAAAAGCAGTCTCTCAACGTACAACTTTACCATTATACCTTGCAACATTTTATTAATTGCCTCAGTGTCAGGGAACTCTTGCAGAATTTGTTTAATCAAATTCTCACATCAGCTAAGCCATGGGATGTGCCCAGTGCACAAAAATTAGAGTTGTAAATACTTTTCATTCACTTAACAGCAAGCATGTTCCATGCCAAATCTGTAGCCATAGCCTACATCATTTTTGTAGCCTTCAGCATTTGTGGTCTCCCTACATAATGAACAAAATTTGATTACCAGCATATGCTCTTTTACATTTGGGCCACTAATAAAGTGAAAGATGTCATCAATATTACAGCAGGTCTGGCACCAGTTAAAGCAAATCTGCATAGATGAAGGAGCAATCATCAAGGCTTTACAGACACACTTTCCTCTAGAGTGTCTAAAATCCTCCCCACATGCCGGAGTTCGTTTTGATCTCTGATTTAGCTGAAAAATGTGCAAAAGCAGGCACAATATTAACCACCGACTAAGTGCTCAAGACAGTATTGTGTTTTGTTTATTCCAGTGAGTGCACAAAATATCTAGCATTCATGAATCATGCCAGAATGATGTCTACTTTGAACAGAAATACACGATTATCTTGTTCATAAAGCAGAAAACCCTCTCTCAGCAATACAACTCAACTCATGGTATTCCTGTGAAGAAATACTGCCACAGGAATCCCACTGCACCTTTGGAAGGACAGTACTTTCCCTTTTATTTCTTTCCTTTCTTAAGCCTACATTTAGCTGATTTAATTCAAGAATGCATAGGAAAAGCTACACAGTTCAAAATGAGAAAAACAATATACTGTAGAAGCAGATTCAATTTTAATTACAAAGCAATATCAAATTTGTCTGGACTCACTAGGAAAACAGAATTTGTTAAGCCGGCTTCCCCATGGATTCATAATCTTTCCTCATCATTCAGTCTGCAGGATAAAACACTCAGAATCCTCCTCCAGCAAACGTTTTGGTTACTGCGTAAGCAGGAAATCCTCTGGAGACAGAGAAGGCAGAGGGAGGTTAGAAAATGCAATTTCTTCTGCATCTCTCAGAGAAGTGCCAAACATTATGTAGGGCACAAACCAGCTCTGCAGGTTCACCACAATCACAGCTCTTCTTGTCTTCTTTGAGTACTGCAAAGTCAGTGATTTGGGAATTTCAAGAAGAATTTACATGCCACTGTGCCTACCTGCTTGTTCTTCAAAAGAACAGAAACAAGGAGAGGGCTTAAAAAAACACTTTGATGCAGTGAACAGAACAAAAAAGTTCTTTTCTCAACAGATTACCTTTGTGGCCAAGTGTGAAAGCACAGAGTTTTGCTTCCAGGGAAAGAGGTTAATAAAAATGATTCTAGTAATACTGAGACAGGCAACAAGAGAACCACAGAGCTCTGCCTGAGGCAGGAGAGGAGCAAGGACGTCACCGGCAAAACCAATGACCTGCTTGGACATCAAGAATAATATATTACTTCTCGGGCCACACCTGCCAACACCTGATAGAATTTTAATCCTTCTTGGAATACCACCAAATTACAACTTGGCTAAGCAGAAGGAGGGCATCAAAATCATTAGCAGAAATCCATGGCCTCAAAATTACCAAAAGTTCCTCCTGCGAGTGGTGGTGACAAAGAAAGAAGGCAAAGGCAAGTAAATCTACACCTGCATCTTCCCTGTAATTTTCTAACCAATGAAAGATAAATCTTTTAAGAGCAGATTAATGGAAAGACATCAAATGCAATGTAAGTTCTTCTATTCCCAGAATGCAGACCACATATGGAAAATCTAAAAAGAAAATATAACTCTTACAGGTTTTGGATTACAATGATATTTCTTACAATAAAGCAACAAAAACATTCACAGAGTCAAAAAGAACTGTGAAAAAACAGATGTTGGAGAAGTGAATAAAAAAATGCCCAGTTTGTGTCTGTTTTTTTAGGACAGAGATATCCACCGAACTACTTACGACCTCATGACAGAAAACTATGTACGATTCCCTGTACATAGTGTAAACACCATATTTAGACATGGTGTGTAAATAAATTCTAGCACACACACACACAAAAGAAATATTAAAAGATGTGAATATGCATAAAAAAGAATATATTAGGAGTGCTGAGTTTTAACAGGAATAAAGGCAGGTTTAGCTTTCAAAAATGAGTTGTTTCCTCATGCTGTGTGAAAGCACCTGCAGGACATAGAAATATTTCCACTATTCCCAAACCACCCCAGTATCATTCAGGATTTCACACAGCAGTGCAAATATAAAGAATGGGCAAAATCTGTATTATAATAACTGAAAGGGTTGAGGCTCAATTAAAAAATAGGTAAATACCATTAAGGATTTTGAAAATATATTTTAAAAATGTAATTTGGGCTGAGAGGGATCAGTCTAGCAGACCATGAAAATAGAGACTTTTGTGATTTTAAAATCAATTAAAACAAATTAAACTTGTAAGAATAACCTTGCAAGAATAACCTTCCTAGAGAGCAAGAAGGTGTAGAAATTGAAGTTTTTAAGATACAACATAGTTGTTGCAAAACCTGATTAATATAAAAGAGTTGCAAAAATCCCCATAGAAACAATTAGGATATTGTAAAAGTCTTGCAGCTACACAGACCATTACGGGTACATTACAGGGTATGTACAAACACAGAGATATATACATTACCCTATGCAGAGTATGTTACAAGAATAACAAAATACAGTAAGTGAGTCAAGATAATTCACTGAGTCAATCAACTCCAAGAGATTACAAAAAAAAAAAAAACAACAAAAACAACAAGCCAACCAAACAACCAACCTCACTCCACAATATAGCATGGAACTTCTAGCAATCACTGTCGAAATATGAACTCCAGATCATTATCAACAAAATGATGATCCAAAAAAGTACCTTGGGGTGGAAAAAGCCAATGGAATAAAAGTAAGCAATGACTTACAGAATCTATAATGATTTGTGGAATACTATCTGTGAAATAATTACAGAAATCAGCAAATTGGGGAATTGTTTATCAACCAATCTAGGTTTCTGTTTCCATTACAGTATACTTCCCCATTTACAAAGAAAATGTAGAAATCATAGCCTGGAAGTGCCACAAAGAGAACCTTTGTGAAAAGGACCGAAAACTGTCTGGTGGACTGAAAAAACTGGTAATGAAAAAGGCAAGTTAGACCATGGCCTCAGAAGAGGGTCTGAGTTTAGGCACAGATTATCTTTACCCATGGTGGAGAAGGCAGTAAATTAGGAATTGCTGAAAAGCAGGAGTAACAATTAAAACCACCGTGCCTGCAGAAAAGAATTACAATCCCTATCTTCCCCTTCCTCCCCAGTCCAACCCAGTCCCCATAGTTCTTGCCACATTCACAAGATGCATGAATCTCTAAGAGGGCTGGAAAGGAGCAAATTATTTACACAAACTGAGCTGAAACAGAACTCATCCCTTGACACCTTCAAGCAAATGTGAAATAAAAAATAAGGAGGGGAACTTATTAGATCAGTAAAAATCACCTCAGTGGCTGTGATTGTAGATTGAAAAACTGTATGCTCTTTCACTGGAAAGAATTTCTATGTAACAGAATGAAACAAAAATGCAGGTGCAAACACTGGTAAGATGTAGCCAATACTTCCACCTTTGCATTGCACCACATATGCACTGAAACCTCTACACAACTGAAGTCTTGCTCTCTTCCCCATGAGCACAAAGGAGGCAGTGGGGTCTGTCCCTTTTTTCAAATAAAGTTGATTCCTGCAGGATTCCTGCCTGCTTTGTGGACACTGGCCTTTGGCAGCAGGATTTTCCACACACCCACATATACCATCATCCTGCGACTGGAATTTCTTTTCCTACAGCAGAATCTTTCCACACTCAGGCCAACTGCATGAATTACTTTGTGAGGTCTCATCATCATAATATGAGTTAAGCATTCCCTTATTGTGTTTTCACTGAAATTACACCATAAACTGTTCTGGGCAAGATATAAACTAGCCTCTGATTCTCAAGAAGGCAAGAGGATGAAAATTGCTGCTTCTTTGATGTGTCTAATGCAAACAAAAAAGATAACCAGAACTATCCTGAACTGTCCTGAACACACTGTCCTGAAAGAGTGTAGATTGTTCATTTTCCATTTAGATGAGCCACTCTTCTTGCTTTAAGGCCCATGAGCCAGCAGCATGCTTTGGTTTGGGGACTGACAACTCCTGCTCAACTCTCTCTGTTCTGGTCGCTGTTAAGTACCAACTGCCAGACCGTATGACAAAACTAATCTGAAAATCCTGGCAATGTGAATGGATTCTCCAGTCAAATCAGAAAGCCTCCCTGGATCTGTACATAGCAACTGGCAGGGGCACTGCGAGCTGCTGGAGCGATTTTATGTGAATGGCCGAATCTGCGCACTGAATCACTCACAGCGTCGTCTGTAAAAGCCTCTGCTGTTTCCTTCCCTTTCCCAGGATGGAGCTAAAGAAAACTCACACACAGCAGGAGCAAGAAGGGTCAATGTGTGTGGTGCACTCTACTGACTGGCACACTGAATGTCTCAAGATGAATCCTCGGAGTCACTAAAGTTCAGGCTGGCACAGCACAGCTTCAGAGTTTAACTCATGCCCCAGCTGTCCCATCTAACACAAGAGCAACTGTCATTCTCTGACTATATAGTATTTATCTTTGTTTCTCAATTTTAAGTTAATAAGGTGAATGTGAAAGATCAGCTGCCTTTTGTTCTGAAAAGCCTAAACCAAAAGGATTAGAGTGTGTTCTGTAGCATCTCTGTGCTACACACAGCACTCCAGAGAGAATCTAATCTGCATTTCTGCAAGTACTGTTCAAACAAATAATGAAAGAGCCACATCTCATTTATCACTTCTCTATAGAGCTTGGAGATCATGTCCATAAAAATGAAAACAAAAGAACACCATTAAGTGAAGTTGTGCAGAATACTTTTGTATTAGTCTCTGTTGCTAAGAGCACTCAAACAAAACAATATCCCCCTCCTTCCCTCCCAATAAAAAAAAAAACCCAAACAAAACAAAACAAAAAACCAATAAAACAAACAAACAAACAAAAAAACAAAAACAAAAAAACCCCTAAGACTCTGTCATCGCAGAACAGATTACAGGTACAAATCCAAGATTACAGCCACAGATTCTAAACACAGAGGTTTTGTAAGCCTCTACTAAAACCGATGTGACTCCTGGCTTAACTATCCACAACAATTTCAGATCCTCCTCACAATACTTCAGATTTTCCACTTAAAATGATAGTGCCATGAACACAGCTACCATTTCATATGTTGAGCAACAAACTAAAAAATACATCTTTAATCATTTAAAAAAAAAACTTTTTCATACATTTTTTCTCTTTGAAAATGGAACCTGCATCTCTACTAAGACTACTAAAACCCTCCAAGCATTTTGGGGTGTTGAAATCCACCACCCATGCTAGAAAACTGCTAGGGCACAGCCTCACAGCAGTACTGTTTCTCCCAATTAACATTCCTGCTGACTAGTTCCCAGGTATTGACTGGCAAATATGAGAGCCCAGGAACAATTCCCAAAAGACAGATAGACCCTCTGTTTTGGAGACAAATGTGTTTGATTAGTCCCTGCGCCTGGAAACAAAACAAATACACACCATTGCAGTCTGAACTTCATGTATCAATTTCCTTGCAAATTCACCTTATTTGTATCTAATGAATTATTATGTCCTGTTGTAAATTCTTCTGATACTGTTTAGGTTTGAAAGATGAGTGTATTGTGTGTTCGTTTTCATTTTGTAATCCCATTTCTTTCCAGCTTTCTGTAACATGAAAAACCAGGAAAATTGGGCATACAGACTGATGGGATGAAAATGGTTTTACATGGTACTGTCAGGCATTCCAAAGTTATCTTTTCAACGTTGCCCTTTTATAGGAAGTTTATGTATTACAACATCAGGACGAAAAATGGTCAGATGGAAATCATCTTGGTTTGCATTTTTTTAAGTACAATTCCAATCCAAAGAGAAACTGCAATGGGAAAATTATCATTGTGAGATAATATGTTTGAAAGGAGCAAAACACATCTTTGACACAAATTGTTTACTTCTTCCTGGGGTAAACAAGGGGAAATAACAGTATTTTTAATGAAAATGTTGGCTCATTTGACATATTTTCCAAAGGAAGAATTTAAAGAGCAATGATTTTGCAGCCACTTCATACTTACATATCTTACTGAAACTATTTTGAATTGTCAGACTTCCAGCTATTGCAGGAGTTATTTCCACTTGTGAGCACTTCTGCTGAAAAAGAACTTCAGGTGTGCTGCCCTTTACCTTCTCATTTCTGGCAGTGAAAAACCCGAGAAATTTTATACATTTACTTAACCATATACAGATGGGTATGATACATTTCCTCTCAAGTTTACAGGCAGGGGAAACTTTTCCTCAAAATGTAACAGTACTAGATTATCAGTGTTCATTCTTCAGTAACTCCCATGAGCAGCAACCACAAATATGATGATTGCTGTTCACATTTGGCTTACTACTGCCACAGAAGAGCACCTAGCTTGAAATGACAAGCACACTGAAATGGCAAGAGCTGATTATCAATACACCTCCACCAAAAACACATTAGACCCTGAAAAGAGGAAAGCAGGAGCCCTTTCCAGAACTGAATGCCTGAAGCTGTAAAGGACAACATAAACTGACAGTGGAGGAGCAAAGAAAGAAAAGTGTGCTGTTGCTACTATTATTGTTGTTGTTGTTGTTATCATTATCGTAATCATTATTATTATTATTTCATGCCAAAAAGAAGAAGATTTAGTATTAATTTATTTACTGCTGAAATATTAAAGTGGGGCTTTCACTATCAGTCAAGGAATTAAAAAGTGAGAAGAAGGAACAAAAATGTGATTTGTAAGGTCTAGAATGGGTCTCTGAGAAAGCAAGGCTAGGGAGAAAAATGAGGCAGTATTTAAGCAATCAAAAATGAAGGAGCAGACAAGAAGCCTCAGCTGAAGGAAGAACTATAAGGAGATATATTCCATATGCAGCGGGGAAAGGCACAGTCAAAGTCGTATGCTGACAGCTTGACTTTAACAGAAAAAGGAGAGGATTATCTGGACGTTATGAACCTTGCCAACAGGTTGACATTATCTACACTAGGGAATGAAGGGGGAGTGAAAAGAGAGAGAGAATAACGAGAAGATGGAGAGAGCCCTTTCAGAGTATTTGATGTAATAAGCCAAAATACCCAGAAGAACAGAGACCTGTGCTACAGAAAACAAGCATTTTGTCACACAGATAATTACTCCCCAGTCCTCTAACCCACCTGCTTTTTTTGGAGAGGAAGAGGAAAATCAGCTGCCATTTTTACTGTTCTTTAACCTAAGTGTTTAAACCTTAAGTTTTTAATATAATATCTGATACAGGGGACCAGCAAACCCATATAGACTCCCTATTTCACTTTCCCATTAATCTCTCCTTTCCTTAAAGGTAAGTGCAGGAGCACTGATACACGCTATTAAATAATTTTGGGCCTCTACAGGAAATTCAGTCTAGGAAAATACAACCAAAAAGTAAAAATACATTACTTCCTTATAAATTATTCATATTGGCCAGTTAATTCTGCCAGATTATTGCTTCTTGGCTGCCTCCTCTATTTGATCTGTATCCGTGCACTGAAGATGCTTGTAAAGATGAGGGCATCTCAAGGTGCAAGAAAACCAAGCCTCACGAGGCGCCAAAAGCCCTTTCGAGATGAAAAAATGCATCAAGTTCCTGCAAATCATTCTGTATCTCACATGAGCCACTTTTCTACTAAGCGGGATGAAAATCATGATTTGCAGCTCAGAGATACAAGCTGCGGTGCATTGTGCTATTGATTTTCCAGTTGCCTTTTATTATTACTTCAGCTCCACCTCTACTGTTCAGCTAGTGGCCAAACACGAATGACCATAAAGAATGCAAAAATCTTTATGCAAAGCTGAAAGAAAAATATAAGGAGGGAAACAGAGAAAAGGTTTTAAACCAGCAACTATCCTTTTAGCTTGCTCCTTTCAACTAAGTAACTTTGTCTAAGGATACCTGTGTTTTTCGTAACTTTTTTCCTCCATGCGTCAGCAGGAGGCCCACCACTATATTAAGTTACTTATAAGCTACATTGTTTATTTTTAATGAAACACATGTTCATCTTCACCCATGGGTTGGGTAAATCCTTAAGCACACATGCCTTTATTTACTAGCAATCAAAATATTAATTACAATGTCAATCACGACACAAAGCAAACAGGCAGTTAAAAATGTAAGGCAAGACTATGGTCTTTAGGATAGAGAATTTTCAGATTTTGTTCATTAATCAGACAACATGGGAGTCTGGGAAAAAAACTAATTTGTCATTAATAAGCTTTAGCCAACAGTAAAGCAGTTCAGCTGCAGTTTACTACATATTGGATAAAATCCTGTATAAACCAGCTTTGTGAGTATTTTCATTTAAAAATAGCAAGAAAGAACAACAGAGTTCATGAAGTGGTAGCAATGTGGCAGTGTTACCCATAGGTATGTGCCCTTTGTCTACCAGAGACAAAGAAACCAATGTTAAACAAATACCAAGTTTCAGAAACATGTATCAAAATCCATCAAGAAAAATTAATTACTTAATTTTTAATGAGAACTCCCAACACCCTAGTAATCTTCTAGCAGCACTGTCTATTCCTGTTTTCTTTCCAGCCCTGTAAGGAGCTACAAGCATATCCTTAAGCTATTGATGTAAAAAAAAACAAAACCAAAAACAAGCAAACAAAAAAAACCCAACCAACCAACAAACAAAAAAATAAACATATTACAGCAACTGTAATCAAACACATGCAATTACAGCAGAGATAGCTTTAATCCATAGGCGTAGCTAATTAGAGAGTCTTCTCAGCTGCAGCTCTCACCAAGAGTACTCCTTGTAACTGTACAATTAAAGGCCCAAGCACGAAGTCAGGAATACAAGTCCTAGTGTGCAGTTTCTAAAATGTGTCAACAGAACATGGAGAAGAACTCTTCCTAACCTGCATCCCCTTCCTTATCTCATCTTACTATTTTGAACCGCTATAGTATCAATCCAGCAGCTCAAGGCGCTTGCTGGTTACGCTTCTGACATCGCTTACAGGATAAATATAAATTCACTAAATCTCCTGCCTTCTGTCTACATAATCCCTTAACCTCTCCCTTTCCGCAGCTATGATTCTCTGCCTTCTTCTCATCTCTGGCCTCTCCGCTGGTTTCATTATCATGTTGCCTTCCCTTTCCCACTTATTTTTTTAACTTATTGACATTCAGCATACCTTCACAGTGAGACTCGTGGTCATTACTCTTTTACCTCATAGACTGCTTAAGCATGTTGCTTTGGTTTTACACTTTATTGAGGGATGGGAATTTTAAATAGAGTTATCTGGTTAGCAGATTTCTATTAAATTTAGCATCTGCCTGCAAGACACAGACCAAGCAGAAAATATTAAGAAGGTAGGCAGCTTCCCAGTGAACAATGTGCTACAAAAAGAAATAGACAGAACAGAACAGTGTATGTCACATTTAAAAGTAAATTAGAAAAAAAAAAAGTCAAGCATGTAAATTATTAGCCAATCTACAGGTAGCAGTATTCAAACTGCACAGAAGCTGCTCCCAAAATTAGATTAGTAAAACAAAAGACTATTCCACCCTATTGAACCATCAGCAGTAGAAAGGAGTGAAATTTCTCAGATTTTGTCACCTTCATTTTAAATTCTGCAAAAAGAGTTAAAAGGTCTAAGAACAGACCGTGAGTAAATCAAAACTTTGCTCTGCTATATTTTCTTCGTGATTCCTAAACCACTTTTTAAAATTACTGTCTTTTCCTTGCTCAAAATTGGAACACATATAGAAATTCAAGTTTGTTCTTTCAAGCAACAATCAAATAACTATATAGATACAATTTTTAAAAATAAAAAAGTATTGAAGCCAATTGATATTTCTAGAAATATCAATACAGATTTTTGTATGGGAAAGCTCATCCAAAGCAAAACCTGTGTTATTAAAAAGGCTCCATTACAACATGATTTTACATATGGTCTGAGGCACAAGAAGATCCAGTCATGCAGTATTTCTACGAAGAAACACACAGACAGCAAAGTTCACCACCACTGTCAATAACAAGCTCCAAAAGAGAGAAAAGCTGCATTCATGCCAACCTTCTCTCCAGTTGTACACAGCTGGATCTGAACAGCTCAAGGAATAAAGCAAAACTTGAACTAAAGAGTGAGCATGCGGTGAGGGTTAAACCAAGACATGGCCTAGGCTATTGTTACTGAAAGGCTAAATTGGTGCATTAAGTTATTGCTTGAAGTCTGCAGAAATGGAGGATTTTGCCCATTATGTCACTGACTCAGAAGAGAAGTATCTCATTAATGCCTCCAGAAAGGAGGTCTTCTGGCTGCTCCAGACTCATTTCCAATAGTTTTGAAGACCTACTTCCCCCACTGCCTTCTTTCAAACCTTGGTTCTGTGCTTTATCAGGCAGGCTGCACAAGCAGGTCACCTCCTTCTCTTGCAAATGGAAACAGACATTGGCCACTGGGCCTTCAGGCTGTTTTTTATAACCTCTCAATTTTAGCTCTGCGACAGCAGCTTCACCCTACTGCTGCTATAAGACTGTCTGACTACAGGTCACAGAGAGCCTTCACAGACAAAAAGCATGGGAAAATAAACATCACCACAAGAATTAGTTAGGTGTCCCTCGGACCTCAGTTCTTTCTTGTGTCTGTCACCACTTCATCCAATTTGCAGTCACAAAGTCTCTCAGATGAGGAGGACGATGCACTAAATCTTGACCTTTTAGCTGCAAACCTAGCCTTAAGCAACTTGGTGACCTAGATGGCAGCTGCACAACTCGATAACTAGTTGGCTGGTTTCTGAAAATACAAGATTCATTTCTGATTCTCCACACACCGCCCCATATGCTGTCACTATACTATTTTTTTTGAAAAATAATTTGCAAAAGCAGACTTTATTAGCCTGGTGGATTGATGAAACACTGCTTTGAAAGAACTCAAAGAGTAAAAATAAAAATGCATTTTCTTTTCCTATCTAAACATTGAAATTTATACAAGAAGGAAAAAAATATACATATATACATATGCGGCTTTTAAATATATCTGCTCCTGCTTACTTCTCCTAAAACTACCTCCGAATGTTTTAGTAACACATAATTCTGGTTGCGTATTTTGTGGAGCCAAAGATTTACAGTGCATCTGAAAATTAGCATACATCTCTGCCCAGAAGTGGTACCAGGGTCCTGTGATACTAGTCTATGTGTGCAAGCCAACTGCTGGAAAGATATACTTGAAAAAGTAGGATTTGTTAAAACTTGGTTGGCTAAACTGCAGCAAATCCTATCTACACACCTCACCATCCAGAACAGTTGCTTATCTCCCTCCCTTCCCCCTGAAAATGTACGGCTAGAATTTCAGTCATCACATTCCTTACTGCATCCTGTGTCCCTAGGAGACTCTGATGGTATTTCTCAGTGTTGTAGAATTAGGCTTTCTCATCCTCTTAATGGCCAAAACACAGCTGTCCGATATGTTCCAGCTGGCATAACCCTGGCATCTCTACTGTTAAACCCAGCAACACATCATCTGGGCTACTTTGTCCCAGTGAACACACATCAATATGCATATATAGTACTAACAGGCAAGTCGGGGTTTCTTTCATTAAAAAAACTATTTAGTATTATAAAGCTCCTAGCAAGTTTTGTCCACATTATGAAGTTCAAACACAGGGCTGACAGAGAGGCTAAAGATAAAAAGCTGAGTGGTTTGGGATTCGTTAGTCTAGTGTCTTAAAATCTATGCACACACATAAATTATACAGCTAGAGTATATCTCCTCCGTATAAACAGTGATAGATAGGGGGTAGCTATATTTTAAACAAGATTAAGCAGTTAAAGGTTTGTGGCAAAGGAAAGAGTCATTACTTGCATGTTTCTGGTGAAGTGACCAAGAGCAAAGTAATTTCTCATACTAGGTTCTGCATTTAGAATTTCAGTACCTAAAATCCTACAGGCGGCAGGGGGAAAAACCAACTGGAGCTATTCCCACCTTTTAAATATTTTTGTCAGTGTGCAGACTGTGTGCAGAAAACAAAGTTTTATGAGATTATAACCAAATTCAATCTTCAGAACTATCCTTAGAACTCTAATAGTTAAAGATTTTCAACAGTGGCTTTTCCCTTGCCTGCAGAATGAGCCACAATGCAATACCATACAACTGGTTCTGAGCTCATTGCCTCACCTTGCACAATGTAACACCTAAAGGAACTCTTTATTTCTACCCTCTAGGCACTGAAGGCCATATTCTTAGCATGTGTAAATCTGTTGACTACTACAAACCTAAAGAGCAGTAATATCATCTCAGATTCTGACCTTAAATTTACCATTGTTTAAAAGGCACTAATTTTTAACGGTGCAAAATAAGTTATGCAAAGCTTGCATTATGCTCCAAGAAAAGACTCTGAAAGCCATGTTGCTTCTGACCCAATAAAGCTATAATCTCATAACCATTATCCCATAACCATTGCTCTTCATTAATAAGAGCACTAGAATGATACAGGTACAAAATGTTTTCGGTAACTTCCTGTTACTTCCAGGCTACATGCTGTTTGACAGTAACTAGTACTCAGCTACAGACACGGAGAGGGGTGTGGAGAGCAGCCCTGCAGAGAGGGATCTGGGGGTGCTGGTGGGCAGCAGCTCAGTGTGGGCCAGCAGTGTGTGCCCGGGCAGCCAGGAGGGCAAAGCCCATCCCGGGCTGCAGCAGACACAGCAGCACCAGCCGGCCAAGGCA
This sequence comes from Origma solitaria, assembly GCA_013397895.1. Taxonomy (NCBI): domain Eukaryota; kingdom Metazoa; phylum Chordata; class Aves; order Passeriformes; family Acanthizidae; genus Origma; species Origma solitaria. The sequence goes on from VZRL01000072.1 coordinate 193,229, forward strand.
CGGGATCATCCCGCTGGATTCAGCCGTGCTGCGGCTGAGCCCCGAGCCCTGGCTGCTGTGCTGGGCCCCACAGTGAGAGAAGGACGGGAAGGTCCTTGAATGGTCCAGAGGAGCACAGCAGAGCTGGTGGAAGGGCTGGAGGGCACATCCTGTGAGGAGCGGCTGAGGGCTCTGGGTTTGTCCAGTTTGGAGAGAAGGAGGCTGAGGGGGGACCTCAATATTCTGAGCTTCCTCAGGGGGGATGGGGAGGAGGATGTACTGATCTTGCTGGGATCCAGCAACAGATGTGGGAATGGTTCAAAGCTATATCGGGGAGGCTCAGACTGGACATTAGGGAAAATTTCTTTACCTACAGGATGGTCAAACACTAGAGCAGGCTTCATGAAATTGGTGCCTCAAACCTGCCAGTGCCTTACAAAGAGACATTAGGACAATGCACTCGGTAACAGGCTTCATCTTTTGGTCAGCCCTGGAGCAGTCAGGCAGTTGGACCAGGTGATTGGTTTAGGTCCCTTTTAACCGGAACTATCCTACTCTACTCTAGTATTAAATAGCTCAATTGGAACTAACAGAAACGATAATTTGGTCCAAGTGAAAATGGAACTTCCATCTCATGACGCTTGCTTTTTTTTCAGCCATAATGGTCTTTCTACAAGATTACCAACTTGATTTAAGGCTGTCACTCTTTCATAATACCAGAGAGATAGAAAGACCAACTGTGAGTGATAAACTTCCTAAAAGACCACTCACATCTTCTGACCTGGGTGCCAAGCTCATATCTGTGATTCTATGAATAACATGGAAATTTCAGGGGGTAACTTGATTTTAATGCTTGCAGTTAAATCTGTAAGAATCTGTAAGTTTTCCATAACGCACCAGAGTTACGGTTCTTGTTAGGACACCTGAAATGCCCCAGCTTTCACACACTGCAAATATAGTTGCTCCACCAGAAAATCACAGACTCCTTCTTGCTTGTATCCTTATTACTTGAAGCAACAAAACGAGGGACTAAGTAATTAGGAAGAGGGACTACAGCGGAGTTGTTTTTTTCCCAACTGCACAGCAACTACTATCACTGAAAAACCTCCTCCAAGTTATCTTTTGTCTTAAATGAAGAGCAAGAGGGGGCAGCGCCTCATTTCGAACTCTGCCCGCTATCTCGGTAGCGGCGGTTCCCGACTCGGCACGCCGCGGGCCTTACTTCCAAGGCAGGGCTTTCCCGGCGCCGGAGAGCGAGTCCTCCCGCACACCGGCTCCGCAGCAAGCGGTGCCCTCCGGGGCACCCCGTTGTCTCCCCGCGGGACGGGGAAGTCGCCGCCGCGATCTCCCTCCTCGCCCGGGCCGCCGCAGCCCAGAGCACTCCTCCCGCCCGCGGGGACGCTGTGCCGGGGGTGCCGGAGCCCGACGGATCCCGCGGCTCCAGCAGCGGCCGGGCGGGCTCCACGCCGTGCGGTGCAACGCCGTGGCGCAGCAGCGGGAGGCGGCCGAGCAGCTGCGGCTGCCGCGCCGCAGGTGCACGGAGCCCCGCGCCGAG
>VZRL01000072.1:195175-207072 GCA_013397895.1 Origma solitaria
TCGGGCCGCCGCTGCGTCAGGATGCGCTCCGCTGGCCGGCCTCAGCATCCTCCTGCGCCCGCCCCCGGCATGGCACGGCACGGCGCGGCCGCGGGGGCACTTCTCCGCCCTCACCTGCTCCTCCCGCTTCTCGGTCCCGGCTGGGCTCCCTGCGGGGCTCCATTTCGTCGGGCTGGCAGCGGCGAGAGGGAAATGATCAGAGCGAATGTTTGCCTTCCCCCACACACGGGCGTGCCTCGCCTGGTTTTGAATGCACCTGAGCGACTCGTACTCGCGTGGGAATGCCCGATGCCCCGCAAACGGGGGACAGCCCCCAGGCTGCCGGCACGGAGCGGAGTCCCCACGCTTCCTGCCCGCCCATAATGTGAGTCTCCAGAGTATCCCAACACAGCCCGAGTCAGGAGGAGAACCCTGTGGAATACATATATATATATATTTATATAAAGAAACCTCACCAAAGATGAGTCTACCCTAACGAAAAAGAAGAAAACATAACGCAGCTTAATGTAAGAGTGCAAGTCTTGAAAACTTGTTTCCTCAGGGAAAAGAAATGACCCATTAGGGAGCAGCAGTCACACCCCATTTGTTGTCTAAGTGGGAAAGAAAATAAAGCATCCAGTGGTTTCACTATTATGTTCTCCATCACAAAAGGGTATCTACATTTGTGTAAAACCTTGCTTGCAGAGAGCAAGCACCAAAGTTAACCAGCCTTGAAACAGGGATCAGCCCGATGTTAAAAAATGAGCACTTTCCTTTGCAATGTGAAATGAAAAACAGCCAGGGCAAAATGGGATGTGACTGGAAGTTTGTAAAGAGAAAAGAAGCCCTGACAGTCACATAGAAGGTGCACTTCAGTTATTTTGCCTAGTTGTCTGTGATTACCTGCAAAAAAAAAAATATTGAAAATCCCATGTAAAAGCCTAAGTGCCGCTACTGATGTAAACTCTTCCTTGGGCTTTCTGCTGGACTGCTAACAGCAGGAAACACAGGCAACCACAAACAAATGAGAAATATATAATGCTCACTACCATCCGCTAATAAATATGCAAAGCCCTTTAATGTGGAACATAAAAGGAAAGCTATAAATATATGCTTCTCAGAAAGGATAAATGCCTTCAATTGCATAGTGAATAGTGAAGCAAATCAGTGAGTATTTAAAACAGATTATTCACCTCCACAGCCACAGTCAGCCCACAAGTTATGGAAGAAAGTTCTTATCAGCTGAGACACCAGTTGTGGACACCCACTCATTAATAATAAAATAATACTTTTTGTCTTACAGTCCTGCAGCATGGAAACTCAACAGCAGGATTTAAGCCCACATACAGATTGACTCTCAGGTGACACAGATTTTCTTATTTCTCATAGAGAAGGAGTCTTTTCTTTCAAAGCCAAATATTTTAGCTTTTCTTCAGTCTGTGCAGCACACATTTCTCTGTCCAAAAGGGGAGCAATAAGAGGGAGTTGAGCCAATGATGAAGATTTAGGGAGCAGGTAATAATCCACCACTGTCTGAAGGGGATTCTTCTTTACCGGCAGGACCACATGGAGCAGGATGAGCTTTCCAGGAGTCCTCAGAGTTACAGCAACAGTGATGACTACAACATGAAATCCACATCTCCAAACTGTTGCACAGCAAGTGTGAAACTAGTGTGTACCAACAGCAGCACAACTGCCTAAGCACAGAGCTCAGCAGAATTCCACCTGCTTGTTGTAGAAACAGGTCACTCTTGTCTTTTTGGTCACTTTATTTGCCTCTTTAATACCTCATACCATGCTGGGCTGAGGTGCCTGAGAACTCCGTGAGACAAGTAACCCATTTCTATGTTTCAGTTACCACAGCAATAGTTTTTATGGCACAGAATATGGCAGCTGCTTAACAGGAAGACACCAGATAAATGAAACAATCAAAACCAAATAGTATATGTGCAGGGGAAAGAAACCAAGCAACCCAAATAACAACAAAGAACAACAAAAAACCCCAACCAAGCAATGAAAGAAAACACTCTGCCCAGCTGGAACGTCATGATGTAAATCCATCAGATGAATTTTGTATCACATATTAGGACTGCCATCTCTTCCTCATTCAAAAAGCATTCTAGACTTTTTTTCCTTTACAAATAGAAACCTCTTAAAGGTCTCTTAGCATTGTAAATTATGCAGAAAACACCCACAAACTTACCTCAACTCGATATCAAAGTGCACCCTTTTTTGCCATATCTTGGAGGCCAAACAGTCCTTATGCAGCTAGTATTTGGAAAGATCACATGAAAAGTCAGGTACTTGAGGAACTGGCATTAAATAGTATGGCAAATATAAGAAAACACAAAACAACACAGATAAATTTAATTCAGTCATCAGAAAATGCAGAGCTGAAGGAGTATATAAAAAATTACGCTGCTTGAACTTGCAGAATATGCTTCTGGCTCAGCGGAAGGTTATCAGCTACTGCTGCTGCTGCCAAGACCATGGCATGTTATCAAGGGATTTATCAAAGCATTCACCTGCCTTTGTACTGAAGACCTTGGAAGGTCTGACAGGAGGTAATGATGGCTGCAAGAACTGGTTGGGTGTGGGAAAGGCACATGCTTGAAACGCATTTTAGATTCATCAGTCTGAGAACCACTCAGTGCAACAGCCACAGTCCCATTATTTTTCACCTAACTGGTCACTGAATGACTTTGCTTTGGGATGAGTACATGCAGATGGCCTAAGGGACAGTAGCCTACTTACCTAGGAATTGCTGCCAGACACAAAATTATATTTAGGGACAGCAGGGAGCACTAATGAGCTTGAGTAGTACTTTCATATCTGGATGATTCTGCATGGAGCCAAATTACAGAATGTAATAGTCAAGGATTTTCCCTTCAATGGCTGATAATAAGAGCAACTTTAGCTCTTTCAATAATGCTTATAATTTAACCAAATATATAGATTTGATTTGGGTTTGTTTGGGTTTTTCCAAATACTCGAACATTAATCCTTTAATACAACTGCTATGGCTGTAAACACTGCCTGCCATGGGTCAGACCTTGAGCTCCAGCATGCACAGACCAAATACATAAACCACTCTCTCCAGTGGGGTGCCCTGCATGACACACTAACCTCCTTCCCCAAGTCCCACACCTCCCCATTGCCCTGGGCTTGGGTCCCTCACAGGGCTCTCACAGCCAGGTCATTAACACACACAGCAATTTGCCATTGCTCAGAGATCGTGATGCCATAAGTAAACAGTGACTTCACTAAAATTTATGGAGTCTGGGACAGTTTAGATTTTACTCAGTTCCCTTCTACAATAGGATCAGAAACTCCAACACTAAAATATTTCAGAAGAAGAAGATGATCTGGGCATTAGGCTTCTCTAGAACATATCCTAAAAAGTGGGAGATGGGGGTTGAGATGGCAAGGAATCAATAGTTCAGGAAGTAGGTTCCCATAGTCAGGAAGGTGAGAGTTTTGCTGTCAAAGGCACAAAGTCCACAGGAGAGGTGGCTTCCTAGGTGTCCTAGAGATCCTGTTACACAGCAGAAAGTTCAAAGGACCTCTGAAGGACCCAGTTCACAGAGCAAACAAATCACTCATACCAAGGCCACCATTTTTTTGCATACACTTTGTTATCTTCAAGGGAATTACCTTTGAGACACACGTTGTATTATTGTAAAATATATCTAGTAACCAAGCTGAGATTAGCAGTGAGGTAATTGAAGACCGTGGCATACCAGGCAGCACTCAAAATATGAAAACAAATGAGATTCCACACATATGGGATCCCTTTTGTTTCAATTTTAAGTAGCCATTTTATAAAAATCACTTTATATAAAAAGAAATTATAAAAAAAAGCAGGGGGGTTGTATCTTGAAATAAAAGGTTTCTTACATGTAAATATTACACCAGTAACTTGAAAAATGCATATAAAATATTAATGCATATATCTAAAAAACCCTAAGAGTATTAAAATAGACATAAATTACAAAAAAGAATGATATTTAAATAGCAAAACTTCTGCTCTTCGCTGGGGGCAGAGTTGAGTCAGAAGGTGAAATCTGAATTCACATAGGGTTTCTACTTTCTTTTACATTATGAAAATAGTACAAAACCATAACACAGTGGTTGCATGGATGAGAAGGCAAAAGATACATAAAATACTACGTTATTTTACAGCAGTAAAAAGGGACTCAGGATTTTCATGCTTGTACTCCAAAGGGAGCTGCGACTCCCTAAAATTCACTAAAAAATGCAGAGCTATCAGTGATATATTTGGCCACAACTGCCCCAGCAAAAAAGACCTAGAGTGTTATTGAAATCTGCGGGGCTGTATTTTAGCCTGCATGACACTGATGGTCCTGTTGGCCTCCACATTCCTTGGGTGCGCTATGGCTCACAGGTGGTGAGTCAGAAGTAGGTGTTTTCTTCTACTGCCGAAGTTCAGCAATCTCTACAAAGATTCAGAACAAAGTACAGAAAGAACATTACAATACTCCCTTCCAGGAGAGAATGATGGATTGAATTTACTGTACAAACTTCTCAGCAAATTTCCTGCAGATATCATCTGGAAGCTCAGACTCCAACCCGCACTTGTCTGACTTAAACTGGATTGCACAATACCACACCTGAAATTTGCTGATGGGAGCAAACTTTACATTGATTTTAATCTACACAATACAACTACCACAAAGACAAATGTCAGATTGCAGCCTTTCATTTGGAGTGGACAAAGTCAGTGAGACAATTATTGCGATTCAGTTGGTCCTGGGACTTGCCAAGATTTTCCTTACCAGTAGGATAAAAATGTTTCTTTGGTATGCTCTTTTCAGGGAATATATAGCCAGTTACCCTAATTTAATTCTAGTCTAATGATTCTAATATCACTCTCTGGAAAACTACAGCAGGCAGTGTACTCTCTCAGTTTCCCATGCTGCATGTCCAAGGAGTGTCTCTCCTCTGAGGACTGAGTTTGTTCCCAAAAACTTTGTTCACTACTGGTTCTCTCTAGCTGCTTTCACACAATCCATGCAGTACTCTTCCAGGCTTGTTAACAGCCCCAGAGAAACCCTGCAGCTACCACTGCTGAAAGATTTACAGGTTTTGCATGTGACACAACCAGTGGTTTCAGATGTCTACAGTTAATTCAGTACCTAGAGGAACCTGATTGTCTCATGCTGAATGCAGAGCGGCTGCCACATCCATATATCTCTTCAGTCTATGGTGAATTTTAAAAAATTACCACCATTGATCTAGTAATCCAAAAAAAGTACTCTCTATCTTCTGATCAAGCCGCAAATCAGAGCTCTGCTCTCCTGACTGTATTTTTTCATAGACATAGAATATAGCAATCTGACCAACAAAAAAGTTCGTATTTTAAGTAAGTAGAGATATATTTACAGGCAGTGTTGATAATTGGAGAAAAGAGATTTTGCCTACCTAGAGCTTGAACAGTTCTTCCTTTTATAGAATTTGTCTAAATAAATGTTTAGTAATATTCCAGTTCAAATACAGTCTAATGTAACAACAAACATCCAAATTTTTTCAACTTTATTATTGCAAGGAGGAGTAAATTCGATCATTACTGTAACAATAACACTCATCATAAAATATATAAAAACTACATTAACATCAGTTACCTGGTGGCCAGTCCAGCAAATATTCAGAGCCAGGCTTTGAAGAGCTCTCAGCATCCCAAAAGCCCTGCTTAAGGACTAAACAGAGAAATAGTCCCCACCACACACCTTTCTGTGCATCCTTTTATACTGTTCTTGTTACTGGGTGGAATTTGGATGCTCATGGGCAGAATTCTCTTGCAGTAACATCCTGTTTCCATGGCTGCTGCACATGCACTTTAAAAGAGCTCTAAGTGCTTAGATCAGTTTTGGCTGGTTCTATAGTTTCTTTTCTTCTTTTGGGGTTGTTCTGACTTTTAAGATTCCCATAATATGATTTGAATTTTACATCATTTGTCTGCAGTGGTAATTGTCTAAGTTCAAATGTGTTTAAAGCACTTCTCCAGCCAGGAATGATCCTCAAAGTTGGGATCTGTATGAGGAATCATATTTTACACCATGTCTAATTTGCATAAATCAAGGTAAAGTCCAACAAAATAAAACATCTGTTTTGCACAATTATGTCAGGTTCCAAGTGCATTTCGTGAACAAAATAAATATTACAGAAAAAACGCGTATGATGTACAACATGTATTTCAAGTTTGTTCATCTTTTCAGCATTTAATCTGTATCAGAGTCTGTTATTAAAGTAATTAGCACCATGATTTTTAAATAATAATATGCAACAATACTGAGTTTCTGATACAGCTTTCTTTATGGCTTCTTGGTTCTGCCATTAATTCCCTTCCAAATTCCTGTAAGGACTGTTGCTTTTTATTGGTCTGGCTCTTTTAATTATGTAAAAGCTAATATGGACAGGATTTGAAGTTGCAATTATCTTTGTTGTTGAACTTCCTTGCACATGAGAGGCTCTGTGGTGTAAGAGCTAAGTATGCTTGTAAGTGATTGCAAAATGGAGGCTTGGCTACCCAGGGAAGAGATGTGGACTAACTATATGGAAAAATACACCAGAGACACCAAAAAGCATACCTCAAAAGCCTGCAATAGTAACTGCTCAGAAACAGTAACCTTATTACTTACTTGTAGAAGCAGCATTTTAAGATACATATTCTCCCTGCCACTTTCCAGAGCCAGCGGGTGGCTCCTTCTCTCTAATGCTTTGAGTGCTTCCAAAATTAATGGTTCTGCATCAGAGCATACTGTTATTGTAAGTGATGTTGAAATATAGACTGCATAACTTTTACGTCCTGGGTCCTATGAGACAAATACAAGATGAGAAGATAAAATAAATCAGTTGCAAAACCTGTATTTCCAGTGGAGGCCAGAATCTTTTACAGAAACAAAATACTCCTGGAGAAGCAATTTTTTTTCTCACATAGACTGGAATAGAAACAATATAGCTCTCCTAGATGTTCTCTTCAGCTAAGCCAGATTTCTTTTTGAAGAGACTAACAAAAAGAAAATAGTCTTTCTGTTATTCTGTGGTCTTCTTTATTTCCAGTCTGTGTCTGCAGTTACACTGAAATTACTCCAGATTGCATGGGACTGTGGCCTCAAGCAGTAGCTGTGCACTACCTCTGCCAGCAGCCTTCCACACCCCGGCAGAAAAATCCATGTATTTTCCTGACTATGTTCCAAGTGTCAGACATAACCCCTTGCCTCTCACTGTCACTTTTGAATCACATTGCTGCAGCTCTAGTTGTTACTCTGGACTGAAACCGCTGTAATGCTCACATTTTTTTGCACTCTTAACATGGCAGATAAATAAAAGAGAGAAATTTTATAAACTCAGGGTTTCAGACAATTTTACTTTCTTGAGCACTTCTCTGGAGTATTTACATTAATATACTCATTTTGGTCACTTCACATGAATAAATTTTTATGTCATAAAACACACTTTGATTCCTTATGCACAATTAAATTTGGTAAGACTCTCATGCAAACATGGAGTTGGTATTGAAACATTTAATTAGGATCACACTGATAAAATAAAGTTCATAAAATGAAGTTTTCAAAACCTAAGGAACAGCCACGTAAAAAAACCAAATAATTCTCCAATTCTTATTTACATTAATTTTATTGGAAGTCAGTCAGCTAGCCATTGTATAAGTATGTTACTGTATTTCCTTTGCTGCTGTTAGGAAAATTTTAATTTAACAATAACTTCTGTGTTTAGAGTTATGTGTATTTAACCTTTAGATAAATGTTTTCTTAGGTTTCCCTGTACAGAAATTAGTGACCTAGGACATGTTCAGGTTATAGAATGGTATGAAGTATTGCATTATTCTTTTACCTGTAATTAGACTCAGATTATTTTGTCATTCCTTCAGCTTTGCAATCAAACTGAGAACATACTTGTGTCAATTAGAAGCAACAAAGAAAAGCCACTCCTATTCCCTCTTACCTATTTCCTCTTACCCTAAAGCTCTGAGCTTCAGTATAAAAAAATGGGATGAGGTAATATATACAAAAATTTCATGTGATTTTAAAAACATTTAAGAGCTTTAGGTTGATTTACACATCCCAAATATCTGAAAGTTTGACTCATTTACCAAATTGATGATCTTTTTTCTCAGCGCTGGCAAATCCTGTTGGGTGCAGAAAGCCAGTATGCACTAAATTCTCCTCAAAAATTACTTCAGACAATGCATTGACTGACTTTGCATTGCATAGAAAAAATTCTGAGAATTGTTGGTAAAGTTTCAGTCAACACAGACACAATTTGATGATTATTTACTTCACAATGAGGACTAACTGTGACCAACAGAACAACACAGTTATTTCATACATTATTTCAGCTACTCTCCTCAGAGTGAACACATCATAGTAACACTCCCTGCCTTATCTGTGCCATATCAATGCATATTTAGGATTTAATTTGAACCCCTAAATGTCTCCATAAATTTGGGCGTTATCTGCTTGAAAAACAGTTTCACTCCCCTTAAGATTCAGGAAGCTCAGATCACACAATGCATCTGAGCCCTCACTTTTATAAGACACAGAAGTCCATGATGATGGATGGTCCTTGCAAGCTTTAAGAGGCCTATGCACTTTTACAGTAGTTCACCATTATACTGTCATAAGTTTCCATCAGTAATTACCATGGGAAGAGTTTTTTTCCTACTTTGAATTTGGCAATATTCTGAATACAACAGACATTTCCTAGTATGCTTGGGAAGGAGATAGACACAGTAAAGGCAAACAGAAATAATTCCAGGAAAGTGAAATTCTCTCATTCATATTTCATGTTACCCTTCTCTAAAATTAGGCAGCTAATTTAAGTAGATGATGAAGACTTACTGAATTCCATAAATTCAATATCAGTCAATTAGTCAAACCAGAAAGGATCAGAAAGACACTGATAATACTCCTAATAGCCATAAAATATGCCAAATGTCATTTTAAAATGTATTTAAAGATACAGTATCTGGAAAACTCTTCAGGGGTTGAGACGTACGTGATGGGTTTTCTGGAAGGCATTCTTGAGGTTTTTTGACTTTTAATTGTAGAATGTTCATCCTTCACCATTATGTTTTAATTTCACCTATTATTAAATATAACAAATAAAACATCAGAAGACATTTACATTCCATTATCTCCTATTTCAGCTATGTGAATGTACTCAGTAAATCATGAAACCATACAGGATTTTTTATATAACTACATCAGAGATTCAGAATCAAGTCCTACATTTTGACAACATTAGGAATAAAAATAAATTTAAACAATAGGAATAAGGCACCCATGCCACCTCCAGCAAATGGTCTTCAAAGAAGAAGATTCCAGACAAATTTCCTGAGATGTACATACGTCATTAAATGATGAAGACTAATATGAAACTCTTCCATGTTAAGAAACAATAGGTGCAAAAATATTTCATAGTCCTGTGACTAGGACAGACTGAAAGGAAAGTCCTCATTCAACTGGCATGAAAAGGATCCACATATTTCATTAGATCTACAACTTAATTAAATACATCTTAAGTGCTTAACTGAAGCATATAAAATCTGATGCTGTTAAGTCAACCATTTGGCTGAGTTTTATTCAGTCATCTCGCCATTTTACTACTAACATTAATTACATCTGCACAAATCATGAGCCACACAAGAAGGAAGTCTGAATGTAATTGCTTTCTTCACATTGCCTATAGCCTCTTGTGTTTGTGCAATTCAATCAGCTTTCTCTAGATCCTTTTCTTCTCCCTGCAGCAGCATTTGCAGAGGCCGCTGCTGCCTGTACAGTGCATGCAAACTGTCAGTGCATGCTCATGGTTTGTTATCCTGAGATTGAATAAAAGAGAACTCCAGGCAAGACTTCCTGAACAAACAAGGATATAGCATAGCTATTAGATAACATCACACCAGTCTAACCTGGCTCTTTTTCCAAAATGAAAAGAGATGCATTATGGAAAAAAAGGTATCAAATAGAGAAGCTTGTTTTCTCTGCTTTGTAGCAATCAAGCTGGATAAAATTTTGATAATCTGGTTACAATAAAAGCCTTTGGCTATGCACTGTGGGTGGGGTAGTCGGTTGCTCTTCGTGTTAACAAAATCTCAGGAACTGTTGTGACAAAGCAATTAAAAGTTTTAATTCTGGGAATGGGAATAGCAATTGTGACATTTCCAGGGTCAAAGTGGCCACTGGTATTTTTAAGCTTGTTCATTAGGATTTCCCAAAAACTCGCACCCAAATGGAACATTTTTCCCAGTCTCACAATTAAAAAGCCAACAAATGGAAAAGACACATGCAAATTCAATTACTTTAGCACAATCATACTGCTATTACAGTAAAATATCTATTCAGTCACAGGGCGCCTTAAAGAAATCATTATAGTCTGTTAGTAATTTGAGAACTGACCTGTTTCAGTAATAGCCTAATAACTTTGAAGGTTCTGGTCTTTGTTAATAATTTCTTAATAAGTACGTGAAATACAGGCAATTCCAGATCTCAATTAAATGAGACAGACAACAATTTAAATAAATAAAAAAATTAATAAATAAATAAAAGATACAGATATAGTTCATAATGTTATTTGAAGCGCTGTGCAAAGGAACTAAAATTTCATGCAGACTGGGAGACTTAATGTACTTTCTGAGAATTTATTTCAAGGTTTGATTGACATAAAAAATATGAAGGGAGCACACATCTGGCTCTGCTGAAGCCACTGGGTGGAGCAGCTCTCACAGGCACAGCAGATGCTTCTCCATTGCCCAGAACTTCAGCGTTGGTCGGCAGCATCACTGCGTTTGATCCTTTCAGAGCTTTAAAAATGTTGCTAGGTCATATATATGACATGATAATAGCAAGAATATTTGGTATCTAAGAGCATTTCCACAATTTTCCACAATCTTGGCCCTCTTCTCAGCCCTGGTGAGGCCACGTCTGAAGTGTCATGTCCATTTCTAGGCTTCACAGGGCAAGAGAGACATGAAGCTCCTGGCACAGACCCAGCAAAGGGCTACAGAGATGACTGAGGGACTGGAGCATGCCTCCTACAAGGAAAGGCTGAGGGAGCTGTGACTGTTCAGCCTCGAGAAGAGATGACTGAGAGGAGACCTCATCAATATCTGTGTCTGAAGGGTGGCTGTCAAGAGGATGGATCCAGGCTCTTCGGTGGTGGTGAGCAATAGGACAACAGGCAATGGACAGAAACTGAAACACAGGAAGTTCCACTTAAACATCAGGAAGAACTTCCATATTGTGCAGGAACCAAGCACAGGAAGAGGCTGCCCAGAGAGGCTGTGGAGCGTCCCGCTTTGGAGATACCCAAAAGCTGCTTGGACAGAATCCTAACATGCTCTAGGGGACCCTGCTTGAGTCGGGGTGTTGGACTAGATGACCACATCGGTGGAACTTCCCAGACTTAACCACCCAGTAATTCAGTGATTTAAAAGTATGATTGGATCAATGCTTTAAGACATACTAACATGGAGTTAGCCATGGCACGGCTGATGCCTTAACTACTTTTTAAAGGCAGACCTTTAAAGGGTCAAACAGAATCCAACAGGCATCAATGTACACTTTAACACGTACTGCAGGAATTATAATTTCTGTTAAATTCGAGTGTGTTCCTGTGGTTGCAAACGGTGAATACTGTCCTAGGAACCGCCGGGACCAGGCAGAAAAGCCTGAGACAAAAGCGGGTTAGAGAAAAGATCGCGTAACTTCAGCACAAGGAGAGACTGCCGGGACAGAGAGCGGGAAACACGACACGCGTGTCGCGCGTTCCTGTAGAAGCGGAGCGGATGCCGGTCCGGGGCAGGAGGAGGCGCCTCGGCCGCGCCCCGCACGGCCGCGCTGGGGCCGCCCCACGCCCGGAGCCCCGGGCGGGCTCGCACC
>VZRL01000072.1:207218-251206 GCA_013397895.1 Origma solitaria
GCTCGGCGCTGCCGGAGCCCGGCGCTGCGGGGCGGGGAGGGTGCCGTGGGGTGCGTAACCCGCCCTTTGTGCTTCCCCGCAGGACCACGGTCGGGTCGCGGCTGGCAGCCAAGGTAGGAGCGTGGAGGAGCCGCCGCTCGGAGGCGTGCCGGGGCGGGCAGGCACCTCCCTGCGCCGGGCCGGCGGCCTTCGCCCGGGCTGCCGGGCCCCCCAGCCGGCTTTGGCTGCCGCGGTGTCGCCTGCACCGACTTCAGCTTGATGCCATGATGCAACAGCTGTTGCTGCTACCAGGCTTAGTATTTTTTCCTAATCATCATGGCATAAACAGTGATTCATACTGTGGTGCAAGAAGCCTGTAATTTCTTAGGCATTGTAAATTCTGTGATCATTGTTACCTCACCTGGTCTAGCTGAACGATCCATAATTAATTTATTTTTTTCTTAGCTGGGATGGAAATTCTATGATGCAGATGATTATCATCCGCTACAGAATAAAAAGAAAATGGCAGAAGGGATACCACTCACTGATGAGGTACTTTGAATAAGCCCTGAAAGAACTGTCGTCCATGCCTTAATCTCTGTAACTTCATGCACATCTTGTTAAAGTAGATTGTGGTTTACTATGTAGACTACTCTAACTGTAAACACAGGTCTGCATTTGGTAAAGTGAGGGAGGCTTCTTGTGTCAAAAAGTATTCTGCATAAAAAAGTCATTTATGAAATACATGGCAGCTTGCAAGGGGTATGCTCCTGTTTCAGGATTTGTAATAATGTCTACAATCCACACACAGAGTTGCCGTTTTGGATTAGAATCATAGAATCTTAGAATATCTAAGTTGAAAGGGACCCATAAGAAAGATAGAATCTATCATGTGGCCAAGCACAATAAAACTCAAAAAATTTGTTACCCTTCTCTCAAGTCACTGTTCATCATTTATCACCACTCCTGGTTAACTTGGGAGGTTCCACATGACTGGAGGCTGGCCAATATGATGCCCATCTACAGGAAAGGTTGGAAGGAGGATCCAGGGAGCTTCAGGCCTGTAAATCAGGCCTCAGTGTCAGGGAAGGTTATGAAACAATTATCATGAGTACCATCACATGACATGTGCAGGACAACGAGAGGATCAGGCCCAGTGAGCAGAGGTTTGGGAAAGGCAGGTCCTGCTTGTACAACCTGACCTTCTTCTATATCCAGGTGAACTACTTAGTGGATGAGGGAAATACTGTGGATGTAGTCTGCCTGGACTTTAGTAAAGCCTTTGATGCCATTTCCCAAAGCATTCTCCTTGAGATACTGGCTTCCCATGTCTTGGATGAGTGCACTGTTCACTGGGTTAAAAACTGGTTGGATAGCAGGCCTAGAGGGTGTTGGTGAATGGAGCTGTGGTTGATGGCTGGTCACTGGTGGGTTTCCCCAGGGATCAGCATCGCAGCCAGTCCTGTTTAACTTTATTGATGATATGGAGGGGATTGAGTGCATTCAGTAAGTCTGCAGGTGACACCAGTTTGGATGGAAGTGTTGATATGCTGTAGGGTGAGAAGGCTCTGCAGAGGGATCTGGACAGGCTGGATCAATGGGCTGAGGCCAATCATATAAGGTTCGATAAGGCCAAGTGCCAGGCCCTGCACTTTTGCCACAACAACCCCATGCAACACTACAGGCTGGGGGCAGAATGGCTGGAAAGCTGCCCAGGAGAAAGGACCTGAGGGTGCTGGTCAGCAGCAGCTGAACATGAGCCAGAGTGTGCCCAAGTGGCCAAGAAGGCCAATGGCATCCTGGATCAGGAATAGTGTGGCCAGCAGGACCAGGGCAGTGATTGTCCCCATGCACTCAGCACTGGTGAGGCCACTCCGTGAATGCCGTATCCAGGGCTAGGCCCCTTAATTCAGGAAGGACATTGAGATGCTTGAGCATATCCAGAGAAGGGCAACAAGGCTGGTGAAGGGTCTGGAGCACAAGTCCTGTGAGGAGCAGCTGAGGAAACTGGGATTGTTTAACCTGGAGAAAAGGAGACTCAAGGGAGACCTTATCAGTCTCTACAGAAAGGAGGTTACAGTGAGATGGGAGTCAGCCTCTTCTCACACGTAACAAGCAATAGAACAAGGGAAAATGGTCTCAGGTTGTGCCAGGGCAGGTTCAAATTGGATATTGGGAAAAATTTCATCACTGAGAGAGTGGCTAATCATTGGAACTGGCTGCTCGGTGTTTTTTAACACTTCTTCCCTAGAAGTGTTAAAAAAAGCTAGACACTTCATGCTATGGTTTAATTAGCATGGGGGTAACTTAGTCAAAGTTTGGATTTGATGATCTTGAAGGTCTTTTCCAAGCTTAATGATTCTATGATTCTGAATTGCACCTTGGGTTTGAGAGCGCTGCCCAAACACTTTCGAACTCTTGTCAGGCTGGTGCTGTGAACACTTCCCTGGGGAGCCTGTTCCAGAGGCCAACCACCCTCTGGGGGAAGAATCCTTTTCTAATATCCAACTTAAACGTTCTCTGGCACAGCTTCAGGCCATTCCCTTGGGTCCTGTCACTGATCACCACCACAGAGGAGAGATCAGTGCCTGCCCCTCTTCCCCTCAGGAGGTAGTTGCAACTGCAGTGAGGTCTGCCCTCAGTCTGCTCCAGGCTGAAGAGACCAAGTGACCTCAGCCACTCCTCATATGGCCTCCCCTCAAGGCCCTTCACTGTCTTCACAGCCCTGCTTTGGATGGTCTCCAATATATTCATATTATTCTTATATTGTGGTGCCCAAAACTGCCCCCAGGACTCAAGGTGAGGCCATACCAGTGAAGAGCAGAGCTAGACAATCCCATCCCTCAACTGGCTGGTGATGCTTGATGTACTAATAGCTTAATGATACAGCTTGAAAAACAGGATTTTTCCATTTGCCATCAATTGGGACAGTGGTTTTACAGTTAAAGCCACTGTAGAGAATCAGCAAGAATTTTAAAAGTTCATGTACACTACTTCTAGAGAAATATACACTTATAAATTTAGATGAAGACTTTTAAACAAAGAATATAAACTAAGCAGTGCTGGTGAACACATGAAATCAAGATAAAAGACACCAGCTTAGAAACAGGGCAAGATGCAGTTATGGAATCTTTCGAAAAAGTCTTTAAGGATTTAGCTGTCACATAAAAATTTTTTTTCTGTTTTTTTTTTTTCTTTGACCCCTCAAATCTTTTGGGAGAAGTCCTTAGCCAATTTAGACTAAAAAAAAATTTAAAAATTCTGGATTCTGGTTAAAAACCTTGATCTTTCACTAGTGATTGGAAGCCTGTATGTAGTCTGAAGCAGCATTGCACACTTGAATGACTTAACCATTGGTGCATGGTGCTCAGCAAGAGGAAAGCATCTCTTCTGAAAAATGAGATGTACAAAATTGTGAAGGCCTTCTTGAATGCCAAGGGGAAGTTATTCTGTAATTACAGTAACAAAAAATGTTTGCATTTATTTGTCCATGTTATCATTTGTTGTGCTCATCTAGCAGTAACAGCATTGAAAGATTAAATGGGAGCAGTTGTTTAGTGCTCATTACGCATGACTAAAATTTGCAGCAGCTTAAAATTTCAGATTATGTGAGCATCTGATGAATCACATTGTGTTTGCCTAAGTACTGGGCAAAACTTTTGAGAAATTATGGCTATGGTTACATTATCTGTGATTGCTACTGACAATAAATACAATTATTGCAAATAACTAAATTTAGATCTGTCTGTTCCTGAAAGCTTCAACTTGGATCCAAAACGGGGATGGTGTGGGTGTGTGTGTATATAGCACTATATAAGGGAAAAGAAGTAACAACTCAAGCTGTACATTTGAATTGTGTAATAGAAGCAAGAGGTAAATTGACTGTCCTTCAGAGGTTCACAAGGTGCATGCTACACTTGCATACATATTACTTCCATCATATACTTGTAGGTACCTGTAATATACAAAGTACTATTCCACTAAAAGTACTATTCCCATCTTATTCATAATACGCCTAGGACTTCTTAGTAGCCTTCAGGCAGTGGTAGCAAATCTATATAGGAAGAAAGAGATTCAAAACTGAACTAGCTGTGCAGGTTAATTCTAATTTTTATCTCCAGTCAAACATCTGAGATGCTAGAAGCAATTGTTTCAAATTAATTTCTAAAGAATTTTGAACTAACTTGTTTTCTTTCTAGGACAGGATTCCTTGGCTTTGTGCATTGCATGATATACTAAGGAGGTAAGAGAATATCTAGTTTTAAAAAGTTTAGCTAAAGACAGAAGTACGCAAAGTGGTTTTCCCCATTGCATTGCAAAGCAGAAATGTGATAGTATAAAGAAATTCTGCAGGTAGTGGAGTCATTCTGTTTTTACTAATCTGTCATAATAATTGCTGAGGGTGACATAATCCCTGAGAAACAAAGTGGGAAATTGTTGCCAATGATAAACTGTTTTTCTACTATCTGTGTAAAAATACTTTCAAGGGTCCAGTTCATTAATAATCCTGACATTAGCAACTTAGCATAACCACAAAATACACCAATAATAAGTCGGATAAAATACTGTTATTTTGAAGAAGATACATTGTCAAGTTGTTTGACACTGCTTGAGTTTGCTTGAGTGTACTCTGCTAATTTGCAGATGACACCAAAATGGGAGGAGTAATTGATACAAAGGCACCTTGAAAGGCTGTAGAAATGGATTGGTAGGAACCTTCTACAAAGTGTGAAATCCTGCCCCTGGGTAGGAATAACCGCAGGCATTGGTACAGACACTGATGGGCACTCAGCTGGAAAGCAGCAGAAAGGGGCCTGAGGGAGCTGTGGTCAACAACCAAAATTGGACATATGCCAGCAATGTGCCAGCTTTCCTGGCAAGGCGGCCCAGCACAATCCTGGACTATATTAGACCAAATATTGCCAGAAGGTCAAGGGAGGTGATCTTTCCCCTCTCCATTTGCACTGCTGAGGCCACACCTGGAGTGCTGTGTCAGCTCTGGGCTCCTTACTATGAGAGATGCATGGACATACTGGGGAGCATCCCATGATGAAGGGACTGAAGCATGTCCCAAATAACGAAAGGCTGGGGGAGCAGGGACTGTTAAGCCAGGCTTTACACTTGCTTGTGCACATTAGGTGAGCATACCTCATTGGAGCATGGGTTAATTCACTGAGAAATTTGTCAGGATTGATTTGCTGGATCCATTGCTTTATGTTACATGATAGCCCAGTATCACTGCCAGTTCTGGACACTTTACAGAATCAACTATAAAAGAGCCTAACGCCAGTGTTTAGTTATAAGTACTTACTAGTAGCTGAGGCTGTCACTGGCTTACCTAGGTGATAATGGTAGGTATTAAAAGTTCTTTCTTAAGAACAGTGGTCTGCACTGCTTATCAGCCACTTAGCTTTAGAGAGAATAGTACAGTAATTTTATAGATAATGGATAGAGGTTTCTGTGGATATTTAGTTCCTGTTCTCACCAGTGGAGGAGCTAGGGCTTTTTTACCTTGCTCAGCAGAACTAACAAGCCATCTTGTTATACCACATGTGAATATGTAAGGTTTTTGACTTCTTTTTCTTTTTGCTAGAGAAGACTTATCTAGACAAGATGCAATTCTGGCCTGTTCTGCACTGAAGAAGATGTACAGGCGTGTGTTAATTAGTGGAGCATCTGCAATTGAAAGCAACCAGCCAGAGCAACCAGGAGAAAACCCAGCACTGAAGATCCTCTTTGTTCATTTGGATGGGCCTATGGACATCATTGCTGGCCGCCTGGAGAAGCGGAGAGGTCATTTCATGCCACCTGAACTTCTTAAGTCTCAATTTGATACCCTGGAGCCACCTAGTGCACCAGAAAACTTCATTACTATCAGTCTAGAAAAATCTCTCCCTGAAATAGTGCTAGAGATTGAGAGCGCCATTCTTCGGGATGAGGCTTTGCTGGAGTAATTTTCTGAATGACATATATAGAAATACCCTGAAGGATATCAAGGCTATGAAACAGGATTTTAATTATTGATTGATTATTAAATCAAACCGTATTTTTAAGAGCTGGTTTACTACTCTTGGGTTTTTTATCATGGCTCAGTAAAAGACATGTAAGATGTAATTTTCCAGAACTGTTAACTTTTTAAACCCTTCACTCTGTGTAAATTCTCATTTTAGTAAGAGCCTGCTTTTGAAAATCTTGGCAAGGGTCACAGAGAATAAAATATTTTGTTAATTTTTACTCTGTCAGATACTGAGATTGGCACATCTGCTGTTACAAGATTAAGTAATTTACAGCTTTGTTAAAAACAACATAATTTTTCTAGAAGAGCAGGAACGTGCATGATGTAGTTCCATACCTGGCACTACCCCTGTCTCACTGCTGTATTTTCACCAAGTTGTAGATTCTGTGTTTGTATCCTTGTTGACCTCACCAGAGCACTGATAGCTTCATGAGAACTCTCCTGAACTCTTACTGTATGCACTGACCACCAAGCTGAAAAATGTGAGAAAAAAAAAGGTAGTGGTGGTGATGCAATATACAAAATTTAACTGAATGGAATGTTTTAGAAATAAAGCATAATTGGCATCATACTTGCTCTGAAGTTGGATCTTTCATGTACAAAGTATACACATTGCATTCAAGTGTGAGTCAGCCAGTGATTAAGGTGCCGAATGCAAGGCTGATAGACATTTCCTTCTTTTTGGAAACTCACTCTTTTGCAATTGGACATTTTCCTTTGCATCCTGTTGCTGGTGGGCACCTCAGTGTATGTCCATACACTGCTTGAAAGATTTTGATCAAACTATTCCTAAAATATATTTTTCACATCTTCTTTGTGATCAGAAAAATCCAAATATTCAGTCACCTAGCTCGCAGAATTTAAGGTTAAAGTCCTTTTTTACTGCCAAAGTGTTTTTCCAGAAGTACTTTATGTGATGTTATAAAAGACATGCCTTTTCAGCTTAATGTCATGAAAACTTCAGATAGTTTCTGTAAAAAAGATTTGAGTCCTGTCTGAATGGAGATATCTTCATGGTGACATCTTCAGCTGTCACACATGGGTTAATTTTAGTTTGTCATGCAATTTTTTTTATTCCTGGGATGATGGATGAACTCCTGTAGAAGCACACCTCATGTTTGAAAGCATCTTTAGTGTAATTTTTACCTGGGTAAGTAGCTGAAAAACATTTGTCTTGGTTCTCACTATGTAAGAAAATACTAAAGGCTTTGTAGTTTACTAGACAAACTACTGTGCAATAAATGGGCATTATCTTACTGAAAGCAGCCTTTTGTAGACACAGAGCTGGGATTTTAGGCATTAACCTACCCGAAAGTGGTCTTTCCCTGTTTATTTGTGACCTGAAGGGAAAATACCAGGCAGTTACTAGTTTTAGTCTGCTGCTGTACACTACAGGGTGCTCTCACCTCTGAGCCTGTTTGTTCCAAGGGCCAGGGTGCAAGTTTAAGACACAGACATAAAGTTAAGTGCAAGAAAAAGGGACGTCTGTCTGCTTCATAACACCCTTAAATTTCGGAGACCCTTTCAGACCAAGTGACTTGTCAGAACCGTACTAATTTAGTAGCTATGAAAATCAGAGACATAGCACCCTCTTGTGGCACCTCTGCTGATACAATGAGGTCTTCGTCTTTTCCAATACACCATTTTCCAAACAAAGAGCTTTACTAATGTACCCATTATTAAATACAGATCTGTGCTCACTTTTTTCACACATATTAAAGCCAGACCAGGACACTTTACAGTAACGGACAAGCAGATGCATCCTGTCACGCACAGGTGTGATCAAACCTTTAGGTAATTTGTTTTTTAAAAACAACATTTTTAAGTGTGAGTTCTGAGGCAGCCAGACTGATTTTCAGATCTAATTGTCAGCATTTATAGAATGCTCACAAAGTGGCTGTCACCAACAGAAAATTGTATTCAGCAGTTAAAAAAAACATTCTCTTTTAGAGAATTTTATGTAAGCAGCTTGGGTTTTGCAAGGCTTCTAAACAAAGTAGTATGTTCATACCTACAGGCAGTTCATGCTTCTTCAGATTAGGTCAGGGTATTTCTTTGCTTCTATGTTGGGAGTATTTCTTTCCCTTACCCTTCTAATATATTTACATTTTGTTTTTACTTAAAAGATACTGCCTAGAAAGTTATTGTCGACTTAATCAGTTTTCTGTTACATGATATTCTGAAAGACAACAAAGCATTTCTTCTGTTCACTTATATCCCATGCATCACAAATTAAAAGATTAAGAAGTGAATTATCCCAATACTAATCATGTAAATCTATTCTCAGATTTTAATCAAGCTGTGCACGTGTGCAGTGGAAGAAAAAGGCTGCAGAACAATCCCTGCCCAAACACAATCCTACAACATTTGATTTACTTAATTTTGGTTTAATTTGTGTTTTTTTGTTGTGAAGGTTTGTTTTTTTGGTTTTGTTGTTGTTTTTAAACTAGCACTACTATTGTAGGGATGTCATACTCAGGTTAGTTGGGCAGGCTATTAATATTTAGCACATCTTATCTGGATGCAAGTGCTCTGTCTGTATTTTGAAATATATTTAGCAAATGCAGCAAAAACTGAGGAGGAAACACCTGGAGTTAGAAATTGCTTTCTCTGTCTCTAAGCACAAATTATCTATGAAAGATACATGCACTATAAATCCTCAAGAATTTGTGCTAAGTATAGTTAGTAACATACTGTGTAAATACTGTACCTACTACAGCATAAACATTTTTCAGTGCTAAAATGAGGAAATAAAAATTAAATGCTATCTATCCCAATGACAGTCTACAATGTTTAATACATTAAACAAAGCAAAGGTAGAGTCTTCCTAAACTGCACAAGTTATCTATACAGGCAAAGGAACAGACTAGATGCCTGCCACATCAGCTATAAATCAAGATTTTTTTTTTTATTTTTATTATTTTATTAGGCAGTGTATTTGGTTTGTGTGGCCAGGTTGGGGGTGGGGGGGTGCTACAGGGGTGGCTTCTGTGAGAAGCTGCTGGAAGCTTCCTCCACACCCTGTAGAACCAACCCCAGCTGGCTCCAAGATGAATGCACTGCTGAACAAGGTTGGGCCAATCAGAAATGGTGGTAATGCTCCTGTTGTAACTGATTTAAGAAGGGGGGAAATAAAAGTGATTGCGCAGATGTAATTGAGGCCAGAGAAGAACAAGGTGAGAACATGTGAGAGGAACAACACTGCAGACAGCAAGGTCAGTGGAGAAAGGGGAGGAGGATGTGCCTCAGGCACCTGAGCTGAGAATCCTCTGCAGCCCATGGTGCAGACCATGGTGAGGCAGCTGTGCCCGTGCAGCTCATGGAGGTCCCTAGGGATGCAGAGATCCACGCCCAGCCTGTGGAGGAAACCGATATCAGAGCAGGTGGATGCCTGAGAGGCTGTGAACCTGTGGGAAGCCCATGTTGCTGCGGCGTCCTGGCAGGACCTGTGAGCCTGTGGGGGACGCACACTGGCACAGCCTGTCCTTGAAGACTGCACCCCATGAACAGTGACCCACATTGCAGCAGTCTGTGGAGGACTGTTGCCCATAAGGACTCACGTTAGAGAAGTTCATGGAGAACTGTCTCATGTGGGAGGGACCCCACACTGGAGTAGGGGAAAGACCCCTCAACCTGAGCAGTGGCAGGCACATTCCCTGTCTCACTGCACTGCTGGGAGTAGGAAGTAGAGCTGGGAAGGAGGGAGGAATGGGGGGGAAGGCATTTTTAAGGTCTGTTTTTACTCCTCATTATCCTGCTCTGATTTTGTTACTAATAAATTCAATTAATGTCTGTAATTCCAGCCTATTTTGTCCATGACAGCATTTGATGAGTGATCTCAACGCATGAACTATTTTTTATATTTTCTCTGTCCAGCTGCAGACGGGAGGAATAGAGTGGCTTTGGTGGTGCCTGGCATCCAGCCAGGGTCAACCCAGTACATGGAGTCACTAAACTAAGAAGAGAATTAGGCAGACCATATCCTTTACGAAACTAGCCATCTTGCAGTCAGATTCCCAAGAGCGAATGCACGCATTTTAAGTCTTCTAAATGACATCTGTCAGTTCACATAACCACAACTTTTAAATTTTTTTTGTTTTGGCATCAGTTACTTTTTCTAGAAGTAGTTGGATGATCAGGCAAGGCAGATTTACAGACAATCCTGTCAGGTCACTTAGTCCACAGTAGAAGGAAAGAAGAAAGCAGGAAAATGAAGAGACAACCTTCAGACACACATGCCCTTCTGGTCCAAAATGCAAGCTGCAGATTTCAAATACAAATTATCAGAGAGGTCAGTTAATGAAAGAATTCCTCATGAAAGAAGAGGTACATGGTAACTCTGAAGAATGAGTTTTTAAGAGACAGATAAAGGGGTAAGGGAGGGAATCAGGGAAGGGCACACAAACAGAAACATTGTAACCTACTCTTGAACCAATCAGCCTGGGTTTTCTTCCCTCGCTAAAGGTGTGATAAAAAGTCTACCCTATCTATAAACCTTGTTCTGCTTGCTGTGTTTTCCAACAAAACTAAAACTTCTACTAAAAAAGGCTCAGTGTTTTTACCACTACTTTTCAGAAAGTTAGTTTCATTGACAATAGTTACTGATAAATACTGATTCTACTTCAAAAAGTAAGCTTAGCTGGAGGCTTAGAGTAGAATTTAAGTCAAACTTCATCTCTTGCTGAATTGCAATAAAATTTTACTTCGAATGTAGTGTCTCTTAGTTTGTAACATACAACTGAAATGCTTACAAAGGGTGAGCTGAATGTTGTCTCAAGAAAGTATTTGTGTTAGATTCATTTAATACCTTGGTAAAAAGTGTTCTCTTCCCCACCACACCCTTGCCCTTCCATCTGACAGTACACTTTTTGGATGTCACGGACTGTATTCTCAAAAAGACCTGCATATTGAATGATGATGGAGTCGTAACTTTTTTTAACTCAAGGTCCCACTAAGGCACACTTAAGTCAAAATTGTTTCTTTGAACATCCTAATAATCACTGTGAAAATACCTGTAAAAAAGTAGAGATTATTCTACAGAATCTACTTGCTCTCTATCCTTTCTTATCAGAGGGTCCTATAACCTCCCTCTGCTAGGCTGAAGGTCAGAAGGAAACAATGAACAGAGGCAAGTCATTGCTTGGGACAACAGGCAAGATCCCTTCTTGCCCATCTCACCCTCCCCCAGGTGCCTCTCTGTATCATAGTTATGGATATGGAAGGTCATGCAATGGATGACAAAGATGAAGGTCCCTTCTCCACCAGAGGTGCCATCAAGGCCAGAAAGGCCTACAGCTCATAAAAAGACCAATTCCATGAGGAAGAACATCTGTAGTGGCAGATGGCTCCCTTCGAAGGGGAATGGAAAGTCCAATATGGTAGGATACTCTCCTCAGGGAAGTCTGCTGCATCCCTGGGGTCAGGGTTAATGACCTGACCTTAGCCTGGCACAGTGCTCAGACTACTACCCAACTGCTTATCCTCCATGTGAGTGGTGATGAAGTCATAACATGTAGTCAGTCCAAAGGCCATCAAAAGAGACTTCAAGGCCTTGGAACAACTGGTGGGGGAATCAGGGGCACAGGTTATTTTTTCCTTCATTCTTCCACATGCAGGTAGTGACTGAAAGAAACAGATGGATCCAGTCTACTAACATGTGGCTCTAAGGCTCGTGTCACTGCCAAAATTTTGGTTTGTTTGACAGTGGGATGGCTAAGATAGCACCATGCTTGCTGGCATCAGATGGGATGAGAAGCACCACATCTCTCAAAAGGAGAAGAGGGTCTTTGGTCAAGAGTTAGCAGGAGTCATTGATATGGTGTTAAACTAGATACTACTGGCATCATGGAAACATGGTGGCAAGTCCAGAGTGCTGGAATGGAAGGACACAGTCTCTTCAAGGACAGGCAGGGGAGATGAGGGGGAGGTGTCAACCTGTCAATAACCATCTGGAGTGCATGGAGCTCCACCTGGAACAGATGAGGAGCTAACTCAGAGCCTATGGGTGAGGAATAAAGAGAGGGCAAGCACAGGTAATTTTATAGTGGAGGCCTGCTACAGGCCACCTGACCAGGAAGACCAAGTCAATGAAGCCCTCCACAGACAGAGAGGTATAGCCTCACATTCACAAGCCCTGGTCCTCATGGGGGATTCCAATGACAGCAACATCCATGTGGAGGACCGGGCATAAGCACCTTAAGTATGTTTTGCCTCGAACATTCTGACTGTTGCAACAAGAAAGCTTTGATTCAAAGAGAGGCTCCTGCAGAGGTGGGACAGTCAGTGCTGTTCTGAGCCAACCTTGTTTTCAGTTGTTAAATTTGCAAGTCTCTCTTGAGACTCATGCTTGGTGGACATGTCAAGAGAAGAGTCAAGCCCCAGACACCTCATGAAAAGGGGCTCCAGGACACCACAGTCCCCTAACACCCTCTGACTCATTTCCTGGAGGGCTCTAAAAGACTGACTGTGCACATGTGAACAATACAGCACAAATGACACAAGAAAAATCAATTTTACATGGGAGGCATACACCAGATAAATGATAAAAAGTGGACTGGTCTCCAGCATTTTCTCCCTCTCTGTTAACCCCAGATCCAGACCATTTACAGTGGCAGGATCAATACAAGATCTAAGGACTGACCTTTTTCTTTCTCTTTCTCTCTTCCATCTATTCTCTCCTGTTTTATCCCAGCAATTATATTCTACCACTTACTCAGTACCTGAAGTTTATTGTGAGAGCTAGATTTAAAGTTGGTTGTAGAAGTTGGACAGGTTGTTAGCCAACACTTCTACAACTAAACAGTGGGCTAATTGCTGGAGTTAAGGCTACTGTACAAACCGATAAGAGCTCCCTGACAGGTGGACTTTGTTCAGACAAACAAGAATTTACAACATCACACCCACTTCCGGGTTGTGACAGTCTGCTGAAGGCACAGGACAGCAGAGCTCATGTAATCCAGGAGGTTCATTGATGACAACCTCCCTCCTCAACTGATAAAGAAGCCAAAGAGAAGAGGTGTTAGGCTGGACCTTGTTCTCAGCAACAAGGAGCTAGTGGGGAATGTGAAGTCTGAGGGCAGTCTGGGCTGCAATGACCATGAAACAGTGGAGACTGGGATCTTGGGGCAATGAGGAAAGTGAAAAGCAAGATGACTATGGAGAGCCGACTTTGGCCTCTTGAAGATCTCCTTGGTAGGGTACCATGGGACAGTGCCCTGAGCATAGAGGGCTGGATGATATTCAACGATTGTCTCTCAAGGCTCAAGAATAATGCATCCCTACAAAGAGGGAATTATAAAAGAATGCCAGGAGGCCTGTATGAACAAGGAGCCCCTGGACAAACTTAAACACAAACAGGTAGCTTACAGAGCATGGAAACAGGGAAAGGTAACCTAGGAGTAATACAGAGAAATTGTCCAAATGGCCAGGGAGATGAAATTGTTGTTGCTCTTATAATTAGTGTAATGAGTGAGAGAGAGACAGAGACAGACAGACAGACAGAGACAGAGACACAGAGACAGAGTGAGAGAGAGAGAGAGAGAG
This sequence comes from Origma solitaria, assembly GCA_013397895.1. Lineage (NCBI taxonomy): Eukaryota > Metazoa > Chordata > Aves > Passeriformes > Acanthizidae > Origma > Origma solitaria. Next base: position 220,756 of record VZRL01000072.1, read on the forward strand.
AGAAAGAGAGAAAGAGAGAAAGAGAGAGAAGTAAAACTCAAGAGAAACAAATGATGCACACACAGTAGAGTAGCTTAGCACCTGCTGTCTGATGCCCAGCCTGTTCCCTTCACTGGCAAGTGCTCCAGGCACACTGCCCAAGTTGCAGAAGCTGAAAGCAGGGAAATGGTTAGGAAAGCTAAAGCATTGACACAAGCAAATCTGGCCAAGAACATCAAGGGTAACAAAAATCTTCTTTAGGTATCTTAGCAATAAAAGACTAGGGAAAATGTGGCTCCTTTCAGGAGGGATATGGAAGACCTGGTTACCTAGGTTACAGTACTCAATGACACTTTTGCCTCAGTCTTCACCATCAAGTGCTCCAGCCACACTGCCTGAGTCGCAGAAGGTGAGAGAAGGGATTGGGATAATGAAGAACTGCCCTCTGCAGGAGAAGATCACGTCTGAGAACATTGAAGTAACCTGAAGGTGCACAAGTCCATTAAAACTGACACAAAAGAGTAATAAAAAGTAGATTCATTTAATCTTTTGTTCTGCTATCCCTACTTCATCTAAGCTAGAAGTCTTTAACATCATCCACCTCTTACTCTGCTTCCTCCGCCTCACACTCTAGGAGTTGTTTACAAATTTTAGTGAAGATCTGGTAAATATTTACAGGCCTTGAGCTTACTCAAATGCTTTTAGGATGGACAGTCCTAATCTTGAATTTTAGGTAATGATCAACTGCAAACACACTGAAACAAGATGCTTAAAGATTTTTTTAATTCATTTATTACCTGTGCACAAGAGAAGTAACTACCAATAGAAACTCAAAAGCTATACAGTATTTTTTTACTTGTTGGTTAAAAGTAATTTAGAGTACCACATGACCATGAATTAAAGTAATTTCTCCAATTACAAATCGGAATACATGTTAAAATCTCAGTAGAAGAAGCCAAATAGCCGTAGAAGCAGTTCCAGAGCACAAGACCATGGCTCTTTAATTTGCACAATGACAAAAGTAATTTACAATTAATCTTCGTGAATACTGAGATAATGTTATAATGCAAGTTTCTGTACAGATAAATGTAAAGAGACAACCAGAACAGTAATTCTAGTATATTTTAACTGAAGTTGCTTAAGCATTTTTTCTCAGGTAGTTATCAAAGATCCTGGAAGATTCTACACCAAATCCAAGTCTTACGACTTTTTTTTTCCCCTTGTTTTTTGGGTTTTTTTGTGCTGTGGCTTTTTTTTTGGGGGGGGGGTTGGGGGTTTTTTTGGAGAGGTTTTTTTTTAGGTTTTTTTGTGGGTATTTTTTGTGGGTTTTTTGGTTCTTTTGGATTTTTTGTTGTTTTTTGGGGGTTTTTTTGTTGGTTTTTTCATTACTTACAATTTCATTCTATTGTAATGTGTAAATCTCTAGAAAAGAGCTGTTTCTGTCGTAAATATTGTGTTTATACTTTATACAAATGAAAGCAAAAGATGGTAGATTACTCGAGTGGTATAATCTTCCAGCATTTTGCTAGTCAAGAAAAAAAACCATGCCAAAATCACAATAAGCAGTATTGGTACCCACAGCTTCAATTAATTTGTTTCCTTTTTAATTTGTAATCTACATAAATTACTACTGAAGGATACTGTTTAAGTAGTAAATAAATTGGCCATTTGTAGGTCAGACAAAACTTGTTCATCCAACTGTGAAAGATGATATTGTTTCAAAAAAATCACAAATAATGTAGAACAAAAGAACTGATGCACTCAAAGCGAAAATGCATTGATTCCCACTGTCTGAAGAAAACTACCGCACTCTGCCTTCAAATGCATCAGACTGGTTTTAGTTAAAACAAGACAATCCCAAGAGTCAGAATGAAATAAAGCAATCTGAAAGATTTAAGAGCTGTTATCAAAAATAAATTACATTTTTTCAAGTCAAAAGAAACACTGCTATGAAGGCTGAGAGCCCAGCAGCCTTTCAATAGCTGCATTGATGTCTCCTCCTGTTGCTATTAGTGCTTGTAAATTTGCTTCACGGTTCAGAAAGCCCATTGCACTCAGCTGTTCCAGTTGCTGCTGAAATCGAACTTCTGGATTTTGTAACTGCTAAGAACAAAATTTCAAGCTATAAAAGCATAATACATATTTAGCAAAATACAGGATTTAACATAGGTGGGTTCTGCACCACTCTGTCTAATTTTTGACTATACCTTTTTTAAGTTCCAAAAAATAAATTCAGACAAATTCAATTAACAATTGAAGAATTTTTTTAACAAGTCAGCACCTTCAAATTATCTACCCTTACACAGCATTCCTGAACTCCAGGAAAAACTGATTGTTTGATAGAGGAGGATTAAAATTAAATTGGGTAAATGTATGTCCCATGAACAGTTTCTCGAAGATATGCGTATAGCTATTTTTCCAAAATGAAACAGAGTTCAACCTAGCAATATGGAACAGCAAAGATTATGACGTTGTTGTCAGCAATAATGAACATCATAGGCTTTATTTTTCCTTGACATAAAGATCACTTATTTTCTAACACTCCCGATTATTTGTTGACTAAAATTTCCAAAATCCTAATTGTTAGAAAGCTTGAGTCTAAGGCAAACTGTTAGCTGTGCTTTATAGTAAGACCCTGTTCATGCAAACTCATGGCAAAATTCTGCATTGTCTCAATGGTATGACCTTCAGAGACAGGTTTTTAATCAGAACTATTATAGGAAAATTATATTCCGCAAAGTAACTTTTTTTAATCATTGAATCAATTTAGATAGTACACAAAACTTGTGCACCCACTGCTAATTTTTCTTTTGTTCTAATTCAGCAGTTTCATACATCAAGAAATAACCACCCAGATTTAAAATCTGTATACAGTTCCATACCAACAAAGCAAAACAGAATGTTGACTCAGAAGGGTAAGATTTGGCAGCATAAGTGAAAACATGTAAGAATCTCATTTGCTACAGTACACCCACCAATGCTTTCTCATGGTTACATAACAAGAGAAAGAAGTCTGTCAGAGCAGCAAAGCTGAACTGACTCAGCCCATGGTAAGGGAGGAGAAAAAAGCAGGACTGCCCTTTCCACCATGTGTCTGCCACTACACTGTGTATGTACCATGTGTAAAGGTGCTGTTTCACACAGCACTCCTGACAGCTAACAGCATGTCTTCCTTTAAGCTAGTCTTGTTCACCACCCTACAACTACCAGCAAAGTTGCTACCTCTGCTAGACTTCTGGAGCTCTCCAGAAACCCTCAGTCCCACTACATTAACAAAATGCACTACAGTCTGGACCTGCAAGATGTTAGGGAAGCCATACAATAAATTCAGGCTCCAAACAGGCAGTGTGGCTGTTCTGAAGGGGACGGAGGTTTAGTTACAGCTGAAGAGTAACTGTCAGCAATACAGGCAAAGAGCATCGAGGAAATAGTGTTTAATATGCTTAAGCTTTACTCTTGCCTGAACCCACACTAGAGCTGTCAATGAACCTAATCTCAATCTTCCTCAATCTTTACAAGCATTTCAAAACTCAATGGTATGAAGGTGAGTATATAAAAATCAACTGTTCAGAGGACACTTTTATTCAAATTGGATATTTTTTCACCATTTCCTTATACAGCTGCTTTTAAGCCTCTTCTCCTGCCCTTTGACCAGAAGCAGCCAGCAGGCTCTCCCCTCAGCTATCTGTCTCCTTTACAGTGGCTCACAATTAAAAATAAAGTAAAATCATCGGGAATATAATGATGTACTTTACCTGAGCATTTGCACCAGCAAGTGCCTGCAACATCTGGTGGACAAACTGCTGGTGACCAGGTTCAGCAGCTCCTGAAGCTGGACTTGTATTTTCAGTGGAAACAGAACTAGGAACAGTGGATGCTGTAGGAGCTCCGCTGCTTCCCACTCCACCCAAACCAGGATTAAATCTATATAAATTACAGAAAAATAAATACACCACTTGAATAATAAATATTCGTTTGTCTCTTCTCATCATTAGTAGGTAGAGACTCTGTCAAAGATGGGATGACAATTTGAGTAAAGTATTGAGACAAAGACCAGAGTTATCCTGTTTAGAACTGCAGAGCAGACAAAAATGCAACAGATTCTAAAACAAGTTTAGTTAAACTAAAAAAGGCAGGAGGATGAATCTTTAATAGGGACTTCATAAGTCTCTAAATTTAAAAAGAATGAACAACGCAAGGGAAAACTTTCTGTCTAAATTTGTAAGATCAGTTCTTACCCTGGTATAAGCCCCGGTGCTTCTGTTGCTAATGTCTGCAAGCCCTGCTGAATCTGTAGCAGAGCCTGCATTGCTCTGGGGTTTGACATAGCTGATAATGTGTCAGGATTCTGCATCTAAGAAAAGGAGAGAAACTCTTAATTATATGTAGATGTTCCAAGGTAATTTTTATTGCTAGATGCCTTACAGAATCTGACATAATTTCAGAACTTGGCTTTCAATTTTGTAGTTGAATATTTACAGGAAATCCTTCAGTTATTTTTCCTTCTGTGAGAAAACTTTCATAGAAGGTGATCAATGAATTCTCCAGATGCAGAAAAAGCCTTTCAAATGAGAATTACACAAGAAGTATTTTTCATTACAGATCTCAATGTGTCAAGGCCATAGGACTGTATTAGTACATTATTCTAGAATTAGTCTCCTGTATCACACTATTGGTAAGCAACAAGATGAAACGTGGCTAATGGATACCTAAGTACTAAATTTCTATTTCCAAGATAATTTCAGATAACAGCAATTTGATTGTGACTGTTTGTACGTATCTTTTTATCTGTAGTGCCCTCACAGCCTGAAATGTAAACAAATACACTGCAAAATATACCAGCAAGCAAATGTATAATATTCACGGGTTCTCAGTCTACTGTGACTTCAATTACAAATTGGCTATCACATCCACAAATGATTTAGAAGGCAAATCCTTTTCATTTCTTAAATGAAACATCTAAAAACCTCATTATTTTAGACACAAACCCAAAACTAGAGGCTTATGCTCACCTTTGTGTAGAGTTGCAACAGGTAAGTGAAAAGTAATGTTTCAGTTACACATAACACAGTCGTGATAATCAGACCTACTTCAAATAGTAGATAGGCTTACTAATCTTAGCAGCTTTCCCCTGGCAACTAGATCAGATTACTTTTGCTGAAAAACCACATTTGATTCATGTAGAAATCACAGATTAAGGTGAAACTTCCTCTGGTGCAGAGCAGAACTGCAGAATAGGACATGAAGAACTCTGATCTGGAGTATGGGTGCCTAAAGAGACTTCAGAATAGCAAGTTAATATTCTCCGTCCATCTCTTAGATTTTTATCTTTGTTATCGCTGTAAGTCAGAGAATAACTAAAGGTATAGATGGAAAAGTTTACTCAAATTTTAAACAGGTAAACATTTTGGATTCTCCAAAGACAGCTGCTGTAACTACTATTACGGAAATATTTAAATCATGACTTACAGTCTGATATTTGAAGCTGTCCTAAAGAAATGGTGGCCCAACAATTTTTAGAGCACTTAGGTGGCCTGGATCTCATCTCTATTGATGTTATTAATTCCAGTAGCAGCAATTCTTTCCTAGTTCTGCTGGGCAATTGCCCTTCATTGCAAAAGATGCCTTCCATTATGAAGATTCGATGGTTTCTGTCTCTCAACCGCATAACATAAACACCAGTAGATAAGAAAGGAAACACAACCTAAAGTACTACCAACATTCTGAGAATACCCAGATAGCTCTCCATTTTACCTCACCTGCTAATGCCATTAATCTAACTTTAGACAGTGAATATAACAGAGAACTAGGTGATAATAACAGAATGAGATATCCAAAGGTAACAGAAATTATTCCTACTCTGCCTTCCTTAATTATCAATTATTCAGAGATTTCAAAACATACAAGTGGTTCTAGCTCCTCAGATACTACTGAGTCATTACAAAGTAGTGGCAATATGAAAACCACAGCCATTCATGTGGTTCAAACAATATAATCAGTATCTTCTGAACACTGAACTTGCTACTATAATTCATGTATGTGCTCATTATTTTCCTCATAAAACCTCCTGTGTGTAGTGAGATCTTGGCAATGCACATTTACATTGATTTGCAAGGTCTGCCTAATGACAGAACTTATGCAGTGGATTAGGTTTTCAGTTCCTAAAAAAAAAATCTTGCTTGCTTCTATTTAAGAAACACAGTACTACTACACCACTGTGGCAACTAATATGAAGCAGAATCCTGGGCTGCAAACACAGCATTGGTATAAGAGAAAGACAATGGTAGAAAAGCTTCAGAACCCACTTATTTTAAATTAGCTAATGACTTGGGTCTTTCAAGGCATGCTGTAGGACCTCTTTTCCAAATATTTAAGGCAGGTTTGAAGAGGCCTGAGAAAAGCATAGTGAAATTTTAACTAGTAGTGGGAAAAGTACTATTCTTTTTTAATTTGTGAAACGAATCTTGTCACAAACAGGTGTTTTCTGGCTGGTGTGCAGCAAGAACATTTATTCCTTCTAAGCAAAGAAGCAAGAACAAATCTTAGTGGTTGTACTAGCCACAGACAATAGTCAGGTTTAACTTTTGAAAGTGATGGAGACATTAAGCAAGAATATTACCAAGGGACAATCTAACTTAGTATCTAAAGCTAATGAGAATATAATACAGAATCTAGCTATTAGCCAAATCTAAGACAGGCACCAGTTTACTAAAGATATTACTCATTGACGTGAAGACCTTTATTAAGAGCTAGTATCTCATCTTACTTGCTGAAGGAAAGTTGGAAGTTGTTGTCTCATTTGTTCCTGAAGTTGAGGATTTCCAACAAATAAAGGATTATTCAACATCATCTATAGGACAAAAATATTTAACTTCAAAGATCAAGCAGTAAAAACCACTGGAGGTTTTAAAACAACTACTGATAATACAATAATAGTCTATGAAAATTACCTCACAGAATAATACTAATCTACTCCTTTGGCCAAAACTTTTTGGAGGTGTTTGTCTTTTTTGTTTGTTTTGCTTTTGCTTTGTTGGGGGTTTTTATCTTGTAAGAGAATGAATTTCCAGATACAAATGGGGTGGTCTTGCCAAGTATTACAAGAAAATCTTTTTCTGTTCAGCCTCCATTATAAATCTAAGTAATAGCTTTGCTGTGAATATCACCTGAAGTCAAGGATATTTCCAAGTGAGTATTTAACACAGAAAAGAGAGTATTTTTTCAATCTCAGTTCAGAATTTGACTTCCAATATTACCACTTTAAATAAAATTTGAAAGCACTTCTACAACACTATCCATGAAACAGCATCTATATTTTTGCAGTGAGCACAGGTCACAAAAGAGAAGTTAAAACCAGAGTCATGTCTAGATATGGCAACAAATCCCCTCCCTTCACTTCTCCCAAACTAGTGTTAGCTCTACCGTAATTTATAATCAAAGCATTTATTTTGTCTAACCATTTCTTATGCTGGATCACAAGTTTAGGGCTGTACAAAGGATAAACAACCTTACCAGTAATTTTAAAAGCATGTCAGGTGTGATATCCAACTATAAATTAAAGAAACTCAAAGCAACAAATTCGTAAATGTAAGCGAGTCATAATTTCAGTGAGTTAGGAATTAACATTAAAAACTGGCTCATTTGCCAGAGGCAATTGTTGAGCTTTTGGATTTTGTCTTTTTTTACTTTAATACACACAATATATTATCATACCAAATGCAATTTACCTGTACTGCAAGATCAGGGTTCTGGCTTAATGACTGCATCATGCTTCTCATGTAGGGTGCAGACAACATATTCTGCATAAGTTGTGGGTTTTCTGTTATCTGCTGTAGTAAGCTTTGCATTCCTGGTGTGTTGAACATACCAGCTTAAAGAAAAGTTAAATAAAGGGCACTTTAGTAAACATCTTGACTACCATCAGACAAAGTAGACTATCTAAACCCAGTATATAACCACTTGGTTTTCATGAGTTTAAGACCCTGAAATATACCTCAATGTGGTTCTGCTTACAGACACATCTACCCTAGAAGATAGACATTGTATCCAACAAGCAGTCCCATTACCTACCACATTATTAGCTGTTTCCACATTTGCCTTAAAATAGAGGAAATACGACAACTCATCTAGAGATTCCTTACCTTTGTTGTTTTAAGGCAGTATGCAAGTATTATTATCACTCAGATTATTTTTCCTATTTTTTGTATTTTTCTACAGAGAACTTTGATAATAGTAAAATGTTCTACAAAAGTAAACAGCAATAAAAACTGAATCAAGAACAGTCTTCCTAAAGAAAGAATCACTTCAGCAAGTTTCCAAGTTTGTGCAAATATATACAGCTGCAGTAACAAACACACCTCCTAGCCCAGGTCCCAAATTCGGTCCAGTTGAGCTCTGTCCTGTAGTGCCAGAAGTGCTGTTTTCACCATTACTGCTGCCACTGCTCTCACCACTAGTGGTGGTATTTGTCATGGAAGTCTGTGAAGTGGACTGAGGAGCCCAGGGATTTGGCAGAGGATCTCTATTTTCTGTACGAGATGGCTGATTGTCCCCTCCTGCTGATGTATTGCTTACTAAAGAAGCAAAGGGGTTACCTCCAAACTAGAGAGAAAGGAAAGGAAACATGTATCATCTACAAATTTCTAAACGATACATGAAAATAAATGCTTATGGCTCTTAATCAGTTATACTCACCATTCTACAGTAACTAAATGTAAATACTGTGAAAACACACCAACACTGAGAGATAGTAGGACCTCCAAAAAATTAAATCACATTTCTTTCTGAAAACAGTGTTGCTAATACATTGTATTTTGATCAGTAAGATTGTATCTTGCATATTGGTTTCTAACTCTAAAGTTTTTTATTCTTCCCACCTTCAGTTAAACCTTACTGAACACACCCTTAAAAGGATTTTACTGGACCTCCAAATTTTAAGGCAAAGAATTAAGGGAATTAAAAATTAAGTAATAAAGAAATGTATTAACTTAAAAATAGCTTCTCAATCACACAAAGTGATAGCTTTATTTCTTCAAGCTCAGAAGAACACAATATTTTTTAAGCTTTCTCCTCTCAAGAGTAAAAGCCTGCATAGCAACTTCAAGAAGTGTTTTGTTAAGTAAACGTGGAAATTTACATTACTTAAATGGTTTTATTTTAAAAAATAAATATTTACTTTCTATGTGATTTGTAATCTTTTCTCACCTGCTCTTGTGCTGCGTTCAATATCGGCTCCTGAATATCTGTGTACATACGCCGCAAGGCATTGTATCCCCCTGGTATACTTTCCAGGTTGCTCAAGGCTCGGTCCTGGTTTCGCATCATTTCCTGCATCATTGCAGGGTTTCTAGCAAGCTCTAGTGTCTAGAGAAGTGGAACGTTTAATCTGTATTAATAAGAAATCCATTCTAAAGTGAAAACGTCAGCATTTGGCAATACCTCAGCTATCCCTGTGTAACCCAGTTTAAAATTATGATTCAAGCTGAATCAACCTGCCAGCTTAGTGTGAGTCAGCATTCTGCCACAACTGATTGGGTCAGGAAAATTGGCTAAACATAAGAAAACCTCTAAATGAGCTATTCTTTTCTTTCTTCATCTTTTCCACACAATATATGCTTACCATTTCTAATATCACTACAGCATGCAGCCTATAACACGAAATTTAAAATAAATACATACAATTTCAAAAGCATCTATTAATCTCTTTGGGTTTTGATACATTTTGCCACACAATGTATCTTATTTATCTTCTAATTTTAAAAGCATTTAGAAGTACCCACAGTGAGACACAATGAAAATACATAGGATTTTGGAGAATCACTTCTTACGGTAAAATTGCTGCTAGACAACAGGCTTCAAGGACAGACAGGAACATACAATTCTAGCCTCAGAAGACATGACTACACAGTATTCAATGACTTTCAATACTATACCACAGATTTTTCTGTATTATCAAACTATTTTGGACATTAACAAGTAGAAATGTAAACACTGGCTGTCTATGGCAACTTTTCATGGATTTTGAATAAAACTAAATACTTCAAGAATGTTTACATACTCCACGAAGCATGTCCAATTCCTGCTCTGTTGTTTAAAGTTACAACAGAATCAAAAGTTATGAACTAATAGATCTTTCTACATACCTGTCTCATTATATCTGGATTATTCAGCATGTGACTAATTTCTGGATTTCTCTGTATCAGTTGCTGCATTTGAGGGTTAGCCATAATCAACTGCCTCATCAGGTCAGGATTTGAAAGCATGCTCTGAACAAATGGATTTTCCATTATCTGAACCATCATTTCCGGATTGGACATAAGTTGCCGTTGCATCTGACTTTGCAACTCCGAAAAGTTTGAAGTATTTAAACCCAGGCTACTCAGGCCTGCCAAACCTCCAAGGCCCCCTTTAAGAAGACGAAAAAATATAATTGAGTCTACTTCAAATCACATTCAGATTCTTTCAGAATACAAAATACTTGAACATATCCCATACTCCAAAATAACAAAAATGAATGGAAAGTCCCATCTTTGCAAGGCTGTTAAGGAGTTACCCACTAAGAGTTTGCTTCCTTAAATAACAAGACGTATAACTAAAAATCCAATAAACTTTATTCTTAAACAAAAGTTGTTACAATTCTAACAATTTTTCTTCTCATTTTTCAAAACCTCGATACAAGAGATTTGAGTTTTGGGGCTTTAGGTCCATGTCCCACCCCCTCCAGCAACACTTAACAATTGCATTTGTAATAATCATTTATCTGTCTCCTCTTGGTTAGACTGTAACCAAGAAAGAACTCCCAATATTAGTTATATTCCCTATTCTAATTAAAATCAGAGTTCCTCTTGGTAGTTATGCACCAAGAGCTAATTATATTTTGAATTCTTGTGTTTTGCTGAATCCAAATAAATAATTTCAGAAGGTACTAGACAAACCAAAGAACCATTTAAATCAAAGAAATCATCTGCTTACTATGACTGGCCTTTCCAGTTTTACCTCTTCCCCGCTCCCAAATGCAAAAAAAAAAAAGATTAAAAAGAATGAAACGAAACCCCACTGCAATTATTGGAAATAGGTTATTATTGTAAGTCAATAGACTGCAGCCTCTTCATTCATAAAAGCAAGGACTCGTAATACTATCAGACCTGAAACCCGAGACATACTTAATTGTAAGATTAGCAGCAATTTTGTTGCTTTTATTGCTGATCTTGACTTCATGTTGCAGGTCCAACTTCTATGATTCATCTATATTCAGATAACAGGAATTCAGATGCACTTTTAAGAAGCACAAGGACACTGAAAGGAGTTTCACTACCCATAGTGCCAAAATATAACATCAGTAGCACTTTACCACTAAAGGTGAAACAGTACAAATCTGAAGTTTGTGGTGAAACACTGGCACAGTTTATCCAGGGAGGTGATGGATACCCCATCCCTAGAAGCATTCAAGGTCAGGTTGGATGGGGCTCTGAGCAACCTAATCAGTTAAAGATGTTCCAGTTAACTGCGGAGCGGTTGGACTAGATCACCTTTAAAGGTATCCCTTCCAACTTGAACTAGTCTGTGAAAAGAACAAAACAACTTTTCTCTGGCAACTGACTGATCAGAAACCTTGGACAACCAATTCAATACACATCAGTAATCGTTTTTTTTGGCTGGTCTGTTTCTTTCCATTTTGTTTTTAAAGTTCTGTCTACATTGTAATGAAGCTTTGGGGACAATTACCTGAATCCAAGAGAAGATACCCACTATGCTACCTAACAAATATTCTTACCTAAGCCAAAGGGGTTACTATTTGTCGAAGTTGGCGTTGAGGTACTACTGCTTGATGTTGATGTGGTAGCAGTACTCCCAGTGGTGTTTGCCTGTTGAGCTGGGTGGTCTTGTGATCTAAAAAAAGCAATTTTACAACATTATAGAGTGTAACAAGTTATTTTAAGTAGTGTCATTAAATTTAGAAATAGTATTATACTTGAGATTACATTTTGATTCTCGGTCAAAATCCAGTTATCTCCAGATGGCTTCCTGTAATAAATCCTTCTCAGACTCCTGTAGTGTAATCAGTTTTTCAGAACAGTAGTTTCAAATATTAAAAAACAGATCGTTACCACTGCAGCCATTACTACCTCCTCATCCTACCCCACAATACCTGCCAATGAATTGTTTCCTCTGTCCTCACCTTGTTTTAAAGATCCATGCCTTATTTCACTATACTCATATACTACTGATAACATGCCCCCACCCTGAAGAAATAAAGCCTAACAAATTTAATGTGGAATTTATTTCATGCCCCATCTCTAAGAGGATGCCTTATTGAATGTGAAATTCAGTTAATGTCACATTTTATTAGAAGACAAGTATCAGACTCTCAATAACCTTTAAGATTTCAAGAACAGGCTGAAAATGTAATCACATGACACTAAAGCCACCATAATTTAGCGTAGGCACTAAAGGGTGCCCAGCTTATATACTCACCACACCCTTCTACTGCAGGCAGAAACACAAATGTTGTCATGCAGTAAAAGAGATCAAGGAACTGAGCTTGAATAAAGCTAACCTACTCTCTCTGTTCTAAAGAAAAGCAACTACTTTGAAATCCAAATCAGTTTTCCACTCTCGTTCAACAATCAATCTCATAAATGCCTGTATTTGCACTACTACAGAATAAAATAACTTGTGAAACTATGAATTCAGACTTCACAAAAAATCTGAGAATTTGACAGTACGCTAGACTTCATATTCAGTCCACCTTGGAGGACCTTTCTCCTATAACAAAATTCTGTGCTTGCTCCATCCAAGCAAACATCAGAAAAAAAAACCCCAAACCATACAAAAAGACAATCAGAAAGACGCCTTAAATGCAGAGACTTTCCTGAGGTTTCTAAGAGCTCTTTAACTTCATTAACAGCAACTGCAAACTTTGAACACAAGATGACTATCATTAGCCAAGCAGATGTAACTTGAATGAGGAAGATTATAGACTGTATACTGATCGGGACCCTCTGAGTAGAGATATTTGGTTTTCTTTCATCTAGAAAACACACACATCTTTCCTCCATAAGCAAAAGAAAAAAGTAAGCATAAAATCCTATTTGTATTTTAAACTGAGAAATTATTTTGAGAAGCCACCATGCCACTTCATGTAACTGAAACTTGGATTTCAATAGTGCCCCAAGGAAATTGGGGCATATTCTCTGAAGATAATGGTTCATGTGAGTGTCAAGCCTGTGAGCCTTCAGTCTTTCAGTGATATTCCTGTCAAGTGCACATCATCTTTCATACCCATTTTGCCATTATGTTTCCTCCCAGCACTTGTGAACAAATGATACATGTTGACCTAGTACTCTATTCCGAAATTCAATCTATCTTCACTGCCCATTGCTAATCACTCACTGCTACTCTGACACCATAGAATGTAGGTTGCAAGATTTCAATGAAAGTCTGTACCATTCTGGAAAATGTAGCACAGTAAAAGAAAAAGTAGCCTTTTTTTTTAAACAAGGATTGGTTGTGATGTATGAGGATTCCTTTTTTGAAGTTACATATCTAATATAGCTTAAAAGGGAAAAGATCATCTACAGATCCAGTTTTGGAAAAAAACTTTTACTTACTCAGATATAGAGCAGCAACAGTAACAGCAACAGTCAACAGAAAAGTAAATGGCATACTGTAAAGTAGTTGGGAACAAATCAATCTTTATACTCATGGCCAAAAATTAGCACTTTCCAGGCCACACTGGCAGGGTCTAAATCTTGTCTTTGGGGACAAGCATAAAATATAGATATTTTAGCAAGAATACCACTGAGATATTCTCTGAAGTGATTTTCATTGTGCTGGCAATTCTCTCTACCAGGTTTTAGCATGTTTTCAGTTTATTCAAGCAAAGCTAGTGGCTTAAAACTTTAATGCCTCATTTGAAGACAGTATAGGTACATGCAAAGGATCTGTATTTTTTTCTTCATACTTTGTTTTCACAGACATGATTAAAACATTCTGCAGATACTAGAAATACACTCTTCTAAAATGATTCAAAAAAAACAGGCAGGCACGAAGCCATGGAGTGCAATGCTGATAAGACAGATCCAGGGACAACAAAAAACTCCCCAAAAGCCACAAATGTTGTGCTCCTGGGGGTTCCTTTGACCAGAGGCAAAGTGCAAGAAGGTCCAAAGACTAGCAGCGGTATTTCAGTATGTATAGCTATAGCGGGTCCAACCTATAAACCCTCTGAAGACTGTGCAGGTCGAAGGCATCCTGCTAATACTACTCATGGAGCCTCTCTGCCACATTCAAGACTGCAGGCAAAAAAAGCAACAAAAAATTACAACAAAAAAATCATTCAGATGCGTAAGACACAGAATTGCAGGATTACCTAATACTGTATTCAAGATAGGCATGGCTTGTGTCAGCCTAAATTTCAGGTCGGGGAGGCACAGGGCAGGAAAGAGAGACCTCTGACAGTACTAACAAGTATTTTGACTCCAAGACAGAGAACATAATCCTTCCAAGGTGTGAATACGGAACCAAAGACATCAGTTTCAAAAGGCACCTACACTTAATGCTAATGGTACTAATTTCAACAAGAATTTATATTTAATGCTGATGTTACTAGCCAGCCTTTGTGTCTTGGTAAGGCCTTGAAAGGGAAAGCCTGTTTCTGCTCTCTCCTATATTCCACTCTCTTTCCTTCAACATCTGACATTTTCACGTTAGAGGGGATCATCACCACAAACAGGAATGACCTAAGTAGAACAGGAGCAAAACCATTTTCAGTCTAGAGTAATGAACACGTTATTGATGAATAACAAACTGCATTTAGGGGCCTGTTACTCTACTTGTTGAAAGGATTTTTGGGCATTTCATAGGAAGTGCAGATGACATAGCTCAACTGAAACAACTTTCAAACCATAATTCCAATGCTGCTTCATCAAAAAAAAAAAAAAACAAGAAAAACCAAACCAAACCAAAACCAAACCAAACCAACCAAACAAATAAAAACAAAACAAACAAAAAATTATTTTAAAAACCCAAAACCAAAACCACAAAAACCAACCCAAAAAAATCCCCTTAAAATTGAAAATCTTTTCAGGCAGATAAATTCATTGCACTAAAGCAATTCTCAAAAATTTTCTTTCCTTGTTTTACCGAAACAGCAAGTTTTTTCTCACTGTGTTGGTAAAACAAGGAAAGAAAATTCACTGCAGAGAAAAAGGAGAAACAAAACATTCAGTGCAAGTTTTCATGTGTGAAAAGTACATCTGCATAACATATATTTATGGACAGTAAGAGATGATATCTAACAACTGTGAAACCAAAACACAGCCAGATATTTTTTAAAAAGTTAAGTAACAAAAAAAAAAAAAGCAGAAGAAAACACAAACACAATTAAAATACAAGATAAATTAAAAGAATGCTGTAATTTCATAATTTCACTGTTACCTGGCACCAGCTGTAACTAAGGTTCTGTTGAAGGTGATTTAGTCATAGCTAGTTTCGCCCAACAGAAAGCTATTAACAATGCAGAGTACTTTTACTTCTCTAGAGGTAAACAGAAGATCACTCATCATTAAGGTTACCTGTTCTGTGTTTTGATAACCAGGTGAACAGTGAGTCCATCATGAATTCCATGCTGAGTCAAAGTATCTTGATCTTTTAAAATTTTTCCAGCAAATATCAACACAAGCTGATCAGTATGGGACTTGAAACGCTTAGAGATTTCTTCCTTGAACTAAACAAAAAAAAATTAATTATAAATTTATGTAATTAAATACTGAACTGTAATTTTAAAAAATCATTTAAGAACAATCTATTTTTTACATTTGCTATATTACCTCACTTGTACTGAACATTCTGTATTTCACAACTAGAAATACTTTCATTTTATCAACTCTTTTTTGTCCATAGGAAGATGGGAGGTATTTCTTTGTCATATAGAGAAGGAAATTAGAAGAATTTCACATCTAGATCACTAGTTATATAAGTCATGACAACAAAAATCTGATTTCTCTTAAAGACTACTGTGACTTCAACCAGGGACGCGTCCATAACATAAATACATACTAGTGTATATAGTACTTAAACACACTTATATGTATACCTATGGTAAATTATGCATATAATTATATACCAGCAAGTACACGCATACAAATATGCATACCACTGAAGCCACCAATTCCTGAAGGACTGATGTTGCAATGTCAGAAAGAGGATAAATCTGTCCAGACTTTGCTGGAACTGAGTATCCTCTCTTCTTAGATGTATTTTTGCTGCCTTCCTTCCATGTGTCAAAACTAGCCTTCCTTTCCACACAGGCGAAAGTTATACCTTAGGTGGCTCTGCTTGTTCATTCAATACAGAACACAGCTACAAAAAAATGCAGTTGCAAGCCAGAGCACAGAGAATAACCACATTTTTCACTTCACTAGGAAATCATTCCCTCAGTAAAACAACTGAACATGGAAGTTTACTCCATACCTTCTTACCTTCTTAATCAATAATAACCAAGTTATGCTTTGAATGACTTCTAATTGAAATTTATTACTCTCTGGAAAAATGTTCTCATTGAAAGCAAAATATTCATAAAACTTAAAAAGAAAGGTGTCCAAGAAAAATGGTAAGGAATGACTTGCTTATAAGAATGACAGATAAATTTCTTCAACTGATGCCTTGATAATTTCTAGTTTTTTACTTTTCATGTACCTGTAACTTGCTGTAGTTCTGTGCTTCTTACAAAGTGCTAAAAACCTCTGTTCCCAGCACATTAAGCCAAAACAAGGCTCTCTGAATAGAGATTCAAGGCCCGAAAATATGTAAATAATTGTGAGATGGGGGGAGCAGGTCTGGGGTGGTTAACATCATCACCTAAGTGTGAGACTGGAGAATTATGGGCCAATATGCTAATGTGACAGAACTTATAAAAGGTGAAGAGCTCATGACCCAGTGTCCATTTTGGGTGTCGCCCCCAATGGGGGACTTTGCTTGCCCGGATGTACCTTCAAGGCATTTGCAGGTCTTGAATAAATTGTCTGCTTTTATACTCCTGATTTGTCTTGGCCTCTGCTTCAGGTAGCCTGTCTTTTAGGCATCACAACAAGACTAGTCAGCAGACTAAGTATTTTTAAAACCATTCCAGGTAGTTAAAAAGTCCTTCAGAAGTTCACTGTATTTAAAATTTTTAAATTAACCGTAATATTTTAAACATCCCACAGAATTCTCACTTCACATAGAAGAATAAAATATTAATCTTTCAACTAGTTACTAATAATTACATTTTATATTAGGCCGGACTAAATAATAATAATTCCAATGCATTATGCTTTGAAGGTGAGTCTCTAATTGAAAGGTTTTTATAGCACAGGAAGAGAAAAATAAACAGAGTTTAAAAAAAGAGAGAGTCCATGAGACAATAGTGACTAAATCTCTTGCTTGTGCAGGAGGTTGCCCTTGCTTAGTTAAAAGTGCATTCACACAGAGTTAAGTTTTGGTTGTTGCAGAAATAACTCATAAGTCAGCCTTTGTATCGGCAATATTTAGACCTGCAAGTATTCCAGAAAGCCACTCAGTCCATTCCTTCCCCAAGTGGGTTACTTATTATTTCTCTCATGTTTATCTAGTCTGTTCTTTGGGGTCCCCAGCAACTTTTTTCCAAGAAACCTGTTTCAGTGTTTTACTACCTTATATCTTCACTGTCTTTCCCACAATGGACAACACAAACAGATTGCTGTTCTCCTTTGAACAAGGAACTGCAGTAAGGTTAATCTTTCCTTGAAGGTTCTTTTCTAATCTGATCATTCCCATCCCTTTTGGATTTTCAAAGCCAATTACCTTCTTCTATAAGTGTGAGGATCAATACCAGCCAAAATATTTCACACTAGCTCCTCTACACTTGGTGGAAGATACACCCACACCCTGAAAGCTATATTCCAATTCGTAAGAAAAAGTGGTAAGTCCATGTGGGAAAACATTCCTGTAAGAGTACTAACTTATTTAATAGCTATAAACTGTATTAGACATTTTGCAGAATCCCAGAAGACGCTAATGTGTGCAGCTCAAACACTGATAACCTGGCAGTGGAGCCAACCAAGGAGTGTTGGTAATAAGAAACAAGAATTTTTGGTAATAATCAAGAATTTTTGGTAATAATGTGTTGTGGGAAAGAACAAGATGTAGCTGATGAAGGTGGCCATACTGAAGTAGGGCAGCACTTTTCCAGGACAAACACCCTTGCAGTAGCTCCTGGAGACAAGCACAACACAGAACTGTGCAAGCACAGGAATGTAACTGAGAAATGGGCATGGACTATAGGAAAGGATCAAAACCATCCAAGACCCCCAAAGCCCTCTGATGCATTTCCAGAAAGGTCTAAAAAAACAGATTGTACATGATAACTAATTTGCATATAAAGCCAGAAAGTTCACTCCAAGTCTGGAAATACCTATCTATAAAAAGGTATCCTTACAAAATCCAGTCATGTGTGCACCCCCAGCACCCTGAACTCCTTATCAGCTGGATTGATGCTGGAGCCAGGACTGGTGATCTCTTTTTCTCTCTTCTTTCTTTTTCCCAATTCTTTCTTTCCTTCTCTCTTCTTCTCTCTTCTTTCTTTTCTCCTTTCTTTCCTTCTCTCTTCCTTTTCATCTCACCCCTTTATACAAAACCCATTGCCATGTGCTTATGTAGTAGGTCAGGTACTTAGAATACCAATTTCCATAGGGTGTAATCTGCAAATAGAACTTTCTGAGTTTTTGTGGACCCTCTGACTTTTTTCACTCCTTTCTGTGATGTCTTACCCTTAAGTGGGAAGAAGCACCAACAAATCTTGGGTGCTCACTTCCACCTTAAGGGTGGAACATCATACCTCCTGCTGAGCAACTGTTCAGCCAGTTGCATCCTACTCCATATTCTTCTACTTAATTACTCTTAATATGCATTCCAAAGTAACACAAAACCAGCAGAAATACTTAGAATACGGGACAAAGCTAATGTGTCAGAATAAAGGACAATCATACTATGGCAAATCACAGACTGTCATTTACCTAAACTCACTTACTATTCTATTTTCCATAATATACTGTGACAGTGAGATCCACAACTTAATTCTCATCAGAGGCTGATGCTGTAGTATAAATTATATTGATGGAATCACAGAATATCTCAAGTTGTAATGGAACCCTAAGGATCATTGAGTTCAACTCCCTGCTCTTTGCAGGACTACCTGAATTGAAACCATATGACTGAGAGCATTGTTTGCATGCTCCTTGAACTCCATCAGGCTTGGTACCATGACCACTCCCAAAGGAGCCTATTCCAGCGACCGATCACCCTCCCAGTGAAGAATCCTCCCCTAAAATCCAATCTGAACATGATGCAGCTTCATTCCATTTTCTTGTCTCCTATTGCTGCTCATCAGGCAGAGATTGGCTGCTCTCCCTCTGCTGCCCCACCTGCAGGAACCTGTGGGCTGCCATGCAAAAACAACACTACAGTAAGACATGAATGCAACCATCAGTGTACCAGGACCCACAAAATAACTTCTACAACACCCATGAATGATCCAAATGCACAATAGATCTATTTCCAGTCACAATAATAAAACTATTAAGAATAATAAGCTGATTTGGCTAACTGAGACATATTTGCATAAAAAGCCTAATCAAGATTCAATGAAAGAGTTATGTCTCCTCCTGAGCTTCACTTTCATTCAGTATTACACTGGGACCTCTGAAATTACAAGGTATAAGCAGGACTAAGCCCTCTGTTTGATAATTCATTCAGAGAAGACCATCACATAAAACCTATATAACCATGCAAGACCTTTAACAAATAAGTCTGCTTGTGAAGTGTTAACTGTCAAAAACACCTTAAGTAACAGATTAGCTTCATACCTTTTTTTTTTTTTTTGCTAAGGCAGAGGAAGAGAATCTTCTACACACATGGATATGGAAAACAGAATCCTAAAAACATTGTTGAAAAGGAACCTAAAGATCATCTAGTTCGAACTCCTCTGCCAAGAGCAGAGACACCTTTCACTAGACCAGGTTAACGAAAGTCCAGCCTGGCTTTGAATGCTTCCAGCGATGGGGCATCCACAACTTCTCTGTCACAGTAAAGATTTCTTCCTAATACAAAAGAGGGCAAAGTCATTGCACTTATATCGTCTCCATGCTCTTATGAAAAGTCCCTCACCATCTTTCATGTAGACCTCTTCTGGCCACTGAAAGGATGCTATAAGGTCACCTTGGAGCCTTCTCTTCTCCAGGATGAACAAAAGTTTCTCAGCCTGTCTTCGTAGGACATGTGCTCCAGCCCTCTGATCATCTTGGTGGCCTCCTCCTGACTCACTCCAACAAGTCCATGCCCTTCTTGTGCTGGGGACCCCAGAGCTGGATGCAGTGTTCCAGGTGGTGCCTCACCAGAGCAGAGCAGATGGGCGGAATACCCTCCCTCTGCTGCTGGCCACACTGCTTTGGATGCAGCCTAGGATACGATCAACTTTCTGGGCTGTGAGAACACATTGCTGGGTCATGCCCAGCCTCTACTCCACAAGTCCCTCTCACCGGGCTGCTCTCAATTTACCCTGCCTGTATTTGTGCGAGGCGTTGCCCCAACCCAAGTGCAGGAGCTTGCACTTGGCCTTGTTGAACTTCATGAGGTTCACATGAGCTCATCCCTCAAGCCTGTCAAGGATGGCATCCCCTCCCTCAAGCACCTCATTCACAGCACACAGATTGGTGTTATTGGGGTGCACTCCATCCCACTGCCAAAGATGATCACTGACAAAGATGTTAAACAGTGCCTGTCCCTGTAGTGATCGCTGAGGACATCACTCATCACTGGTCGCTATTTGGACAATGAGCCATTTACCACAACACTCTGAGTACAACGATGGAGTAAACTTTATTCACTGAGTGCTTCGTTTCCCAAAACCATGTCTCTCCACCGTAGAGACAAGTCATGAGGCACAGTGTCAAAAGCTCTACATAAGTGCAGCTTATGATGATGTCACTCACTTTTCCCTCATCCACCACCATTGCAACCTCAAAACAGGCAATCACCAAATTTGTAGATAGTGAAGCTGTGTTGGCTGTCACCAATCATTTACTTACCTTCCACATTCCTTAGCATAATTTCCTGGAGGCTCTTTTCCATGATCCTGCCAGGCACTGAGGTTAGACTGACCAGCCTGCAGTTCCCCGGGTCTTCCCAGCTTCCCTTCCCAAAAATATATGACTGTTCTGTCACACCTCTTCCAGTCTGTGAGAACTTCCACAGGGAACTTCTCAAATACAGCTCGCCCAGCTCCCTCAGGGCCCATGGATGTATCTAATCAGAGCCGATGGAATTGTGCACCTTAAGATTCCTTAAAGGGTCCTGAAGCTGATCTTCTCCAGAGAATAGTTCTTCATTCTCCCAATCCCTGCTTTCACTAACTTGGGCATCACCACTTGCCAGCAAAAGGAACGAACAGGCTGGGCATCAGTCAGTGGGAACTGAGCCACTGCACTGTGCATCATTTGTTTCTCTTGTGTTTTACCTCTCTCTCTCTCTCTCTCATTCAGTACTATTGTTGTCGTTATTATTGTTGTTGTTGTTTTAAACATTAAACTGTATTAAACCGTTCTTATATCAACCCATGAGTTGTTTTTTTTTCTCATTCTCTTCCCCATTTCACTAGGCAGGAGAGAAAAGAGGAAGCAGTTGCATGATATTTAATTGCTGGCTGGGGTTAAACCATGACAGATTATGATGATGGAAATTAATGCATATTTACACAGTTCCAAAAAAATAAATTTTGGTGTTGTTTAGGTCTCCAGTTTGCACAAGATAACTAAATAACCATATCAGTAAACTATAGTTAAAGTACTTCGTCCACTGGGAAAACCAAAAGCAGGAGTTCAGTGTCACTGGCTGGAAATGACGAGCATTTCTGTCCAATTCTCCTACTGCAGTGACTCAACCTTTTAATTAACTTGTAACAACCCAAGCAACAATGTCAGCTCATTTACTTTGTTGTTCTAAAATACAAGTTTTACTTCACAGTAATAATACTATGCATTGTGGTATTACAACGGTGTTCAGTCATATCGGTGCACAGGAAAGGACTCAAAGTTACAAAAATAATGTTTCAGCATACTTGAACCCTGGTGTATTCATGGAAACTAGTTCATTGTACCCCTCTAGTAACCGAATACAGAAAAAAATGTAAAATCATGTCAATTTTTTTACACAATTACTAGACAAATATGTGGAGAGAAACACAATGGCAATCAGATTGTAACACAGGACTAGCATCTAGGCAGAGGCCTGGTTTTCCTAGGGAGAAAAGCAAAAAAGCATACTTAAGCAGAGTGAGTTGATTCAAGGTTACATTCTCCTCAAAGCATGGCAACTTGTAGATTTGACATGAATTAGAACAAATCTAAAGCTTCTCTTGTTGAAGAGCTTTGTCCAAATTACCTTTTTACCTCAAGTTAACCTGTTTATATAAACTTTTTTTTTTTGCTTTGAAATACAGGAGCAGTGTAGGTTTTCATATTGAAAACATTCATCAGCTTTTCAGCAGCATACCAGCACTTCTTGTTTGTACTCTCCATTTCCATGCCGAATATTCCTATCTTCATAGCAACTTTAAAATAATCACCATCAACAAAACTTGTCTTTTTTTTTCTATATTAAGACACATGGAAAACAAAAATAACTCTCTGTGAAGCAAGCTAGCATTTTTACTACACCTGCTCAACTTGATTGCTTCTGAAGGATTTTCCAAGATATGGTGGATACCACAATGCTGAAGTCCAGTGCTGAACAAATACATACTGGTACTCAAGCTAGTCCAAATAAACACTCTGTCACCAAACAAAGCAAATATCTGAATATACATGAAGTAAAACAGCTGACTCAACCAGATACTGTTTCGCGCTGTCACTTTGCAGAGCAGATCCATAATTTAAACATTAACCTATTAACATCTGACAAGCTGGCCTTGGAAGGACCTGGTGAAAAGTTATTCCAGGTAAAGTAAAAGCATTAAAATTCAAACTCTCCTTTGACAGGGTACCACCATATAATGATTCAAAAGCTTCTGCTTGTTTTATGACATCAAAACCAGCAACTGTAATAATTTTACTATCTACTCACAAGACAAAGGGTTGTGAAAAAGTAATAAAACAAAAAAACCAAAAAAATTTAAAAATGCTTTCCCAAATTATCTCAACCTCAGCTTAGTAAGTCATATTTAAAAATTAAATTATAGTAACAACCTGGAAGAGGTCTTGGGCAATTAACATCCAAGTCCCATTGAAAGTAAAAGAAAACAGGCCCCTAAAAACTTCAACTACTTCGAAAATACTAAGCTACAATTTTATGTAGATGACAGTTTAAAAAAAAAAAAAAAGGTTGCTGATTCTCCCCACTTGAAACTCTGTTTCGAACACAGCAGAGGATGATATGGAAGCAAAGGTTTGTACTCAGATGGCTGAACTGCAATTTTCATTCCCAGCAATCCCTCAAACAGCTCTACTACAAAGAAAGATTTTGAAACAACATTACCTTGCTCAGCACTGCTGTTTCAAAACACAGCCATGATATTTAAACTTTCAACTGTCTTCCCTATCAACATACACAGTTAAGGATATTGACCGAACTCCAGTCGGTCTTAAATCCACACTGAGCAGTCTCAGAAGCAAACTTTGATGAGGCCCAGCTCTCTTTTATAGAACAGAATTAATAGTTACAGGTCATCTTGACCTAAGAAGTAAGGAACCAAACACACTCATGGCCATGTAACCACTGACAGCTGTGGTTTCCTTTTGTGATGAATCATGACCTGGCCATTTTATGACTGAATTAAAGTGAGTCAGTCAAAACAGGGTTTGATTGCACAATTCTAGGACACTATATAGGAAGAAGACAAGAATTCATCATTTCAAGAAGGAATACAAGAACTTTTGGCCCACAGCAGATAAAGCATAGCTAGAAATAACACACAAAATAAGGCTTCTATGTAAGAGTATTCTGTCTTTCATGGTCTCAATGGAGTTACTCTCTTTTGGCGGCTTTGCCAATGACCCATGCTAGTTTCCCAATCAAATTATTTCCTCAAATCTCTGCAACCAAACCAACCTTACCAAAACAAAACACATTTCAAAACACAAAGTCAGATTCTTGATGAGTTTACAAGGCTAGCAGCCCACAAAGGGTAAACTGCAGCAGCACATAGTAGTGTAAAGGGCTCAAGACTCAAGTTCTAGCCATTTCTATTCCTTCCAGGGATCCTTCAGTAAGCCCCTCCACCTCTCCAAGCTTTTGTTTGGAGAAGCAATACTTCCCCACAAAAGCACTTGGCAATCTACTCCCTCCCTGTTCATTGTGTATCCGATCGCTGGCAAAGCAAGGCAAATGGAGAACACCTTCATTTAGACTAATCACTGCCCTGGCTCAGGCCAGGACACGGTTAATTTTTGTAGCAGCCAGGAGGGGGCATGGCCAGGACCCAAAGGTTATTCCATACCACCTCCTGTCATTGCCAGCAGCTGGGGAGAGGGAATATTTTCCAGGGTTCCTTCTGGTCAAGAACACATGGTGGAGGGAGACATCCAGTATTGTCTATTATCAAGTGGCTTTTTTCCATGTGAATCATTGATTTTCTTATACCCTCTGTCATTAGTATTGTTCCTATAAATATTTCTTTTCTTATCTTATTGCTGTTTCCAGTAAATTGTTCTTATCTCGAGCTGTGACCTTGACCTTCTCTGCTTCCAGTTCTCCTCTCCAGCATGCCTTGGGTTGACTGACAACTTAAGAGCAGTGAAAAGAGAAAAAAGCTTTGTAAGTTACAGGAAACTAAAATTCAACTCAACCCACTGAGGTTTTTGGTCTGTGCATAAATAGAAGATGCTTCAACTCCTCTCTTTCTTTATTTTCATCTTGAAAACTCTCAACTATATTATACAACTCTTAATTTATACAACATTCAACGTTATTTAACAAACAAATAAAGCACTGGCTTGGGGCAAGAGGGAGCGGAAAACGTGGCAGAGAGAGAGCAGCAGTGTGGTTTGGAGAGTTTCGGTGAGGTCATTGCGTTAGGCAGTAACATTCATAAACCACAACAGTGCTATTTAGCAAGAGACAAAATCGGTGAGTTATCAAGATTATTCTTGCACTTAATACAAAACACAGCACCATATCAACTATTAAGAAAAAAATTATCTCCAACCCTGTCAAAACCAGAACACCATGTCACCATATATCCCAAATTCTTAAGATTTTACCCTAGCTTTAGTCCCAGACAATGACCCTTTCTACAGCACCAAGGTTTATAGTCCCCAGATTGAAATATTAATTGGCTCTAAAAATCTTGACATGACACCTCTACCACAGCTAATTATTTAGTAAGGTTTTCTATGCTGTTATCAATTTTGAGCTGTACACATGGCAATTTTTAAAAACTGTGACACCCCTGACTGAGGGTGAGTGATTTAGCAAAATAAACTTACAGGACAACTGCAGGCCCTATCTGACATGGATAATTTTTTTAAACAGTAATTTTAAAAAATAAAAAGGAACCTCTTGCTTTTACGCAGAGAAGTATCTACACAGAAGACACTTCACAGTACTACTTAAATAGGTTTTCTTATTTTACTCTGCCTACAGTCATTTATCAGAAAACACTTGTTGAATACTGTGGTCAGATAACTGATACCTTTGAGTTACGTTTAACCAAGACAACAATCAGGAAAGTCAATATACTTTTACTTCTGAAGGTTCTTCTTCTATCAAATAACCACTTATCGTTGCCCTAAAACAATTCTGAGTTCACAAAATTAGGGGGAAAAAACAGTTTAAGAAATACGGATAATCAAGTATATTACGAGGCAGACTTCATAAAGAATCACACAGATGTGTTACAATGCACTGAGCACCAGATGATGGAAAACCTAACACTGAAAACTTCGTGTATTCAAGTGCCTTGAGACACTTGAAAAACAACAGAAACCTGTATCACAATCTGGAATCAGAATCAAAACAGAAATCACAAACAGAATCAGACTGGACTCTGTTACATAGTTTCAACCTATTTCGTTTGTACCATTCAGTAATTTCTGGACTACAGAAAAACAGTGAGACAGAATTGGATCACGTAAAAGAATTGAAATTACACTGTTCTTACAGAGTAAAACATTACATAAAATATTAAAAGCATATGCAAGCCAGGAAAGACGCTCCACTGCCAAATTACCCAATGTTTTAACAATTTAACCTTTACACCTGTGTGATCTTTACAAAGAAGAAGGCTTCCAATTTGGGATTGTGAGAACCAGGTACAAATATGAAATTTTATGGATTTAAAGCTTCCACCACAAACTGTACTGAAATTGCAATCAAAAGTACAACTTTAGGAGCTCTCCACATGACAAAAATCACGTTCAACACAATGGATACATTTACACTTATAATTCAGTAGCTCAAGGGTTTTATTTGTAGTTTAGTCTAGTATAGAAAGCACATTTGTGTTCACCTACTTTAAAAAATATACTAGAAGGTGTTAGATATGCTGTTACTGAAAAATGTATTCCTACTGAATAGAAATTTTGTTTAAGGTTTGAAGCTAAATAAAAATGAGGGAAAAACCCCTTAACCTGCAAAAGGATTGAATCTGTTTTCTGCGGAACTGAACTCAATTTCACTAACTTTTCCAGATGGTCATTGCTCTGAAATTTTTATATCACGGGACTGACAATCATTCTCTGCAAGAACTGCAAGCTTCTGAAATTATTAGCACGGATTTACTATATCCACTCTTTGTTGGCCCATCAGTTAATCAGATACAGCTAGGCATGTTACTCTGTTTCAGAGTTGTAACGCTCAGAGAATGGGCAACTCAGTAACTTTCAGTGCACTACACACCTGCAGATAGTAATTCTGACCCAGTTACAATAAACTTATGAACACTTCAAATGTTAACACAGGGCACTAAAACAGCACCTTGAAGCATTAGCAAGCTTTGACTCTTCTGAAACTCCCTAATTCTAAATGATGAAGGTAAAATTGTTTGTCCATGTAACCAGTTACAACACCTCAACACTCAAACAATTCAAGTCATTCACTAAGACATGAAGGCATGAGTTGTTCCTAAAATGAGAACACTTTTTCTTTGTATACAGGCTTTACCAAAACACATTAATTCAACTCTGCTAAGCAAGAAATTGCAAAGAGTGTATTGCCAAAAACTCAGAAAAAAAACTGAAGGGAAAAATCATAGAACAAGAAATAAATAGTTTTACTGAACTACAGTATCAGCACTATCAGGATCAGACAAAGTCAACAAGTTTATAGGCATTCATCTTTACCCACCATGTATTCATTTAGTCTCTGCAACTGAGCAAGAACAGTATCATACCCACTCAAGAACGCAAATATTTGGTCTTTGTCATAATACTAAGCCAAATTGTGCTCAGCACAATCGAACAGTTTTCACAGAAAAAAAGACAGATGGACAGCACTTGCAATCAACTGACCTCCCCGAGTGGCTTTGTACTTAGTTTATTTTCCATACCAACCTGTATATTCACTGTTCAGCAGCACAACAAAGGATCGCAATAACAAATCTGTTCTGGTGAAGTCATCCAATATAGGAAAAAATCGTGACAGAAAAGTTGCAACCTGATTTACATTAATGGAGCACCATAAAATACAATTTGTGTAGGCCTAAATTTGGCCCTGATGACCCAAAATATTTTTCTAGAAAATCTAGGTTCCTGTTCTGGCAGTATTCTGAAGTGACTGTAAGGAAATAAACAACTCAATTCACTACGTTATAATATTATCTACAGAAATATATAGCTGAAGGGAGTCTCTTTTGCTGGGTTTTTGGTTTTTTTTTTTCAATTTTTCAATTTACCAGCTCACCTATCTCAACTGTACAAACCACTTGCTGATTCCAGATGCATTTGAACAGACATGCAACTTGTCTGGTATTTGAGATTAACCTATTTTCAAGGCTGGCTCTAGAAACATTACTTATTATTATCAACAGCTCATTTTTGCAGTTTAAGAGAAGTAACCAGCATTAGTCACACTAGGGGGACAGTGCATTTTTTAGTGCTGTTACACTGCCTGCAATTTTACTTCACAGGAAATAAAATGTAATTGCAAATCTAATCTTTTAAAAACTGTTCCAAGACAGACAACAATCCAGAGTTTAAGGTATCTGTGAACAACAAAGACATTTGAGGTAGTGTACTCTGTTAATTCCCTAAACTTACATGACTGCTTCCAGTAAAAATTCATCCTCTTTCTAGGCTGTACAACTATTTCAGTTTATGACAACTGTTTATTTGAAAACCTGACAGCTCCACCAGTACTCAAATCGGAAACAAACTTGTTAAAGTCAAATATATCACAAAATTCACAGCTTAAGTAAATCTGTTTATAATTTCTGAAGGACCCAAACGAATGGCTGACTGCTTTTCAGGACAAATGTAATCCTCCAAGGATTAATTCAGGTTAGATTCAGTTTACGAATCTCTCTTTTGAAATATCCAAACAAAGAAAAAGCCCCAAATCTGCAAAGACTTTTACAAAAACTGAATCGGCGCTGCTCACAAATCTATGGAGAACAGAGAAGTGAAAAGCACCCCTTTCAGACTGAGATTGCTGGGAAAGCAGTGGACAACATTAAAAAGCAAACACAGTCATTTTACCTTTGGGAGAAATGCCTAGATCAAGCTTGCAGAGAGAGTAGCTCACAGCACACAACACTACAGCTGCCAAAAGACTAGAGAAGACAAGAGAGCAGTCTCAATCCATTGGCAGCTGGAAATGAAACTCAGGTCTGGGGGACACTTCTAGCCCAAATGCTGATGTACAAAAAAAAAAAAAAAAAATCAAAAAACACAAATCAAACCAAACACAACCATACTGAATTCTAGACCAGACGTAAGGGTAAACAAATTGAAAGAAATATTAGCATCTTCTCTATACACAGCAACTAGGTGAAACAAAAGTCTGACAGTCTAGCTGAAGCACTAGCACATTTGAAATCTGGGAGCCTTTAGTTCATCTTTTGTATCCTCATCCTCAACCAGCGTCCTTCAGCTCACACATAAGGAATGATGTCACATTCCATATCTAAACATCAGTGGTGCTTTCAGACACGTAACCTTTTTTTTATGAGATCTACAATACCACTGATACAAAAAAAAGTGGAGTAGCATGAAGTTGCCACAGGTAGAGCCATTTCAAGGAGAAAACTGGGAAATCCTACAGAAAATGAAGGAGACTCTGAATCTAGCAATGTCTACATCCTTTACAAGCAGAGAACTCAGGGTTTTTGCACTTTGGTTGCACCTTTTCTATGATTTGTTGCTTTCTAATCTAAGTAAATGAAGTTCTAGCCAATACTTGCAGAGCGAGCCTTCTACAAAACCAGAAGACTTGCAGAAAACAGTGTCAATGAATCAGCAGGTGTCTCTAGTTCTGTTGAGACAGACATACCAGAGGCACAGACTTTCATAGAAACACCCAAAACACCTAGTAATTCAGATATCTGACAGTAGTACCATGCTAAGTACAATTGCCATAACTAGCACATTTAAGTACAGCAGATTGCAGATTTTACAAACACAGTACAAGGATATGGCATCCCCAAGTTGAAGGTCTACTTGCTTTTTTCTAAAGGCAGTGTTAGACCGAAATAATCACCGGAAATACAGAGATGCAAGTGACGGCCTATGTTTTCTTTAGTCATGCTAGCCAGCCAGTGAGACAACTGTTACCAAAACAAATCAGGTCGACAGAACAACTCACAGTTAGAGAACAAGAAAAGAGAAGGCTTTGGGGTGGCCTAATTGTGGCCTTCCAATACCTGAAGAGAACTTACAGGAAAGATAAGGCAAGGCTGTTTGCAAGAACATGTACTGACAGGACAAGGGGCAATGGCTTCAAACTGAAAGAGAGTAGGTCTACATTAGCGATTACGAAAAAATTCTTTACTGTGGGGGTGGTGAGGCACTGGAACAGGCTGCCCGGAGAAGTTGTGGATGGCCCATCCCTGGAAGTACTCAAAGCAAGGTTGGAGGGGGTTCTGAGCAAACTGGTCTAGCTGAAGGTGTCCCCGCCTACAACAGGAGAGCTGGAACTGGATGATTTTCAATGTCCGCTTTCAACCCAAACCATTCTATAACTTTATGACCGAGCTACTTCCAGCCTCTGAGGCGGCCCTCTGCAGTGCAACAGAGAGGGGAGAAGCCGGTGAGGAGGATTACGAGGCGGCACGTTTCTCCACTGCTGCCGCCAGCCTCACACGGCAAGAGTCCTCTCCCGGGCCGGGATCAGCGCTGGTGCTCACCCAACAGCAGAAGCTGCTTTGTCACGGGCAAGGGCCCTCGCCCCGCGCCGCCGGAGGCGGGAGCCGCGGGCCGGCTCTCCCCTCCCGGGCGACGCTCCGCTCGGCCCCGGCCCCAACGCGGTC
>VZRL01000072.1:251232-294212 GCA_013397895.1 Origma solitaria
GGGCCTGGCCGGCGGCTCCCGGCGCCTCCAGCCGAGCGCTCGCGCCACGCCCGCGACACCGGAAACGGCCCGGGCGCCGCGCGCCGTGATGACGCCACGCAACGGGGAAGGTACTGGAAAGGGGCACCGCCCGTGCGCGCCCCCGAGGGGCTGGGCGTGCCCGCGGGGACGCGCCCCGCGCTGCGTGACTCAGGCGGAGCGTCCCCCTCGCCTCTGTGCCCTTGGCTCGGGGAGCGCTGCTGCTCCGCCAGCTCCAGTCTCCACGGTCCCCGCTTGGTGAGGACGCAGCTGGAGTGCTGTGTCCAGTCCTGGGTTCCTCAGCACGAGAGACAAGGCGCTGCTGGAGAGGGACCAATGAAGGGTCACAAAGGTGATTTGGGTTGTGGAGATTTGGTGTTATGAAGAGAGGCTGCAGGAGGTGAGCCTGTTTTGTCTGGAGAAGACTGAGGGGTTCTCATCAATACATACAAATATCTCGAAGGCAGGTGCCAAGAGGATGGTGACAAACCCTTTTCAGTGGTACCCAGCAACAGAATGAGGAGCAATGCCATAAATTAAAACACGGAAATTCCACTTCAACATGGAGAAGAACTTTTACACTGAGGGCATCAGAGCACTGTCACAGGCTGCCCCAGGAGGTCGTGCAGTCTCCCTCTGGAGACATTGAAAACCCACATGGACACGTTCCTGTGTCACCTGCTCTAGCGGGCCGTGACTTGGCAGGGATGTTGGACTGGATGATATCCAGAGGTCTTTTCCAACCCTAACAATCTGTTGTTCTCTGTGATTTTAGATTTTAGTCCTGTTTTTCTCTGTGTGCTTTAACCACCTACTTAAAGTGGTTAAAAGTAAGTGGTACTTACTTTAGTGGTAGACCTTTAGTGATGGTGCTACTGGTAAGTAGCAGAGCGAGCTTTGTCAACAAACTTTATCACCCTTTCACTGTGACAGGATCCAAGGGAAGGGCCTGAAGTTGTCTTAGGGAGGTTTAGGTTGGGTATTAGAACAGGTTCTTCCCCCAGAGGGTGTTTGGGCACTGGAACAACTACCCAGGGAAATGGTTCACAGCACCAGCCTGACAGAGCTCAGGAGTGTTTGGACAATGCTCTCAGGCACATGGTGTGACTCTTGGGGATGGTGCTGTGCAGGGCTGGGAGTTGGACTCGATGATCCTTGTGGGTCCCTTCCAACTCAGCTTATTCTGTGATTTTGTGATTCTTTAAACCTGCTTTTGCTGATCCCTGTGCTGATCATTTTGCTGAGTGACATAAACTGCTCAGTTGCAACAGCCTCTCGCCTGCTGTGCCAGGACCTTCCACCCCCACAGGAGGCACAGCCCTCACTGACACAAGCCACAGGGAAGCTTAACGTTTATGGTCAGATGCAAGGGATGTGTGCTTTGGATTTTCAGTAAATCCACGAGGAAAGTCACCAGGTGTTTCCCAGCTAGCATCTGGGAGTGCAGTTGCTGGCCATGCAGCTGCAGTTTGCTGGAGCTCTGACCTGTAACACAACAACATGAGATATTACAGAGGCCTGTAGTGAGATGCAGGGATATGGTGTTGGAAGACAAAAGAAAACTAACTCAGCACTGTTTGTGAACCTACATCAATGAAATAATTCAGTATCTGTTGCTTTCAAGTTACTTGGCACCAGCTAAAGAGTAATAAATACTAGGTATTTCCTACTTTAGAAATATTGCTAAGTAAGCATTCCATAGCTGGAAATCACATTTTCCTCAAACATAGACCAAAACCACCTCAATCACAAATTAAGTTTGCATTACCAAATTAGGCATTCTCCCCAAATATTCTTGCCTCTTGGGGAATTCAAGGTGTCTATTCCTGTTTTGGTGCAAAATATATATGGGGCTTTGAATTGTAGAATCAAATGTCCTTTTTTGCTTAGATAAGAATTTTTTTTCCCACAGTAGTCTGAGTCATGAAATGATTTGCTGCTTTGGTCTGCTCTTGGGGCAACCTCTCAGAAACCCTTTGTAGATTGGTTCAGCTGGTACTAGAAAAAGTGTAATGTATGGTAGGCTCCAAAACACTTACCATTTTTACTAAAGGAATTTAAGATCTGCTATGAGACCTTAAAATGGGAATACCAAAGACTGGCTGAAGGGAATTCCAAGTTTTGCCTGTTCCAGAGCTTTTGTTTGTTGCAGGTAAGAATGATTACAAGCATATTTAAGTACTAAGCCTTTCCTTGGTTATACATGTTCCTTTTGCCCATTAGTTGTGACACTACAAGGTGTTGGATTCTCCTGCAGCAGAGTACTTGGACTTATGCCAGCACCACATTATCTCATTGACTGGCAGAATGAGGGACATCATGCAGTAACATTCTGCACTGCAATCAAGCAGTGATTTCAAACAAAAATTAGATCAAAGTGCAAGGAGATGTTCCTCATCCCAGGCTGTTCATAGTTTATAGATACAGCTCATGCTGGCTGTATCATTACATTTGTAGGGTTTGTACCAGAGCAGTACAACTTCTGCCTGGTTATAGCTAGCCGAGGTTTACAAGTTAGAGGAGTAATCAGTTGTGTTATTTATTGAGTATGTTTGTTATAAGGGGCAAGGATACTAAAAATTTATAGAGTATAACTTGGAAACTATTGAAAGTTCTTAACTAAACAGAGAGGGAATTTTAGCAAAGAATGTTTTTATCATCATGGTAATTTTGGTACAGATAACAGGAATATGGGATCT
This sequence comes from Origma solitaria, assembly GCA_013397895.1. Classification (NCBI taxonomy): domain Eukaryota; kingdom Metazoa; phylum Chordata; class Aves; order Passeriformes; family Acanthizidae; genus Origma; species Origma solitaria. The sequence goes on from VZRL01000072.1 coordinate 253,950, forward strand.
CATTTGCTAGAACTGAAAGGGTCCAGGTGGAAAATACTAATCCAGAACAACACGCATATGGGTTCTTAGTCATATAGTTGAGAACAAATCTTATACACAGTACATGGAAAGTTGGCATGATACAGGAAAGAATTTTGAGTTCTTAATCCTTTTAGGCTGATGGATTTTTAAAAAAACTTCTTTCTTTCCTCTTGCTTTTCCTTTCGCACTTTCTTCCACCTGTGCTTTTATTTTCCCTCTCTAAAACTATCTCTGCAACTTTTCTTCATTAATTGCTGATATTCAAAAACAGAATTCAGCATGTTTATTAGAGAGACCAGCTTAATTTTTATGCCACCTCATTTTCCTCACCCGTGGTTATTGGTGTTTACTGCAGAAGTTCAGCTTAATTCCCAACTTTGATTAGACAGCTTCATTCGGTATTTTTTCCATAGGTAGTTGATTTAACCAATGCAAAGTCATCTAAGTTGGCTTCAGACAATCTGAAAATGAACATGAAGTGACCAGACAGTATTTTGAATCAAAGTGAAAGTAGTGGCTCAGATCAAGTTGAATCAAGTTAAGAATATTAGCAAAAGGTTTTGAACCAGTTTGGCTGAATTCTGTTTAACGTGTTACCTGACATTAGTGACACAATCTTGAATTTAGACAAGGCCTCAAGTGTTCTAATGTCAGTAAAACTTACATACAGTATCTCCAGAGTTCTGCTGTAACTGAAGCATAACATTCCTCGTATTTCTGAATATTCAAACCAAAAGACAATTCAAGCACCTGTGATTTATTTTTAATGTAAAAGGGAAGAGGATAGACTTCTACTTTCATATGACATTAGAAAGTTATTCTATATATTATTTTCCATTCCTGATTTGCCAGAACAAAGCTTAGAGCTCTTGTTTCATGTTCAGTTAAAGGGATTAAATTAAAAGAGCTGCATGCTAAAGTGTAATTTGGTAGATAGCAATTATCTCCTGCTGTGGATAAGGAGGTCACCATGCAGATACTTGGCCTTTCGTATGGCGTATCTTAAGCACATGCCCTTGTTAGGTCTGAACCAGAAGGCAATATCCTGGTCAGGTCTCCAATAATTCTAATAAATGAAGTCCTCTTGTCTCGCTTTCAGTGGGATTTGCTTTTCGTGACTGCTTTTCTAGTTCTTACCTAGAATCACCCATTCAAAATCTAGGAAAAAGAATCATCCCTTTCATTATCCTGATCCATCAGCACGTATTTTCCAATTGTACTCTACAACTTTTGCCTAGCCCTAGTTATTTTAGTCCATTTGATTCACAAAAATCATATTTAAAGTTTTGTAGTTCTCTTTAGTCATATCCATCCCAGAAGTCTTCTCTCCAGCTCCTCCCTACAACTACACTGTGATTTGGTCTTTCCAACAAGCTTCAACAAGTCTCCCTAATCTCTTTTGTGTGGAACTTTTTGTTTTGTTGGGCAAGCTCCTCTCATTTTAGAACTTTAACTGCCTATTTAAAAGTAGTACAGAATCTATGCAGTCAAAACTCTTTCAATTTTCAGTAAATTGAAGCCTTTTCTTCTTTGTCTTCATTCTGGCTTTCTCACCTCAGCCTTAGTTATGAGAGTTTGATTTTTTTTTTAAATTAACCTTTTGGGAAAAAAAAGGGTTTTTTGTGTTGCTATACATAGAATTTACTGCTTATTTCAAAGTTGCTAGAACAGATACAAAATAGTGTTGAATGTTGCAGTGGCAGGAATAAATGTAGAAGGGCAGCTGCAAGGGAAACAGGGCAAGGATGGCGATTGGTGGCAATAAGTTGGAAGCCTTATTCCTCCTGGTCAGGGTGAGAAACCATGAGTGCCTGCGGCCCCTAGTTTGATTATGCAGATCTTTGAGACCCAATTGGCCCCGCAATCTCCCCCGCCCCTGTTCCCTATATTTGGTTATGGTTCTGGAAAGTTCTCCCCTTCCATGTTGCTCATTGGATCCCCAGTTCTGACTCCTCCCCTCGTGAGTCCCTATTTGTTTGTGTCCGTTTTCCATCACCTTTGTACCGCCCCTCTACCTCTTCCCCATTGGTTCCTGTTTTTAGCCACTCCCCATTGCCTGCTCCCTTTTAAACCCCTGCTCGAGGCTGATCGGGGCTTCGAGCCTCAGTCTTCTCCGTACTCCTATCTCTTTGTCGCTTTGCCCTACACCCCAATAAACCCTGTCCTGAGAAGATTCAGCCTCGGAGTCCATCTCCTTCGTTCCCATTCGAGGCTCGTCCTGCCTCCCCGAGTCCCCTGCTGCGCTGCTTTTACCGACCTTGACAGACAGCGTCCTCGGTCCCTAACGCCGCCGAGTGTCGTCTGAGCTAGCCGCCGTGGATAGAAACGGTGTTAGTTGAACATTTCTACAGGAAATCAGAAGAATAGCAAAGGTGTCTATTGCCAATTTACATACAGTCACATTCTAAAGTAACTCATTGAGAGAAAATAATATTGAAACAATTGCTGAATTTTCCAAAGAAAGCATACAAGGAGTATCCTTTCTGAAATAGACTGCAACAACAACAGAAAAAGCTTTGTCTTTGTGAATGTTATTACAAATGTACAAGGAACTCGATATGAGAAAATACAATTTATTTTGTTTTTCATGAGACATAAAAAGAATTTAAGAGTAAGAACAACATAGAAGAGACTAAATCAGCTGACTGAAGAATTTCTGTTTAATTTATGTTGGATAGACTAACTTTATACTGGGCAGGCTAACACAGCAAGTGGTGAACAGGGAAAGGAGTTGTGTTGAATAATGAGAACTGTATTCAGCATTGCCCAAGTTAGAAACGTGTGTGTTTCTTTAATACTTAAAAACAGATGGACCTTTTTATGATAGAATCAACAGGCACTTCTAGAATCCAGTTTTGGTTTCATTTAAATAGAATTCCTCTGGTAATCAGCAAGCATAATACAAACTAATTTTTAAGTGTGTCAAACTGAATAGTACAAGAAACAACACAGGTTAGTTCTACAGCAGGGTATGGCACAGCAGGGGGTGGGGGAAGCTTTAACTAAATGTCCTGAAAGAAAAAAAAAATCAAACCAAACCTATCATATAGGCATAGAAGGGCAAGTTAAAACTTAGGGGAAGACAAATTTGTAGAATAGCAGGTAGTCAGTCTTTTGGGTTTTGGCTTCTATAATATAGAATAATCAAATTACTCTCTCTAAATATAATCTAGCAATTTAATGGTACCATGAAACAGATTGATTAATTTTTGTGAAAAGATAAATATCCTGGATTTCCTAATTCTAAATTGCTTACAAATACAAACATGTTGAAAAGGAAGTCACATCTCCAAGTTATGGGCACCAACCAATTTGATTAAAGTCTTGGTCTTGTAACTCTTGGTAGATATTTCCTATGGAGAAGCAGATAATAAAAACACATACCACCTCCCCAAGTAAATGGGTTTTAGTTTGAAACTGGCTGGTAACAAAATAGATTACTTCATTCCACCCAGCAGTGTTCTGTCTCTCAGGATATGATTATGCACACCTTATCATGTGTGGTCACAGGGTCCACAGTTCTGAAAGGTGGTATCAGTACCATCCTGAAGATACGGTATTTGGAAATTATTTTCAAAGAACTGGCTAGAAAACAAACAAATGAACAAAGGTAGAAAAAACAAATTGGTGAAGCTACAATAAGACTTTCAGCATTATTATGAAATCTGAATAATTGTGGACTATCAGCTACACCATTTCTTTGAAAAGTCTTATTTCACTGTTAGCATCTTCATGGCACTAGTTTTCAAAAGTCAGTGGTAAGTTGTTACAGCATTACAGATTCAAGGTACCTTTATTAATAAAGACTTTTGTCTCACTTTCCCCTCCTTCTGCCCACCTAGTGAAGTGCTCTCTTTGCACATATTTTGCTTTGGAAATGGCTTAGTGCTACATTGTGTTAAAAAAAAAGAAAAAGAAAAATACTCAGAAGTCTTCTGGTTTTACACTTACAGCTATTTTGCTTTGTATACTCCTTAGTCTCTTCTCTGGTTCTTTTCCTCCAGCTTCTATTTTCTCTACTTGTTTCCCAGGTAACACAAAAATTTTCTAATCTGCTTCTAATCAGCCAGCTCCTACTTGTACTGTAACATTGTGTAATGTTCCACTTTAGCAACTATCACAAATAAATAAGATCTCAGGATTCAGTACTGCATTCAGTGCTCCACAAACAATTCTGCATTTTTATAGCCATATTGCATACAGTGACAATTAACATGGGACAAAAAAAAAGCTTGAGCTTTGTCTTTTCAGTACAAGAGGAATTGTTTATTACTAGGCAAGCTCTGAAGAATGACACAGGGCACTTTCCTTAACACTTAACAGGCAGGGAAGAGCTTTATTGACGGTAGTTGCACATGTCAGCATCTGCATTTTGCAGCTGAAAGCCATGTAGATATAAACAAGACACAGACCATAAAGTTTGAGAATCACAGAATGGTTTAGGTCAGAAGGGGCCTTCCAACATCCAAGTCTATTCCACTGCCAAGCGCAGGGACATCTTTCACTAGGTCAGGGTGCTCAAAGCCCTGTGCAAGCTGACCTTGAACACTTCATGAATGGGGCATCCAAAACTTACTGTTACCCAGAACCTATTTCCTACTTTTTTTTTTTCCTCAAATTCTACTCAGATTTTTCTTGCATTTAAGAGCTATATGTTGTTGAGAATATTTTTGTACATTCAGTCCCATACGGAAGTGGTTAAAAAAAAACAAACAGTATTTTCTCAGGTTTAAGAGAAGCTCCTTTAAAGCTGCAGTGTGACAAGAATAGAGTCCTGTATTTTGTTGTATTTTTTCCTGTTACACACAACTGAAATTGGAAATCCAATTCACCATCAGGAAGAAAATATTTGTTAACAATTACATGGTACTGCTATTCACCACAGTAACTAGGGAAAATTACCTTCTCTTGCTGTTTTCAGTCCATGTTACCATTATCTAGATAGTATCTAAAGCAAAATCCAAAAAATTATTTTAAATTATTTTATTACTATTTTTATTCATTGCTTAAGGTACACTGAGCAGACTGACAGATTGGGAGTTCTCTGATACTTCATGAATCATACTTTAAATGTACTTGTAGTTAGTAAAGACATGAACTTTGTTAACAGCTGTTTTCACCTGCATTCTTCAAAAGCAACTTCTGCTTCCTTTTGACTGGATAACTTACCACCAACACTGTTATCTAAAATGAAATTTATCAGGAGATAAATAGCTAAAAGTTACAACTTTTTTGAGTTTCTGACATAGGTAATCAACACAGCTTTACAGCATCTGTAATTTGCAGCATGAACATGGGAAAAAATTATCAGCACCTCATATTTTGCCCTTTCTACTCAAAAAGTTCGCCATCTACAAAAACATCAGAGGCACCTGGCATTACCCTCATCTGAGAAGGCACTGTTAATATAAGGCTCACCATTCTAACCTATCATGTCTCCTACTAAGCAGTCTTAAAACAACTGAACTGTAACAAATATGAAATCATTTATATATTGAAAAACAGTCAGCAATTATACTAGTACAACACACAAAAGACATCCTACAAATTTGACTGCAATACACAAACAGGGATTTTGTTATTTCTAAATCTCAGTAACAAATTATGAAGTGGTTTTATTACATTGTATAGCAACATTTAATAATGTATTAAAAGGGAAAATAACTAAATGCAGAGTATTTCTTATAAAATTTGCACATATATGCATTTGAAAAAGCTGGAAATTCACAGGGATCTTCTCCCTTCTTCCCACTGCTACAATTTGCCAAGGATAGGTGGTGTCCACATGGATACATGTCCTAAGCTACATGCTTCTTTGTGTATTAGACACAGAATAAACTTTCCTATGCTCATTTACAATCTAGTCTCTAGAATATTCATGTTCACAGTTTGACAGTGACATAGGAATGAATTAGTTGGCTCATTATCCTGCCTAGAGGGAAAGGGCTGAACCTTAATTCACTCTGGGAGTAGAGGTATGTGATCAGCATCTCTCTGCAGGAAGGCATGACACTGTCCAAGTGGAAAGAAACAGAAGCATCCATTGGGAGGAAGAACCAGTGTTGCTGAGCCTTAAAATGAAACACCAGGCCAAGAAGGCTGCGTTGTGCATGTGAGGTATTGTGGTGGCATCGAGAAGTATGAGACAACAGAAACACCGATGAACCTGAACCTTCTTTTCTCTTCCATGCGAGTAGCTCTGTTGTATGTTTGGATTCTGGCAATAAGGACATGGAACAATTAAAAACTTATACTAACGGTTGTTTTTTGTTTTGTTTGTTTGTTTTTTATGTCAAAGCACAGAGTCACAATAGAAAGCATGTTTTCTTCCTCTCTAAGTGCCTAAATGCTCTCTTTCAGATTTAGTAAGTAGCTGAAGTAAGTTAGTAACTGAAAGTGTAGCATTTTTCACTAACTTTTAAGAAATCAAATGCATGGCATATAACAAAGCTCTTAGTTACAATACCATTCAGATGCTTTCACATAGCAAAATTCTTTTGTCTTAACCACTACAGTTGGAGGTTGTAGATGCTGATGTTATAATAGAACCCAGAGAAAAGAGAACAAGAATTTAAACCTTTGGCACACCACTGCTACAGCTATAAAAAAATCTTGTATCTCACTTGAAACTCAGGTAGAGGTAGAATATATTTCTGAAGAACAGTTAATTCAGTAAAAATATGATGTTTGCAGCTATCTGATTACAGCTATAGTGCTGTGTGTTGACCATTCTTAAAATGATCTACTGACAATTGCATAAACATTATCAGATACTGTGCTTACATTTAGTGGATGACAATAATTGTTCAGTTGACTCTCCAAGAAGGCCCTTCAATTTCTTCTTCAGCTCTCTGCTGGTTTTCTTATAGAAAAATAAATCTTTCTCCAGTTGCTGAATTTTTATTTCATACCCTTTCAGGGTTTCTGCAATACCTTCACTATCTTGTTCTAGGAAAAATAAAACTAGTTTAAGAACCAAATATCTCTGTGTCAAAAATCAAGATGCCCAACTAGACAGAGTACCTTGATGGCACTTTACTTGTGCACATTTTAACTAACATGAAACAGGATCAAAAAGGCTGTGCCAATCCCTCTTGTTAATTTTAATAGTATTTAGAAGATCAAGATCAGCAGGACTGGTATTTTTCAACGTTCCAGTATCAATAAATTCAATATGAAAATACAACAATTCTGATACTGTTTTAAAAATATTCAGTTTTCCATTCATACATGCACCATGTATCTGTTCCTTGGCATCCTACATAACATCAGAATTAGTGACAGCCAAAATACATTTCTGAGCCTTATCTTTTTTTCAGTTGAAATACAGTATTTCTCTGTTAATGACCAAAAGCAATATGTGGTGTAAAATCGCCACCCAAGAAGAAAATACCTTTGAAATGATTCAATATAAACTGTATTTTTTTCTCGTGTTCTTGGCGCTGGTGAGTCAGCTGCCTGTCACACTGCAACTTGATGTGTTCAAGTGCAGATTCTAATTCACGCATCATATTTTTCTGCTGTATGGACTTCATTTCATGTTCTTCAATCTGCACTTGTAATTTTCGTTCAGACTCACGTAGGCCAATAATCTAAGAAAGAAACACACTTATTTTGATTTATCAAACCATTTTAAGAAAATCTTTTACCCTTCAGCCTAACAGATTAAAGCATACAGAAGCAATGATATATGAAAGTCATTAAGCTTTTACTGGAGACAGACTTGCCACTTCTACAAGCTGACACTTTAGAACTGAACTGTGTACATTTTGATCGCATGGACTAGTGAATTTTTTTAATACCCTGTGCAAAATTTAAACTGAAAAAACAGTGCTTGCCAGGTTCTGAAAAACTTCCAACTTGCATCCCACAGAAAACTTGCTTACAAAATCACCAAAGGTTCACACAAGGTCACAAAGACACACCATGTCCTAATGCATTTCAGTTTTATGTTTCCAGATGTCAGTATGATTCCTAAGCATGCAGCTGCACACACTGTGGGCAGTGTATGCAAAATTAGTTTATACTGGATTTAAGAAAAAGAAAATAGGAGTACTAGCCTGAGCTTTATGCAGCTTTCTGAAAGCCTCAATCAGGAAGGATTTGAATACAACACCACTATTTAAACATGTTATTTCTCCAAAAGTTAGCAACATGGAGCACTGGAAAGGGGCAAGGTAATTTCCAGGTTTGCAGCACCTTTCAAGCTAATGACCCCAAAACAAAATATACAAAGTAGCACAAGTATCCTATTTAGGTTAACATTAAAATTAAAAATCATTTAATAGCAGATCTATGTAACCTGAAGAGATTTTTACCAAAAGATTTTAAAATTTATTTTTACTTCTTGACACCATCTCATTAGCTAGAATAGTAATAGAAAATATTATTTATTAACCAAAACAAACCTTGTTGAAATAACTGATGATGATAGCTCTGAGCTCAGCAGCAGACAGGGAAACTAGTTTGCCTATTACATTATGCTCGCTCTGTGAAAGACTCTGAGAAGATGACCTAAGTAAGTGCTGGAGATTATGAATACTTTCATTCTTGTAATCAATTGCAGCTACCAGGGCTTCAATTCCTTCTTCTAGCTGGAAAAGAACATGCTCTTCCTACAGAAAAATACATGAGTGAGATCTTTCAAAAAAAAAAAACAAACCACCAAGCTCAGAATTAATCTTTCAAGGCATCTTTAACTTCATTCTCAAGAGCAAAACTGAACATAATAGTAGGATGAACTAGTTGTAACACAGAAAATGGAGTGGGGAAAATATGAGGTAGAGTGCAAATCTAGAACATTTGTCTTTTCCTGCCATAGCACTCCTACCACAATATAGATGTTGATCAAATGGTTCATCACAAAACTAGAAGTCATGCTGTGGCGGTGGCTGAAACCATCTCAAAGAAGCCAAGAGGTCCCAGGGCAGCCATGCTGCTGGGACAACTGGTCTCTCCCTAAGATCATGTTCATCTTCCTATGTTGATTGGCTGTTGTTTCACTGACTCCACCCTCCCTTTCTCCCCATTGGATTATTGTTTTATCTCCCTGCCTTCTCCCCAACCCTATTGGCCCTAGATCTCTATAAGAACGGCCATTCACAGCCATTCTTTTTCATTCACTGCTGGACCCCTTCATAGAATAAACCCCTTTGGAACTCCTCGCAACTGAGCCTGCTGAGTTCTTTGTCTCCGGTAATGCTGAGCTAATCAGAAGCTATGGTGTGTGTGTGTTTGTGACTCTGCTATCCACCGGCATGGGTGAGAGAAAAGGTCTGCTTGCAGGGTGTCGGATGCATCGGCTGGAAGGCTCTATCTGAGCAATAGAGACACTTCTGGAACACGAAGCATTATCTATCTCACCCCAACATCACTCCACGTTACTCCTTACACCTACCCCATGTTGCTCCTTTTATCCTACAGTTTGACTTCTGCTATTATTTTTTTATCTTTGGTTGTACTAGTTTTCTGTTGGATTAATGAATGAATCAGGTCAGTAAGCAGTTTGGTGACCGTAACTTGTGTACAGAAGTGGCAGAAATGCATGGCCTGAAGCACTGCATATTTTGATGAGGGAGGAAAGTAGGGATCTTTCTGGAACGGTATCACCTCAGCCATAATCTCATATTGCTTCTCAAGACCTAGAAGTAATCTGTGCATTTTATATGAATTTATTATATTTTCAACATAATGAATAATACTGATCAACTCCAAGTAATGGGCCATCCATGGAATATAAATTGCTTTCTCTGTAAAAATATGGAAATCGTCAGGTGAAGTTCACTTTTTCACAAGATTCTATTAAAAAAATCCAGGGGCATCGTTATATGAGTACATTGCTTGTTCTGTATCCTGACGTTAAAAAATCTGCCTGTGATAAACTGATGAAGTTCTAGTTCCCTTACTTCTCATTATACGACTCTTAAACCAATAGAGTTTGGCAAGGCACTATCTGACTTAAATTTCTCTGAACTTAAACTTTGTTCACTAGTACATAATTGGTGCTATAATAGAAGTATTCTAACATTGCTATTTACAAAAGTACCCAACCTCTGCTCCTTATTTCTCATTTTTTTCTGATATTTGGAGACATTTTAGGTTCTCATTGGAATGCTTTATTATCAAACAATTCCTAAATCCTATCTTTATCTCCGAGGTGCTTACTTACTTCAGTCGACAACACTCTACCATCTTTCAGTTTCTCATCCATACTATTTCTCCTTCTGAGCAGCTGATCCCTTTCCATTTGGAGAATCTGAATTTTTTCCAGAATATCTGACTTATCTTCAGGGGTGCTACCCTGAAGCTGCATATTTTTATCACACAGTTCCTGATCCAGCATACTTAAGCGGGTAGACAATTTCATACTATCTTTCTTTAAAGCCTAAAAAAAACCACAGCAACCACAGATATAAAAGTGAGATACTCCTTTCCAGTAAGAAAAAAGTAGGTGACACTGTCACATTCTGAAGTGAAAAAATTTCTTATTTCTTGCAATGGGACCCCATTTATTTTGAGGGGACAGTTACCATAAAAGATACTATTTACTCAAAAAGCAAAACGAAAATGTTCAATGTGCAGTTTTCTACAAAATAAAAATTAGAGGGGCTACTCATTATATATAACAATGATAATTTATATTCACTTTTTCTACTGAAAAATAAATATTGCAAGATATTCCCCTGCTATGTTCTCTAGATTGAAAAAGGTCTGAGTCATATTCATAAATAATACACCATAGATATAATTTAATTTAATGCTCTGCAATAACAGAACTCCACAGTTCAGAATTGGTTTGGTTTGTCTGTTTTGCTGTTGCAATTTTGGGGAGAAAAAGTGAATAAAAATGATTGTCTGTGTTAATTACATTTTAAATGTCAATTGGTCAAGCCACACAATATCTACATCACAGCGGCAGAGACACAGGAGGTCACTTGGCTTGAGCCTCCTCTGCTATCTTATCTGTCTTCCCCCACCACCATTATTTCAGCCAGCCTTATAACTGTCATGAGTTTTGTGTTTTTTCTTAAATCACCTGGCTAGATCTCAGTTTCTTGATTTCTAGGTGGCTTTTCTCTTGCAATAAAGCTTCTTTTTTTGCTACAATGGCTTCTCTTTTCTTTAAATCTTCTTCTAGTTCTGCTAACTGTTGGTGCTGTTGAAGAATTCTTTCCATTTCTTCATCCAGCCACTTCTTTTGCTCTTCTAATTTCTTAAGTTACAAGAGAGATACAGAGAGCATTAACCAGGACATTCTGAGGCAGACTTTTATGATTATGTTTTACCTCTCTTCAGAATGATTGACAAAACTGTAAAAGACATTAACATTTCTAATGCCAGTATTAATTTTGCAACAGAATCCTTATTCAAAATAATACAGAAACTGGACTGACTTAAAAGGAGCCTCAGCAATGTTTCATGGCTATATCTTGTATAAACAAACTTGTATCAGGTGCAGTATCTTTTCTAAAGAATATAATTTCTAAGACTAGTTATATAAATAGATTGCATCTACCCAAGCATAGCAACTAGGTTTAGAAGGTACCACAAGAATTCAGCTCATTGCATTATAGTTGCCCAAAACCAACTCTTTGTGGAAAAACAGTGACAAGAAATTATGATGTTGAAAGAATAAAAGACAGTAAATGACAGCTCTGATCCTGCTAGCATGGTCCACTATAAATTTATTCTGAAGCCACAGTTTATCAGTGGATATTTTCCCGTTAAGGCTAAAAGGTTTCCTTTATTTAACTTCCAAAATTTCTTTTCACCTTTAAAGACTTAGGATAATTCATGTTCTAGTGTCCACATCTAAAATCATGTAGGTGGCACTGCTACATAGGATACATACTTTTCTAACTCTGCTATCAACAACCAAAACCAGAGACCACTGTAATGTATTTCAGAGTGGGAAAAAAACCAAAATAAAACCCCCAAACAACCCATGGAACACTTAAACACAGCACATCAAGGTCACCCTCAAACCTACCAGACAACAAACCTGCTGAATTCTCAGGTCTCTGAATCAGCATTTTTGACAAATTATAGGAGGAAAAAAAAAAGGAAGACACTAAAGGCCCTCCCTTCTTTCATTCAAAAAGAGTACAAGAGCTGCTAGACTATACTCACAATTTTTGCTACAGCAAAAAAAAAAGACAAAACTATAATGGAATACTCTTCTTCTAAACAGCTTCAAAAATAGATGATGAGGGATGAAGAAAGATTTTTTTATTTCAGGGCTCACACAGATTTGGAACAGATTAACTACCTGTAGTTTCTGTGGAGTTCCCACTGAGTTATTTTTCTTCCTTTTAAATGCAGCAATTTCTTTATCCTTAAGTTTAAGGATCTTCTGCTGTTGCTCCATCTTAAGTTGAAGCTCCTATGAACAAAAAAAAAAGTGCCATTCTTCCTGCATCAGTCAGTCAAATGCATTTCATGTGAGAGTAGAACTCTCACAAGATATAATCTGAAATATTGACCCTAAATTTATTAATAAAATTGCAATTCAGAACTAGATATAAGGTAATAAAATGGGAAGGGAAAAAAGCTGAAAGAGAAAGGCAAACTGCAGATTAATGTAAAATGTTTACAATTTCTTTGGTGCATTTATCAAGGAAGTCATTAAGTCACTACTGAAAATCAGGGAAAGACTGGCAGTGTAGTTTATTGGGGAAGCAGGGGACAAAAATTATTCATCTCATTCTGTCATAAGGAAACAGGAAGAATCCTACTTTAATTTGTTGCTGGTCCTGCTGAAGCTCTGCTTCCAGTTGCTTCTTTTTTTCATTCTCCTCACACAGTCTCTTCTGTATCTGGGATTGCTGATGTTTCATCTGAGCCACTTTCTGCTCAAGTTCTCTTGCTTCTCTCTCACTTTGGTTAGATAATGAAGCCAAACTCTTGGTGTCTTGCTGCTTCTTCTGTAAGGTCTGAATGTTCATGTCAAATTTCAGCTTAAGAGCAGGAAAAATTGTAACTAAAATATGACTCAACTTCATTCTTTATTCCACTGAATTCTTAGGATCAGCAAGACTTACTAATGTCTGCCCAAACAATCACTTGTATTGCTGTAGTTTCTGAGCTATCTGGTAAAGTTGGCACAGGCAGAATTAAACAACATGAAATGTATGCAGTTCATGCTTGGCAATACAGTGAAAGTACCAAAATCTAACAGAAACCACAGCTCTGGAAAATTTGCAAGGGCACAATGGTGTCAGAATGCCGGTGCCCGAATACTGGTCCTTAGCTTAAGTCAAGAAGCCAACTACATCTTTCTGTATGGAAATTTTTTAACCTGCCATTCTAGGATCGAGAGGCACAGAGCACCTAAAGCTGGCCCTAAGTTAATATTCTTAACAGAATATTAACTTAGATGTATCAGAACTTAAAAGTAGATCAGTGTGTCAAACAGATATGCTTGTGTTGGGCCTGATCTTGCAAAGCATCACAGGGATTTGCTTAGTATTTTCATGAAACATCGATTTTATTTATGGCAGGTAGTAAATTTGTAATACCCTCCCTTGGACATGTTCTTCTATGGGACTATTTACAATGATGTATGGACATCTCATATCTCCCACTACTTTCTTAGCTTCTTACATACCAAGAAGATATTTTATGTACTGAACCAAGTAGATGTTAACTAGTGTTTTGAGTATAATAGTATTAAGTTTCTCACTAGCTACTTCAATCCAACCAGCTTCTGTTGTGTGAAACTGCTAAGAATTTTACAAACAGAGCGGTAAGGTTCAGATATAACAGTGAGACGGAGATTCGCAAATCTTAATGATCAGATCAGAAATACCTGCACTTTCAACTTAGCTGCCTCCATCTTCTTCTGGCACTCTTTTTGTAACATGACTTTCTCAGTCTCTCTCAGCTCTTTACTGTCCAGTTCCTGGAGCTGCTTTTCTGTTTCAGCCAGTTCCCTTTTGGCCTGCTCAATTTCTTGCTCCAGTTTAGTTATCTTCAAAGAATACTGCCTGCTTACAGACTGAGCATCCTTACCTTAAAGACAGCATGTATAAATAGTTTAAAACCAACATGATAATCAGCTGCAATGTAATACTCACTTTTGGAGTTGAAACATTACTTACTTTGTTCTGGCTAAGTCACTAATTTCTGATACATTTTTCTGATACAACACTAAAGGAACCTGCAATTCCCTTCTAACTCTGAAATGGAGACAAAGGGAATCTTAAATATTAATTTTTCATGAAGCACCTCATGTCACCAAATAAAGTGCCATCTGAGTGCCAGAGTTAAAATCTTCTGCCTACTGTAGATTTTGGCAAAATGGCTCTCCTGTATTTCATAATTTTGTTTGGGTTTTTTTCCCAGAAGAATATACCATTTATTTATTACTCAACGTTCAGCTTAATAATTAGTAAATAATCTTGGATTGTGTTTCTGCTCTGTGACTTGTCCTGTTCAGGGAATCTGGAGTGGCACAGAATCTTTCTCAGACAACCTCAAGAGAGGGTAGGCAAAGCAGAAAAGCGTGACTGAAGTGGCTGAGGAAGGAGATTCTTACTGTCATCATAAGGATAGTTTCTGTATCAGGACAGATGTGTAAGGGATGTAGGCTAACAGGGACACTGACTTTTTCCATCGTCCTCTTCTGACTCCTGTTTCTCTGCTGTCACAGAATATAGAAGATACAGTGATGTATCTTCTCTCTTATCCCAGACACTGTGTGACAAATATATGTCCAGAGAAATCAGTAGCACTGAGTATACATTAAAAATTACACTACTGTCGAATAAAACCAATAATCAACACAGCACAAAAAATATTTAACAAATAATCTGCATATCATAGTAGAGTAGGCTATAATCAAAATTTACATGCTTCAGTGCAATCATAGCAAGTAATTAGCAAAACTTATGATTTTTTAGGTTATTAAAAGTATTCTTGTCTAAAGTAGTTATGTAAAAACTAAGACATACAGGACTTCAGGTTTTTTGTGCCTTTTGTTTCGTTTCTGAGTATCTTCACTCCTAATAGCCAGTTACCTGTTCTTACTAACTCCTTAATAAGCTCGTCTTTCCTTCTGATATTAAGTGCAAGTTCTCTTATTTTTTGCTCAGCCTCAGCAAGTCTCAATTCTGAATTCTTTAACTTCTGCGTGTTGAAAACATGGATTTTCTGGAGGCTGTCAATCTCTTCACCTTGAAAAAAACAAAGCAAAATAGAGTTACAAAATCTGGAATACATGCTGTATTCAAAAAGCAGTGCTCTGCAATGTTGACTGTGTGGAGTTCTTCCATATGAAGTAAAAGAATCAAAAGGAGAGAATAGAGCAAAGAGTCTTTTTCCCTGCCATGTGTCTAAACAGGAAAAGAAGGTATGTACTTGCATTTCAAGACCCTAAATCTGAGGAAAAATATTCCAGAAACCACTTCAGTATTTTTTGTAAGATAATAAAATCTATTTTCTTTCACTGATGCAGTACTAAAGATTTGTATCTAACTAGCTTTTTGATAAGAGAACTGCGTATTACTTAGAGATTACTAACATCTATTTCAGAAAGGGAAAGAAGAAGAGAAATTGGAGAACCTACACTGAATTATCACCAAAAAAATACTTGTAACAAATACACATTATGCTGGGAAAAATAATTACATGTGCTAAAGACATTATTGCATATTCTGATACTGTAGTAAGATTTGCTCTTATGACTTCCATTATACCTGTGGGTGTGTCAGTCTGTAGTGCAGATTTATTGGATAAAGCAGACTTGTCTACTTGACATTTCATGGCACTTACATCAGGAAAAAAGCACAGAGAAGTGTAATTTTGTGTCCATGTTTGGTTTATGGAACGCCTATGGAAGAACAATAAATATGCTACACCGCAAATACAAAGGGATTTTTTCTTCTTTAAGCATCATGCAAAGTATATGATCTTAACAGAGAAGAATCCCAAACTTACAAAAGCATTTATACCTTCTTCCTCATACACACCATCCCCCACACACACCATGCCCCAACCCCCCCATCTTCAAGGTAGATTCTGACCCCCAAACAAGGATTATGCAATCTTTGCTAAACCTACATTTATTAAACTTATTTTGCAATATGGCCAGTTGGTCCTACAGGTTTACCATAAGTATCATTATACATGGCCTCATTTCATGGAAGGATTAGGTGGTAATACTACCTTTGCTATACATTTGACTGTAAAAAAAGTTAAACAACAAAAAGTTACTTATATGAGGTTTTCTCTTCACTGCCTGTATTATCTTCCTCTTCATCACTTGGATCAGAGAGGTGGCAGTGAAGGACTTTATCCTGATCTTCTATCTTGCTCAGTATCATCTGTCTGCGAACACGGAATTCTGCCATTATCTGGGCCAGAGAGAAGACAGCGGGGCTGGTATACCCCTGTCAAAAAGCACACAAAAATAATGATGGGTAAAACCACTGCAAAAATTTAGGAATTCTTACTCCTATTTTAAAAAATATTTGACCACCTGAGCTTGTAAGCAAAATTACAGAGGTTTCCTATAATAACACTGCATAGCTTTGTTACAAAAGGGTTTGCAAGAGCTTAGAGGACTTGTTCCAAATGTGAAAGAGGGCACTAGCCCTCTGTTAGCAATTCATTGTCCCACATACTCAATATATTGGTAAGAATAATAATTCATTTTTTCTAACATTTCATACTTGAACCCTAGAACCCCCAGGAAACCACCTGGGGGCTGAAAACATGAGAGCCTTAGCACTTGTAGATGGGAATTTTACGCCTAAATATTTTGGATAACTGTGGCATAGCAAATGTTGCAAGACTAATTTTTCAGAGTCTTCAGTGGGAAGTTAAGCAGCATCTGAGAAAACCCCCATATGTTATCATGTCTTGTCTAATCATTGGCCTGTAATCATTACAAAGTAGAAGGGAGAAAATGAAACATTTGGGTAGAACTTACCTTTTGGGTCTCTCTCCTTGAAAGTAGGTGAAGGGGACGTTGCAGGTTTTTTGTGAGTGGTACACTGTAGGGCCTCCTAGAAAATGCCATGACAGCTGGCCCATCTTCATAAGCACTTGGGAAATCTAAAGCTTTCACATCTGTAAACTTCTGTAATTTCAGTTTTAGCTGATCAATGAGCATTTGCTGTTCCACCATTTTTTCAGTCTCATGGGGAAAAAAAACAAAGAAAAACTGAGCTCTGTATCATATTCATCACTCCTAATTCCTCACAAAGGTCATGAATCTTGTAAATCACCCACGGACCCTAAATTATTCTGCAGGGCACAGGCAAATTCTGCAATAAACTGAGAATTCTGTGACATATCATCAGTCTCACCCCCCAACCCCCCAATCCAGTAAATTTTAGGCATATTTTTGTTCAGAAAGACCTACCACAATACCCCAGTGTCCTGGGTTACAGAAGGAGAATGCCAATGTGGGGTGTAACCAAACTCGGTACTCTACTGCCCTCTACGCCATTTCTGACAGATTGTTAATGATGGGTCATTTGCAGTCGGTGCCCAGAGCACACCTCACACCTCAGGCTACAAGCTGGGTTATAATGAGATAAGGGGGAAGAGGCAAACCCTGCAAGGAGTGTAGTGTTTCTTTTTCTTCACAAATGAACTCTGCAGGGATAGCTCCTCTGGGGAAGAACCAGCACAGTCCCACCCATCCTGAGGGGGTCATCTCTGCTAATGAGCCATAATGGCTCAAGGGCACCACGATAATGGACAGCAGTAAGGACTTAGACCACCAAGGATTCCCAAAAATATCCTATGACTCACAGTATTATACCATTTCCACTGTGAAACTGCCCACCCTAGGGGAGGTATTGAGCATTCCCTGACCGTATATAATTGGGGGCTTGGGACCCCCACCATCCCTGGATGGATCCCGAGGAGGACCAGAACTTCCAAAGGACCACTACTTTCAACTGCAACCATCACTTCAACAGGACTGCAATCACTGCTTGCTAGGACTGCGACCACCACCCTGAGCAACAGGGTGCCAGGCTGTAGTCTGACTTTGTGGGTCTAAGTCAGTTTCAGTGTGTATCATTGCACTTATTGTAATCTGTGGTAGTTTTGCCTGGCCCAGTTTTTTCCAGTGAACAGGGTGGGGTACAAAGATGGCTCCTGCATGTCCTGAGTAAAGATTCTGGAAATTTTCCACCATGTCCAGCAGAGCCAGTCTCTGATGGCTGTAAAATGATGGACATGCTGCTGGTAAAACCTGGGCCAATTAGAGATGTTAGTTACGCCTCTGTGAAAACATATTTAAGAAGAAATCAAAACAATGTGAGCACGCACTTCTTTTTAGCCAGGGAAGGAGGAGGAGGAGGTAAAAATATGTGAGGGAGAACAACATGGAGGCACCAAGGTCAGTGGAAAGGCGGGGGAGGAGGTGCTCTAGGCGCCAGAGCTGAAAACCCTCTGCCAGCCGTGGTGAAGACCATGGGGGGACAGGTGGTCCCCCTGCAGCCCATGGAGTCCAGGGGATGCAGAGAACCCCCCACAGCCGTGGGGAGGTGCCCACGCCAGAGGAGCAGATGATGCCTGCAGGAAGCTGTGATCCAGTGGGAGTCCCAGAGACTGAGAGTTGCAAAGGCCTTGCAGGAGAGAGAAAGGCCTTGCTCCCGGGATGGAAACAGCCTGGCCTCGGCTTGGAATTCTGCAGCCTGGAGAGAATCTCGGACAGCAGCAATCGGGCGGGGCTGCTCGTGAGATTGGACCCACGCCAAAGAAGTTCGCACAGGACTGTCTCTCGTGGGAGGGACCCCCATGGCTAAGTAGAGGATTCTTCCCCCTGATGGACTGACCCTGACCAAAGGAAACCCCCACACCCTGCCCCCACCCCGGAGCTGCTGGTTAGAAGGAAGGAGGGAGGGGGCGAGCTGAGAAATGGCCTTAATAGGGTGGGTGGTGAGTAGAGAAGCAGTGATTGTAGCAGACGAATTGTGGCCTTGGACTGATTAAGAAACCCCACATGCCTTGCCCTAGCCCAGATCTGTTGGTTGAATAGAGAGAGAGGGCAAATAGAGAAACAGTGTCTGCAGTAGAAGAATTGCGATGGACTGACCTAAGAAAAACCCCACACCCTGCCCCTGCCTGGGAGTTGTTAGTTAGTTAGAAAGGAGGGAGGGGGTGAGCTGAGAAGTGGTGCCTTAAGAGGGAAAAGAGGGGTGAGTGAAGAAATGGTGTCTTAAGAACTTATTTTTATCTCCAATTTATCCTCTGACTCTGTTAGATTAATAAATCACTTTTTTTGCAACTTTAAGTTTCCTGCCTGCTCTTGCCCTGAATCTCGTGCGGCCCTTATCAGTGATCTCATCTCAACTCATAAGTCCAGTGTTTTGTGTTAGTTTTTCCTCTCCTCTGCATAGCTGCAGCAGGAGAGAGCATAGAAAGCAAACGTCGTAGGTGCCTGGCATTTAGCCAGGGTCAAACCCACGACATAATCTTTCTATTAAATTGTAAATCTGACCTGAAATCTCTCTCAAGGTAATTGAGTGGGCTTCATTTTTCCCGCTGGTTTACATTCAAACCAACACACCCAGTTTACTACAGTTACTACAGTTACAGTTTACCCAGTTAATGCATTTAGTTAGCTAGCCTATATAGCCATCTGGTGAGAAGTGGATGACAAAATTAGGAGCCCATGCTCACTTTATATGTGTGTTTATGGAGAAAGAAAATGGGAATTAAGCAAACATTTTCAAATTAAACCTATGGTCTGAGTCTTATTAATTAAACATGTATATGGGATTCCTCTTCCTCTTTGAGCAGTTCCACTTTGAAGATTATTGTATTAATAAACATAAACATGTACATGACCCCAGGATCACTTGCCGCTTTTTCTTCCACCCAGCTTCAGCTTAGTTGACAATGCTAGTTTGGAGACCTTATCTGCTTCTCCTACAGCATTCTCTGTACATTGTTCAAAAGTACTTATGTTACCTAAATTGATTCATCCATAAGGCCAATATTATATCCATTTTCAACTCACTCTATTGCTTTTGGTTCTTTTTGAAGTATGGCTAAAATCTCGTCTAGCAACAACAGGGAAGCTGAAGAACAGCTTGCGATACATTCTACATTCTCCTACTTCGAGTAATAAGTTTTTATTCATTCTTTATATTGTTTTAGATTGAAAGTTCCTTCCAAACACAAATATGCAATGTCTTACAAGCTGACATTGTGTTGGAATATAATACATATTATTCCTATGTCATAGGAAGTAGAATATATGTACAAACATCATATCTGTTATCATTTTGGAAGCAGTAACAGCTAAGTGATCCACCTTGAAGCTATTTGTCCCTGATCCAATTATACGTACAACTCCACAGTGTAACACTCATTGCATAAATATATGTGTATTAACATTTATTACCTCATACCTGCTACTCTTGAAGTTCTTATTCTATCATGTATCATTAAATTACATATAGCTGTGAATACACATAAAATATTTGACAGAAGCACTTGCTTTTCATTATTCTACCTAAACTCTGTGTTTTTAAGTAGAAGTGACAGTTTAGTGAAATAAATGCCAAAATGGTGCCTGAAAGCTCTCACGCTTCACTCCTGTCTCTGACACTGAAATAACCTTCTACCTACACTGTGACAGCTACTTTGTACCCTCCAGAATTTATATAAGCATTACCACAGTAGAAGTTGACACTATGATGTACAGACTTTAAAAAAAGTCTAGCCAGAGGTGACAGAAAAGAAAGAAAGCGACAAGAGGAAAGAAAAAGATCATGACTAGTTTACTTACCTTTCATGCACTGACTCTCCCTAAACCAAGAGCAAAGAAGAGGAAAAAGGAGAAAAAGTATAATAAGGAGAAGAGCACTAGTTATCCATGTTTATGCTTTTCTCTTTTAAAAAGTCATATAATAATTTATCTGTCATCCACACGTCAGGCAACACCAGGAGAATGTTAACTATTCTATTTGCAGTCTCCTCAACCTTGAAATGTTATGCACATATTAGCCATCATAATTTCATTAGCAAACTCAAGATCTACAGAAGGAAAGAGGCAAGAAGCCTTCTTGTCACTATGTCACTTTCCACTGTATCACTCAGTTTTCTCTAACAATAAATTATTAAAAAGTTAGGATGGAATTTTGTCTTATAAAGTCAAAAGGGGACAAAATTCTAATTCTTAATAAAGCTATAACAAAATAAGTTGATACGCAACTTTTCAATTAAAGTATTCTATAGGTTCTTTACAGTCTTTTTTAGATTCTAAAGAATCTTTCAAATCCTAATCTATTCGTTAGGAGTCCTGAAATGAAGGAGTCCTGAAAGTCCTTAACAACGATACAAATCTGGGGAGAGGGTTGTGTGTTATGGTTCAGGAACATGAAGGGCATGAATGGTTCACTTGAAGTCATAAGGAGGCTGGTGGCACAGCTAGGCTCATATACAGAATCCAGGAATCACATTATTGTGATGCATCCACTAGATGAACCCAACTCATTCAGTAATTCAGCTCTAATTCAAACAAAATGTCCCTAATATTGACTGGCAGTTAAGTAAAAAACATTCTGAGGGGCCTGCTGCATGCATTCACACAGTGGAAGGATGGATCAATACAGATGCATGTGTACCAGTGCAAAAATACCTGTAATCTTTGTGTTTCTTGAGCCTCCTTTAAAACTTCCAGTTGTTCTTCCTTTTGTCGTAGTAATGCCTTTATCTGATTCTGCAGTATCTGCACTTCTTGATTCTTCTGGCTAAATAGTTCTTCATCCATAATTAGTACCTGCTAGATAATAAAAGTTCAGCTGGGGAAAAGCGACATCCTTATTCCTACAACTGGAAAATTAATCAAAATAAAACAAAACCTCTTTTGTTTTAAAAAGACATGATCAGAACTTCAAAGTCTTGAGGTATGTGTGGCAAATTGTCTAAGTGGTTATCTGCAGTTTCTAGCAGCTATTTCTTCACTTCTGATTCTATTGATTTTGTTTAGACAAGTTTCATTCCTCCAAACGGAATAACGTACTCACAACCAAAGCTACTTTATTGAAGTATATATTAAATTCAAATATCTCTTTAGTATGCTGTTACATGTAGCCACAAGATCTCAGCATCTTGTGATTAATACACTTCTCAAATGAAAACAATAAGAACACCTGTCCTCAATATGCAACTCAGATAACAGCTTAAAGAAACCATAAGAATGCTTCTTCAGATGTTCTTGTGAACAAACTGATACTGATTGAAGGAGACTTCCAAATGTTGTTACTCTTCCAGAAAGGCTGCAGAAGCTAAATACAAAGTATTGAAACATTACATCAGCCAACAAACCTTTTCATTCCTGTTCTTCCTATTTTTTTCTCCTAGTGTCCTGCTGGTGGATGCATGAATGAGTTTGGGTGTTAGATATGGCTATTCCACTATGCCAATATTTTAATATCATGTAAGACAGCATTATCCAGGCAATAACAGCTGCTGGCAAAGAAATGTGTAAGTACAGACAAGAATAGGCCCACTACTGGCTATTAAATCTGTCCATATGCAAACCCTGCTCTAGAGTCTGTACCGTCTCCTTTATTTTAGCCTTTCTCTAACCATCTCTTCCTGTGGATTACATACGCACTTGGGGAAGTGTAAGTTTAAGCTCAGATCTTACACTGTTTTGAAACTGGGAAATGGAGGCTTAAAATAAGCTACAGAAGAAAATCAAGAAGGAAGAAAAAAAGCTGTGATTTAGACTGATTGAGAATAAAGAAAAAACAAAATTTGTTTATGCAATTGCCTGATAACAATCAATAGGCTTACCAGTTTGGTTGCAAACTAAACATGGTTTGATGTTATAAATTTCTAACTTGTTGGGGCACTGCTTCCTTCCAGTACATGACAAATTCAAATTAGTTATTCTGAGCTGTTCATCTGATGTCAGAATTTCACTCAGTTTCCAACTAGTGTACAGTTGTTCTAAGTCATAAAATTAATTTTAATTTGAGACTCTGTTCATTGTACAATAATCTGCTCTTTTTCTTTTTTTTTTTTTTGTTTTGTTGTTCACAATCAACAATTTTAACTCAACACATCCAATATATGTACTTCCTAAATGTATACGGGGATATTTTCCAAAAAGAATTAGTTATTTAATCAAGTGTTACATCTGTTAGGAGACATTATTATGTTTGAGAAGGCTGAGAGCTCTTCGCCTGCATAGGTCATTGTCTAGGATTATTATCTGCCATGAGAGACCCAGCTAATCAGAGCTACTAATATGACAGGATCCTCATGGGATATCTGCACACTAAGACTCCCAGATCTTGTTTTGAAATTCTCACCTCATTTGGAAAACTGTAAAGAAGTATGATGTCACCAAAAGGCAAAAGTTGATATTTAACACAAAACCAAATGTTAGCAAAGTGATTAGACAAAGAAATCTGCAAATAGTTCAGAAACACAGCTAGAGGAATGGCAATGGAAAAGGAAATACAGGAGATTTTGTGAGATCATTGCTGAAGAAACACAGTTTAGAAAATTACTAAGAGATAACAGATAAGACACTGTAACTTCCTAATATTAGACAGACTAGCATATTACATACATAGTATTAGATAATACTAGACATAAGTTGCAAAACTTAGTCTCTGGGTTATCTGTAAGTTCACTGATATCTGTGAAAATATCTGTATTGTAATTACAGCTGTAATGCTTCTGGCAGAGTAATATATTTGCAGAATTCAAAATAATTTCTGAGTTCACAAGACAACTGTTGTATGTTTCCAGGCGTAGGCAGCTAAGCACACATAGCCACTCCCTCACTTCCGAGCCCCTAACCCCAAGGAAGAGTAAAAGCAAGAAAACTTGTGGGTCGAGACAGAAATTGTTCAGTAAGTGAAGTGGAAGAACAGAGAAAACAACAGAAGTAATGCAAAGGTAGTTAATTAAGGCAAAACCAATCGTTCACTGACTCAAAAGGGTAGACTGATGCGCACCAGCTCCTGAGCAAAAAGACAGCTAACATAACTAAATCCCCCTCCTCCCACTTTCAATCTCTGAGCATGTCATATGATGAGAAATATCTCTTTGGTTGACTTGGGTTGTCGGCCTGGTTGTACTCCCCCTGTCCCTGGGTGCACCCCACTATCTATCCACTAGTGTCACAGACACAGAAAGACCCACTATTCCACCTCTGGAGCAACCAGCTAGCAATTAGCTCATCTTGTCAGGCAAAATCTTTACATGCTATCTTACAGCTAGGTCATGGATAAGGACTGGGCAGCTTTCACATATTATGATTTCTGCCTCTTTCCTTTCCTATCCTGCTGCAGAACAGGCTGCCTGTTCTGATTCTTCTCTCCTCCTCTGAGCAGGAGTTGCTTCTTCCTTAACTAACTTGACGTCCGCATTTTCTTTACTACAAGATCAACTACTATAGTTGAGGGTTTGGTCTCTGGTGTAGTGTCTGTGTGGCCTCAGACCAAGAGACCTCCTCACTCTCAAATCACCACGAGCCTGTTTGTGGGCTTTTAGACCAGAACGTCTTGCATTTCTAAGGGCACTGGACACTGACTTTACAGGCATGGGCCAGATCCAACACAGCTATAGAAGTCACTGTGTTTCACTGTTGCTCCTTAAAAATATGTATTAGGTTGATGGGTTAATGAGCCTGTTCAGACAAGAAATCACAAGCTGTCAGAGGCAGCAACAGCCCTATACACCTGCCCAATTGCTCCCATATATATTGATGCCCCAGGGATCAACCACCTTAGAGCATGTTCCTGTGTGGCAACCCCAAATAGCTGTTTAACCAAAAATAAAAGTCAGGATCACAACACATCAGTATGAACAGTCTGATTACATAAGGATACTGAAGGAACTTGGAAGCCATTACATTAAGGCTATAAAAATCTGTCCTGGAGGAGAGGAAGGGATAGGTACCACCTTTCCCCCTCTCTCCACAAAATGTCTCTCAGAGAAAAAGAGGGGAAAAATATAGTTGCTGGTTTTATCCGTGAGGTGGTTCATGAAGTACTGGGACATCCACAATGTAAGGCCCAAGCACCAGATTAGGCTGATGACAGGTGGTTTTGTCATAGCTCTCCCAAGCAAAGCAAAACAAAGTGATAAACCACAAACAAATCAACAAAATCTGAAAATAGTAATTAATGATTCTTGAAGGCTATTGTACAGCTAGAAAGGAATGAAGCATCTGAATATTCAAGGACACACACAATTCTGCACCCAAAGTAAATACACGGCTTCATGACCTGCAACAGTCACTCAACAATTTAGCTAAACAGGGATTCGCAGCTGCAAGTTTAATCTAGCACACTCTGATCAAATCTGTCACTATCTTGAAGGCCTTGAGCCGCAGGTTGGGTGCTAAAATAGACTGTTTTGGGTTACCCCAGTAGACAGTTAAGCACACAAAGCTGTGCTTTCACTTCCCCCTACTCCCACCTCCTAGCAGGACAGAGGAAGAGCAAATGGAAAGTAAAAGCAAGAAAATTTGTGGGTCAAGATAGAAACTGATCAGTAAGTGATGTTAAAGTGGAAGAGAGAAGAAAATAGATGATAGAAAGGCTATCATCCATCACCTCCCAAGGCTGACTCATGCTCAACCCATTCTGGGCAAAATACAGCTCACCTCTCTAAACCTCCTCCTCTCCCTTTTTATTGCTGAGCATTATATAATATGGCATGAAAGCCCTCTTTGATTAGTTGAGGTCATCTGCTTTGTTACATGTTTGGTTTGGATCTCCAACTGTTCATGCACCCCCCACCTATTTACTGGGGGGCAGAGGCAGAAAAAGAGAAGGCTTGTTGCTGTGCAAAACACCACTCAGCAAGAGCAAAAACATTACTGTTATTATCATTGTATTGGTCACAAATCTAAAACACAGCCCCCTCAGAGATGCTATACAGAAAACTACCTCCATCCCAGTCAGACCTAGCACACTGGCACAGCTAAAACCAAAAATCTAACAGATATAACAGCTCAGCCTCAAGAGTCATCTTGAAACTGACTAGAGAAAATATAACATTACTTCACTCATCTCTGTTACCACTGACTGTGTATTCAAACATCCATTAAAATAAACCTGTGTCCCAGCGATTAGCCAAACAAAGTTATACAGAATTGTAAATTGAATTTAAATTGTCAAATTAAATACAGGTGACAATTTTATTCAGTTTCAAATTGGAATTAAAATTTTGGCAGATTGCTTTTTTCCTTAGTCATTTAAATAAAGAGCTTATAATTAAATACCTGGCATTTCTTTAGTTCCCTCTTCAGCTGAAGAATTGTGATGTGGTGTGGCTCTGGGTTGATCTCAGTCCCTGTGTCAGTTTCCTGGATGGTGAGAGCTTCTTTTCTTACTTTCTGTACCATAGTGATCCAGCTCTGCAACCTGTCCCGCTGACTTCTTCTTAAACTAACATCATCATTCAAATCAACCAGAAAGGGGAAGGCTTCATCTACACAATTTCTGTAACTGAAACATTGAACCTGAAGGCGGGTGAGCTGCTCCTCAAGTGAACTGATACGGGCTTTTTCTTGATTTAAGTCTTGTAAATGCTGATCACTGGCCTGCTGGCTCTGCAAAGCTTCCCGAAGCAATCTGATCTCAAGTTCCATTTCACCAATGCGGTCTTTTTCAGGGTTGTAATTTACTACTGGTTTATTTCTAATGTTTTTGGCTCTGTTGGCATATTTGAGGGAATTTAAAGACTCATCAAAGTCCAGGGAGGATGGACTTATACATGTTATCATTACAGTCTTGGCATTTCCTCCAAGGGAGTCTTTCAGAATACGAGTGATTTTAGCATCCCTGTATGGAATATGTACACTTTTCCTTTTCGGGTCTCCAAGGGCACTGATGACATTTCCCAATGCCAAGAGACCACTATTGATCTGAATTGATTCTTTGAAGCGTTCACCAGTATTTCCAGTCTTTGCTACCCTCTCTGATCCTGCCAAATCCACGAAATGAAACTTTGAAGCGATTGAATCCTGTGCAGCGTCAGTGTTTTTCTGATACTCTGCAGACTGCTTCTGACAAATACTGATGGTAAAAATGGCATGAGATCGACTGGAATGCTCATTCATCTGTGTTGTGCCTGTGTGACGAGCTGCATTGCCACTTTCCAGCAGGCTTATCACTTCATCTGCACATTCTACTTGGAATTCCTTAGCACCGACAATCACTTCAAACACCGAAACAGGTGAAAGTAAGGATAATTTCATTAATTCTAAACTCTTCAGCAAAAGTTTACAGCAATAACTATAAACACATATTAGAGAAACATACAAGTCTGTATTATGATGAGGTCATAGCATATAGTTATAAAAGATGCAATATGTGAAAAGCATGAGGTACAACACATCTGAAACCTGCAGATATTTAATATACGGGTGTATTGTGTCATAACATTTGAAACAATATCTTAGACAGAAGACACAACTCATTTACACATTGCACATTACCTTATCCAATTTACACTCTAGTACTAGCTAGAAAAAGAATGAGCAAAGTCAGCTCAAAGGATATTTTGCCAGTTTTAAATAAAAAGACTAAAAACAATAAAGTCTTTAGCAAAAATGATTCCCAGCCTGTACTAAGAATGGAATTTCTGTTCTGAATAGTGCAGATAGTTGGGCCTTTGGGACAGGTATCTGTTAGCAATCTCATAAAGTATAAGTGTACTTCAACCAAGTACTCCTACTAACTATATTTTTTATCATATTTTTCTTTTAATGAAAGATGAAAAATGTCCTAGCGCAATTTAATGAAGCTGATTTTAACAGTACTGAAGAAGAGAAATAATTTAAAACATATTGTCGGATCCTTTTGAAGCAATGGTATTGGTTGCAAGATTTGTCCTAAACTAGCGCCTTCTCCCAGTTACAGACAAAAAAACCATGACAGTTCAATACAATACTCTAGCATAATACTACTAGAGTAAACACAACAATTAGAATATAAAGGAAAAAAAAAAGCCAAACCTAAAACAGATTACATACTTTCAGAATAAAATATCTCTGATGTGGATTCTTCTAGCAATTTCATGGCGTGAACAGGACGCCTATAGGGCAAGGGTTAGTCTCAAAGCCTCCAAAAATATCTACTCCCCCTCCTCTTAATGAAGTGCTCTCTTCCACTCATTTCATTGTAAAAGGGGAGCAGATATTTATACTATAATTGACTTAACGGTTGTAGTTTTGAAGGGAGAAGCAATGGTTTAATCCTGAAATATTTATTCCAGTGAATAATCACACACTATTTTGTTTCTAGACAGAATTTGCAGAAACAATAATTGTGTATTTACTTTATAATTTGTTGCCATTTCCATCCATATAATAGAACATCTGTATTGCTCACAGGCATCTAAACCTTAAACTGCTTCGAATCAGCTCAATTGAGTTTATATTCTGAAACTTTAACTTTTTTTTTTTTATTCATTAGTAATGAATAAGCACTTTCAAGAGAAACCAAGAATAATTTGGACACAAACTGAAACCCAAACCACCGAATTTTAGAGCTGAAATCCTACCTGTATTTCCCTTCTCATCTTCTCGGATATGTAGTTCTTTCACAGAGGTCTCCAAATCCAACAAATCTCGAAGTTCCTCCTTGTAAACCTCTATGTAGGATACCTTCACACGGAAGTTAATATTACAGTGTTCGGAAATATGCTGGAATAATTCCTGAATAGCCCGTGGGATTATGCCCCTTTCATCCACTGCAACTGATGCTAAAATATACGCACAAATGTCACAGAGACTTGCAGTTATTCTGTCACATAAATTACAAAGACTGAAAATTGAGAGAAGTCTGTGATATTTGGTATGCAAAATACTAAGGAATCTGAAGAGCTCATTGTTCATAAGGATTTTTGTGATTTTTTTTTCTGTCAGAATTTTTGTTTGCATCCAGTACTAGAATTCAAATTTAAGTTCTAAATTACATCATGTCATAGTTAGAAATGTTACAAAAAATATGCAGTCTGCTTTAAAACCATACTCCTCAGAGTACAGATTTCTTCTTTACTCATTATGGTGGGCAATGACATCTCAAGGGTTTGAGAAACTATAAATTCTACTCACCTAAAGCAAAATCATCAGTAATTTGGTGAGACAAGATTTATGACCAACATTTACAGTAATTTCCTATTTTTTCGAAGTAGACATGGAACACTATAGCCAAACTCTTTTAAAAAAAAATATTAAGCATAGGACAATGCTTCCATTAATAATCTGTGCTCTTTATCCAAGAATATGGAAGCTATTTGCCTATGAGAGGATACCAAGAATCTTTTTTACCAAAAAAATAAAGGGTTGTTCACATCTAACTATTAATTTAATAAATATATTTATTAAACTCTGGTTGTTATGGTGGAGCTATGATCAGTCTTAGACTGTGACATCCACTATCAGAACAATTTGGCTAGCAATGGTACTTACAGGAACATTAACTGTAGTTAATAACTACTAGTGAAGGGAATGGAGGTGAAGCTACAACACTAAGCAGAAGAGGCCAGTGGAATGGGGTTCAACAAAGCCAAGTGTGGGGTCCTGCCCTTGAGTCACAACAGTCCCTCAAGCACTACAGGTCGGGTGGAAAGCTTCTCGGACAGAAAGGACCTGGGGGGTGGGGGGGTGGCTGACAGCAGCTGAACACAAAGCAGCGTGTACCCAGGGGGCCAAGAAGGCCAACGCCATCCTGGGCTGTATCAACAATAGTGTGGCCAGCAGGACCAGGGCAGTGATTGTCCCCCTGTACTCAGCACTGGTGAGGTTGCACCTCATCTGGACCTGTGTTCAGTGCTGGGCTCCTCTCTGTAGGAAAGACATTGAGGTGTTCAGAGAATGGCAACAAAGCTGGTGAAGGTCTGGAGCACACGTCCTGTGAAGAGCAGCTGAGGGAGCTGGGGGCGTTTAGTCTCGAGAAAAGCAGACTCAGGAGAGACCTTACTGCTCTCTATAACTGTCTCACAGGAGGGTGCAGCCAGGCTGGGGTTGGTCTCCTCTCCCAGGTAAAAACGTGACAGGACAAGAAGAAATTGCACCAAGTTGCACCAGGGGAAGTTTACACTGGATATTAGGAAAAAGTTCTTCACTGAGAAGGGTGCTCAGGCATTGGAACGGGCTTAGTTGTGGACCTGGAAATGCTGGGTTAAACAGCTGGACTTCATGATCTTAGGGGTCTCTTCCATACTAAACGATTCTGTGATCCTATGATTCTAAATAAAAGGAACATTTATAACAATCTATTTATATCCATTTGGAAGAATTAAATAATAAATTTCTTTGATGTCACAGAAATTCTCTCAAAAAAACTCCCAAACAAACCCAACATAGAGTGAGCAAGCAAACAATTAAGGGCCTAATGCAGATATTTTCAAGGTAAGATAAACATTGCAAAAATCACCAAAACCACTACATTTCAGAAAAAAATTGTCATTTAAGTTGCATGTTGAAATGTGGAATGTGGACGCACACTTATTAAATTGCTTTTTTTCTCAGATATTTTTGGTATAGTCTAATTTATGGAGAAGTTTTAGAACTTTAATTTTCATATAAACTTTGGAAGCTTTTTCTTTTTACTACAGGTTTTTTCCTTGGGCCTTAAAATTCTGCAGCATCATCTGCTACGTAATAAATATTTAACTTGCACAAATACATTCTTTACCAATTTAAAAAAAACCCAAACTAAAAACCTTTCTGTAACCTACCAATGTGGTCACCACCAATGGTGTAAGTCTTCCCAGAACCAGTCTGTCCATATGCGAACACTGTAGCATTGTATCCTTCAGTCAGAGACACCAGAAGAGGCTTAATGCAAACAGCATAAACTTCTTCTTGGGTTGAGTTTTTGCCAAATACAAAATCAAAAGTGAAGACATGGTCCTTTCCAATGATAACCTGTTTAGCATTTGGGACTAATCTGACACACACTTGGTGGTTATGAAGTATTTCTTTGGAAAGCAGAGGTCTGACTCGGACTGCAACTTTAACTGGGATCTCCTCCATGCCAGACTCCACCCCTGTGCTTCCCACTGGGTATTCACATAGTCAAGAAGAAATCCGTTACCACTGCTCTGTTCACCTCATTCACAGTTGTCTGCAGCTGAGAAAAAAGGTTTTCCATGTTAGATAATACAAAAGAATTAATTTCTTGAAGTGGAAAGTTGAGATTTCCTAAGGAATACATGAGCACCATTACGGTCTTGAAAAGTACCTGATATAAATACAGCTCTATTAATAACTGTTTAATCAATTAATAAATTAATTTTGCCTCTGTGAATTTTCAGGCTAGCAGACTTCAGTCTGAAAGTTGCCTGATTTCCTGTTTGAATATAACACAGTCATACAAAGCAACAATATTGTAAGAGCTTGTTAACAAGCACTGCTGATAAAGCAAAGGCTGACAACGGATCCTCTCAACCTCCTATCCCCGCATTCATATTGCATAGGCAAGAAAAATCAGACAAACAAACCCTTTTTCTCCAAAAGTTGTATGTACATACACAGTTCAGAACCCTCTTTCACTTACGAAGCACGAAACTTTTCTAACTCAACAAGAACAAAGAAGTGTGATTTTAAACTTATCTAGTTACCACATGTAAAGCATTCCTCTGATTTTGATCTGAAACATTAAGTGCATGTGTAATTATTTTTTAGTAATTGCAATTTTAGCATTCCTTATACTGCTTGGTGCATATTCATTCTTACAGCATAAGCATGGCACAGTAGCACACCTGTAAATATTAAGGAATTGCCTTTCTATACAGCTGTTTTTCATTAGAATTCAAAAACCTGCATGGAATCCCATACACATATTTTCTGTTGTTGTTTCTAATTCTGAGAATCTTTGTCATGCAAGGTAAAGTTTGCTGAACTTCCTGCTCTCACACACATTGCCTTGAATAAAGCTGTGTTACTGAACTGGCAGAAATCAGCTGAGCCCCCAAAATTCAAGTTTGTTAAAAACTAACAGCTTAAAATGGTGTTGTCTTGCAGCTGCAAGGCGAAATGCTTTTGCATTTCATTTTAGTCCTTTTAGTTTGAGGACTTGGCCATCCACAGCTGAGAAACCATCTGAAGTTTGAAAAAAGTTCCATTTTATTAACTAAGAACAAGCATGAGATTGAGGCAAGACTTGTATAACAGACATGATGATCGGAAATAGATACATAAACATACTAACTATAGATTAAAAACACATTTTGATTGATAACAGAGTTCAGTTATCTGGGTGTATTTTTTTTTTACCCCTTAGCAAGTGCTGCACTGAAGTATTGGTATTTCCTACTCTCTTTTTAAAGTTATATTAATAAACAAATAAATTAACAAACCGTGTCCCGAGTGTGGGAGAGAAACCCTATTTCGTAAGAATATATTTTATAAAAGAACGTGGGAATAGGAAATATTCCCAATATGCCAAATCTAGAGAGATACTTCGGTGCCGATGCCCGTGGCTGCCATAAAGCAGGAGCAGATACACTGGCAACCTTTTTGCTCGCGGGGAATTGTGCGGACGGCCCAGCACATTTTCCCTGTTTGCCGCGTCTCCAAACCTGAGGAGTAGCCGGGGTCGGTGTCGCGCCTGGGTGTCGGGAGACGCTAGGGCCGCGCCGCGGGCCGTGCCGCCGTGCCCGGGCCGGAGCGAGGGCAGCAGCGAGGGCAGCAGCGAGGGCAGCAGCGAGGGCAGCAGCGAGGGCAGCAGCGAGGGCAGCAGCGAGGCGGCGGCGGCGGTCGGGANCGCTGCCGCCGCGCCGTCCCGCCTGGCCAGGCCGCGCCCTCTGCTCAGCAGGGACACCGCGGGGCCCGAGGGTGTCGGAGAAGCGCAGCGAAGCTGGGGTCCGGTCTGGAGCGCAGGTCCTATTAGGAGCGGCTGAAGGAGCTGGGGGTGCTTGGCCTGGAGAAGAGGGAGCTCAGGAGAGGCCGTATCACTCTCTACAAGTGCCTGAAAGGAGGGTGTAGCAAGACAGTGTTCGGCCTCTTCTCATAGGCAACAAGTGCCAGTCCAAAAGCAAATAGCCTCAAGCTGTGATAGGGAAGGTTCAGGTTGGACATTANGCCGTCCCGCCTGGCCAGGCCGCGCCCTCTGCTCAGCAGGGACACCGCGGGGCCCGAGGGTGTCGGAGAAGCGCAGCGAAGCTGGGGTCCGGTCTGGAGCGCAGGTCCTATTAGGAGCGGCTGAAGGAGCTGGGGGTGCTTGGCCTGGAGAAGAGGGAGCTCAGGAGAGGCCGTATCACTCTCTACAAGTGCCTGAAAGGAGGGTGTAGCAAGACAGTGTTCGGCCTCTTCTCATAGGCAACAAGTGCCAGTCCAAAAGCAAATAGCCTCAAGCTGTGATAGGGAAGGTTCAGGTTGGACATTAGGAAAAATTTCTTCACAGAAAGACTGCTTAAACATTGGAATGAGCTGCCCAGGGAGGTGGTGGAGTCAAAGGTCCTGGGGGTGTTTAAGGAAAGACTGGACGTGGCCCTCACTCATTGCTATGGTCTAGTGGACAAAATGGTGCTTGGCCACACGCTGGACTTGATCTCAGAGATCTTTTCCAAGCTAAGTGATTCTGTGATTCCTCCCCTTCCTTCCTACCTCTCTCCCAAGCGTGGACTGAGCCCCAGCCCCCATCTCACCCACAGCAGTAAAAAGACAGACACACCTCATGGCACGTTTGTCACTGCACTGTTTACTGGACAAATGAATCGGTTCCGCTTCCATCTCTGAGCAGTAAAGCATGTGCTGAGCACCTGCCACATCCGTGCAGGTGTGAGACGGGGTGGCAGGCACAGGGAGGGGCCAGGCAGCAAAGTACACCACAGGGTCTGCTCACACACCTGGCTGTGTGCACAGGCAGCCACGCACACCAACACAGAGCTCGAAGCAGGAGTAACAAACCCTGCTTTAACATGGGTTGCCTGCAAAGTTTACAGTGTCAATTCGAGTCAAGGAAAGCAAAAGATTAAGAGAAAAGGTAACAAAACCATGGGGGGGAAAAAAAGCAAGTTAATACATCACCAGAAAACAAGCGTTTGATTTAACAGTTCCACATTAGTGCATGACAAACCACCATATGAAAAGCAAAACTGCAGTTCAAAAGATAAGGCAACAATACACCAGTTATCGGACTGGACTTAGTAATATATACACCGTACTCGGTGAAACGGGATATCTTTCATCTCTGCCCTGTGATCCCTGGCATAGTCCCAAAGATAATAATCGAGTAAAACCGCATTGATCTTTTCACGCATGTCCTGACCCTTCTTCTGATAGAGCTCCTGAAGGTGCTTACAAATCAATGCACAACACCAAATAGAACAGCCACGGATCTCTACCTCTTCTTTATCTCCAGATTGGAAAAGTATTCCTGCAAACACAGGAAAAAGTAATCCATTTACATTCAACAGACAGAACAGCAAGGACTGCCTAAACTTGCTTATTTTTCCCCCCTCCACATTTATTCTGTTCTAGGATGCCAGTTCTCATGGCTTATACTACAACTGTTAACAATGTTGATATACATTTTCTAGTAGTTACTTTAATTTCACCACACACACTTAGAAGCTTCCCTCCCATTCAATTCAAACATCCTGTATTCTAAGGAATTGCTTTAGGAACAGGGTGTACTGCAAATGATATGATCATTTCTTTGCTTGTGGGGACAAAAAATAGTCTTTCATTACAGTATACTTTTTAGTATATAATCATTATACTTCATAGTATATTTTCTGCCAGGATAACTCAAGTCTAAGGTTTCAAAATTAAAAACATCCAACCCCCCAAAAGAACTAACTGCTAAGAGAAACACTAGAATTATTTAAATGATAATGTTCTAAATAGGATTCGTGGAAGGATAAAATGTCTATCTGCTCCATTTAATACATAGATATGCATAAAGACATAAATACATATATGGCCATTCTATTAAGATCCCCGGTTGACTGCATTTATCTGTTTATCTTTCTGAGTGTTTCAGAAAAATTGCATAAAAGCAGTTCTAAATCTAAATACGTTTTGCATTTTACAATGCAAAAGAGATTGGCTTATTTTTATTCACTAAAATTCAAGGTTAGTAAGTACTGGAAGATGGAACCATGCTTAAAAAATGAGATTCTAGTCATATGAAGTTAACTTCATTTAAAGCAATATTTTTTAACGGATCTTTGTAATATTGCTGTGCTTGTTAACTAGCAGTTCAGTACAAGAGGAATTCCCATTCTTTTACATAACATTTGAATTAATGAAGTCATTGTTTCTTTCATGTAAACCTCAAAAATTGTAACTATTCTCATGCTATAAAGTGGTTTTGTAACAGCAGCTTTTCAGAAACTCAGAAATCAACTATCTCTGAGTCTCTTTAATCCCTCCCTTATCAACGGTTAATCCACAAAACAGTTAAGTCTTTACCAAAAGTAGCCTTAAGATCTCACTCAAGATCATGGTTAGAGAAAAAGCTCCTTCCTGTTACCTCACCACTACATAAGAAATTCTTGCTCCCTAGAGGAAAAAAATGGACACATAACCCTTACATGGAAAACATTTTACATTTTAGAACTAGCTTCAGTATACAATATCAGGCAGTAATATTATTTGATATTTGCAAGGGCAGAACAAACCTTCACGTAGTTTCTTCATTAATTCTTCAGAATACTTCATTGCTTTCAAGTGAACAAGAACTTGAGGAATTCTGTAGTCAGCAAATATTGTCAAACTAGAAATATCATCAAAAGAGCCGTCTCCTTTGCCTTCTAATACACTCCATGTGTCAGCCACAAGTATTTGTGCCCGTTTGTAGAAAGACACCTTCTTTTTCTGAAGAAAGGAAGGTATGGATTATTTAACTGCCTGAAACATCAATAAATACAGCAAGTAACATGTTAAGCATATCATATTGTTAAGCAAACATCAGTTAACTAGAACAGAATAGAACTGCAACACTCTTAAACATCTTAAAATCTAAACAATATCAAACTACTAAAAATAAATATGTCAAATACTCATAAATAAACTGAAATAACAGAATAACATAATAAAAGTCACTGCAGTGAATAAAAATTGTTTACAATATGCTTGGATCTCAGAACACATTCATATTGGTTTTACTTTACTTATCACAGCCTCTACTGCCCCAAAGCAAGACTGTTGTTCTTTCATAGCATTAAATTTTTTCCAGTAGGAAAGAGCTGGTTGTCTCTAGCATCACACCATTTCGCAGGAGCAGAGAAAGCCAGAATTACAATGGAACTTTCCATTTCATGCTGCACTTTAATGTGGAAGAAAAATATGTGGGGCTCATCTCAGAGCAGGTGAATTTATAATTTGTTTCAATTGTTAATTTTTATGTTGCAGAGAGCTTATTAAGTTTATATAAAAATTTCAATATGCGAAAGACTACTAAGCATTTCCAGTAAAATTTACCAGTATTTATCAGAAAGCAAGGAAAGCACTAGGTGGATGATACTATATCTCAAAGATTAAAAACTTAAGAACTTCTTCACTGTGCAGGTGACTGAGAACTGGCACAGATTGTCCAGAGAGGTTGTAGAGTCTCCCTCATGGAAGATACTCAAGAACTGTCTGGACACAATCCTGGGCCATGTGCTCTAGGATGACCCTATTTGAGCAGAGAGGTTGGACCAGATGACCCCCTATGGTGGCTTTAAGCCTTAATCAGTATGTGATTCTGTCTGTGAAACATAGTAAAGATAGCACAATTTAATTCAAAAATTGAACTTTTTTCAAGATGGCAATACAACTATATCTTTTTTCCTGCAACACCCTGCCTTTCCAGGAAATAGTACCACATACAAGGACATTTATATCTTCTCTGCAGTACAACGTGCTAATATCAAGGTATAAATCTAATTATTACCTACTGACATTAAAAGAAAGGAGGAGTACTGTGTTGGCAAGGAGCAAAATGTAATAGCATAGCCATTAAAAAAAAAAAAAGCAAAGAATAAGAGGATCATGAGAATTTTACAACCTTGATCCCAAGTGATGGATGGTAAATAAAAGATAAATACATGCAATGTCAATGACTGGAAGATCAAAAAGGACTCCATTAAGTCTGTCAGCATACAAAAACCCTGATATGTGAGTATAACATAGTCTAAAATTTTAACTCCTGTTGGGAATCAAATGCAGCCCATCATCTAAATATAAGTTACCCATCAAAGAGAAAAAAATGTTTTGGAGATTTTGGTTTTGGTTTGCATTTTCTTTTTCAGAAAAAACTAACACTGGAAATTTCTGTGATTACATGTGCAATTATTAAAAGTATTTTGTAAATGTATTCAGAAAAACATATGGTCAAATAATTGTGTTAATAGAAGGTCAGCTGTAGCAGTCTGTGACAGAATGATTCGAATGTAGGACTTGCTTTATAATCATATATATTTCACCCATGGGGAGTTACTGAGAAGCACTGGTTTGCTGTTGGGTATCTCACCATCTTTCCAGTTCCCTCCTATCCTTTTAAAAGTCTTACTTGTGAGAGCTCAACCTGCTGCCACAAAAATGATGTGATCCATGTCACCACCTTCAAAATACACATCTTGCTCAGTAGTGAAAGCAGAAAAAAGTTTCCATATTCATGCAACAGGCTTTATTACTAAGTCAGTGCTTACGGTCTGGGATCATTTTTGGAACACCTTTTCATTCTGTAGTCTGCTGCTGCTCTTAGGGAGGCTTTATAAAGCACTCATCATCATCTCATGAATGTCAATGAGTATAGTCACTATAAAGATAAGAAAATATCACTTTACTTAGAAAATATTTCCTTTTTTATCATAAAAATTGTCAAAATATTACTTTATATGTAAAGAAAACTCAAAAAAACAAAACCGGTAGCTTCAAAGATTAATTGGAAAGAACCTCTCATTTTTCATGTAAACATACCTTGCTTCACAGCAGGAGACCAAGGAAGATAAAATCATGCCTCCTACTGAAGGGCAATGAATGCAATAGGTTCAAAGCTTCAGCAACTGCTATTCCAAGAAGTTATCTTGAAAAGACTGCACAGACTAGTAGTATAGGCTGTATTGTCACTAACATAAAGTCTTTTGGATTTAATGATGTAACAGCTGAGTACTACTGCACATGCCATCAAGCACAGGAGCTGCTACATAAGTCACAGATGCTAAATGAAGATCATGCCTGTATAAGAGAAACCTGGGAGACAAAAAATACCAGATGGTCTCTGTTTAATTCCCATCAGTTTCTTTCAGTAAAATGGCTCCAAAAAGCTTCAGTATACCGTCAACATCGATAAAAGTGTGGGTTACTCCTATTCTGTAGTCATTTGTGTAATGCCTGTTGAATCAACAACTGCTAGAGGGTGGAGTCCCAGTAGCTGTGAATTAATTCTATCAGAGTTTCATTTCCTTCATTAGCTCCAGAGAGCCTCAAGATAAAAGAAAAAAGAAGATGGCAGGAGGAGGGTTGTCAGCAATTCAAGGGAAGGAAAAAAAAAAAGGAAAAAGGATTCTCATTTTCCAGGCAGGAATTATCTCAAATACTATGCATTTGTAAGGAGTACAAAGGAGGCGTGGCATGATCTAATTGGGAAATCAGAGTATATAAAAATAAATTAGAGCAGAGTGATGAAGAAAGAAGACAGCATATGAGAAAAAAGGCATTCCTCTGGTGGGAAAAAGAAAGCAACTCTTATCCTGACTAGCTGCGGACTATCAAGACTCTTTTACTGTATTACTAAATTGCGCAGCTTTTTTTCAGAGCTTTGGAACTAGCTTACCTCAAATACAGCTTCATCTCTGTAAGAAGGAAAATTTTCCAGTACAAGATGTAGCAGCTTCTGAGCACTGTTCTCACTCATTTTAACACAAGTGAGGAAAGATCCTCCAAACTTCTCTAACAGAACTATTCCACTTTCATTCAGCACCCGATGTCTTTCTTCAATCAAAGGCAAAGGCACTTCTGTGTCAGAGCGGAACACATGCTTAACTTGATCAAGCGTCATGGTGGCAAAATAGGATGCACTGGTGATAGGTATTCCTTCAGAAAAGTGAAAATAAGATATTTAGGCTGTCATATAACGTAACACATAGATCGAATGCCAATAGTCTGCTAGAGGAAAGCACTTCTACAGGAAGATCTAAAAAGTCTATCAGCTCTTAAACCCACCTTTGTTTACAGCGATAAACGCACTCAGAGCTGCTCAAAACTAAATTTGTGAGTGCATACAATGCTTTCTTCTATAGACAGCAGATTTCCAACATACAACCCCAGAACTGCTCTTACTTTTTGTACATAATTTTTCCCAGCTGCTTTAGTCTTTGTATTTTGAGTGTGGTGTTTACACAGCACACTGGCAAATACAGTCAGTATATAACTAGTGTAGTCGGTATAGGCCTGTTTTCCCTTGGATCCTAATCATGTTGTGCATTCACAGTAAGTGTCTTAATGTTAATGCTCCCTTAATTTACAAACAGCTATGCAGAAAATTAATTAAAACTTTCATCTATACCTACAACCAGACTTTTTTTTTTTTCTGAGAACAGCAAAAAGAGTGAGTGTTGAAGTACTGGGTTTAAATACAAAACTCTAAAATACTGATTTAAAATACTGGTTTGAGGGGCATATGGGTTTTCAGACTTACTTTAGCCACTCTGGTATTAGATTAGCCCGGAGGATTCTCAGTTTATGCCACATTCTTTCATTTGCCATGGAAATATACAATTTATCTTAAGAACACGTGTGAAATAACCCAAGTCATATACAGCTGACTGCTGGCAATCCTGAAAGTCTTTGGAATGGATTACCCATTTAGAGCCACGAGTTAGGCAGTTTCAGTACAAGGGTATTTTGAAAGCACTTCCAGTTCCCTTGCCCAAGCTCTACAGGACGACTGCACATACAGAGCTACCCACACAGCGAGCAGCAGTTCTCAAGAGCGGGTCCCGCTTCCGAGGTGCCGCCTTCGTTTAATACGCGACGCTCGGCTTCCGACGCCCCTCGCCCCGCCCGGCCCCGCTTCCCCGGCGCTCACTGACCGTCGTCCAGGGCCCTGTTGACGGCGGCGCAGAGCGACCAGTAGCCGCTGTAGGTTTTATCCTTGTACTTCACAAGGTACTTCCGCTCCTCCTGCTCGGACCAGAAGGAGAAGTTGAGGGTGTCCACCAGGAACACCCAGTCCACAGCCTCCTTGTCGGCGGCCCGGGGGTTCAGCTCGTGGAGGCTTTTCCCCCCCGCCACCCCGAACTCCACCGCCGAGACTTTGTCGAACAGGCTCTCCGCCACCCGCCGCGCCCCCTCCT
>VZRL01000072.1:294534-334634 GCA_013397895.1 Origma solitaria
CGGGCAAGGTAAGTTGCTGAGCTTTTCTCTCCAATCAAGACAGAAAAGAAACAAACTAAAGACCGTCCACAACCCATCTTGTACACATCCTCAAGCTGAATGCACGCAAAAGAAATTCAGCACGTTTTAGTTCATTGCCATTTTGCCCAAAACACCTTTGCCTCGATTGCACAGTTCTCTAATTTAGATGGCACTCTGTCGACCAAGGCACCTGCCTTCCCTTCCAAAAGACAGTGATGGCATTTTAACTTTCTACAGAATTCACTACTGCTCTGCCATGGGGGCCAGCCGTATGTGTAATGTCTCAGGCTTCTCCCTTTTACAATTCCATTTTAAGAGCAGCTGCATAAAAAGGCCAAGTTCCTGAGCCACAAACCATGGGGAGGAAACAACAAACCAATCAAACAAAAAAACCCCCACAATAAAAGAATCCACACCTATTCTAGAATCATCATATCTGTATGTATCACACATCTTCACACTTTTAAATGTTTTTATTCAGGAAGTGAAATTTAACCTTTTAACTATAAATACAAATGCCAAGGTATTACATGAGATATCCAGAGGCTCTATATTTAATTTCTCACAAATAATTCTTACGGAATTCAACATACATCTGGGAAACCAAACAAGTTGAAGTTTTGCATACAATAAAAAGTTACAGTTATACTGTCAATTTGCCAATTTGCAATTTCTACCTCATACAAACAAAAGCTGAGGAAACAGGTATAATTCAATCAGTAATGGTAGAGCAACTGTCATTTCTAACAGTGTTATCTGCATTAAGCAAGCTGTCTATAATCAGGTGTACTTTACCACTGTTTACTCAGTGACATCACAAAGTTTTAAAATATTTTATTTATAGACTGTTACCAATATATATATGTATTGCAAAGAGGGCCAAACACTTGCAAAAATGTCAAGTTTTACACAACATTCGTGTAAATATTTTCACCTTTTTTCCCCCCAAACAGCAAAGCAAGTCATTGTTTTCACACGATTTCTTTAATGTGTCAAAAACCCCACGGAACTCCATCTACACATCAAGGAAACTGACGAGCAAGCTTAACAGCAACTTTAATTTATATGGGGGAAAAAAAAACCCTAGGTGTATCCATTTTAGTTATTACCTTATGTAGACCTGAAGAGAAATGACCACCAAGAATAGGTTCACTAAATTTATTTAAAAATCCTAAAATGTTTCTTACAAAAAAGCATTACATTCTGCACACTGCTCTCAACAAATGCCACGGACATGTGGCCTACCATTTCTCCCCCCTTCAAAGTAAGATACAGTGTACATAAAGCAGGGTGTTCACAACAATTACAGAAAGAACAGTACAATTTACCACCAATGATGAACAAAAATAGAATTCACTCTCTGCTGCTTCAAATTTTCAATGTTAGTCTCGTGCGCCCTTCCCCCCCATGTATTTGTAAGGAACTAAAACATTACATCTGGTGTACAGCAAAGATTCCACTACACCTCAAATGCAGAACACCTATGAAGCAGAGGAATGTTGGCTTTTTAAACAGAAGCAGATAAA
The DNA here is from genome assembly GCA_013397895.1 of Origma solitaria. Taxonomy (NCBI): domain Eukaryota; kingdom Metazoa; phylum Chordata; class Aves; order Passeriformes; family Acanthizidae; genus Origma; species Origma solitaria. The sequence continues at coordinate 296,082 of VZRL01000072.1, forward strand.
AAAAAAAGGGGTGCAGGACTCCTTCAGTTCTTCACTAGTCTTAGAAAAACTTTCCAGAATACTGCTTCACACTATAAAAAAGAAAAAATAATCTTGCATTAGAATCCTTCAACATCTGCATACTGCTTCACACTATAAAAGAAAAAGAAAAAAGCATGTATTAGAATGATGGACCATACATCTTGCATCAACATTAATAATGACATTCTTAGAGCATATTAAATTACAATTTCTTAATACATTTAAAAGTAAGTAATTTTAAAATACCAATGGCTAATATTTTTATTAGTATATTTCAGGCATAGTTAAATATTAGTAATCTAAAGCCAAACGTTCCAGTTAAGACATTAAAATCTGCTATAGCAGCCAGAATGTTAATACAGCAAATGATATCTGAAGCTGTAAATACTTGGCAGAAAAGGCAAACTACTGTCAGCAAGGTGTGAAATGCTGCATAACAGCCCCAAATCGATTTCAACTTGTCCTGTAGAGGCATGGTCTGTGCCATATGGCAGACTGTGATTTGTTGTCAATTTAGTTATCTAAAAACAACAAAATCACTAGTCTTCCACACAGAACTAGGCCAACATCCACTGAAATCTTCTATATTTTCTACAGGCTCTATGTAATTTATTACAAGTAGTTTTTTTGCAGCAGTTTTCACCAGAGAAAGGAGAGGACTGCTTGGTTAAGATGTCTTCCAGCAAGATTAGTTTTGAGGTCTTCATTTTAATTAGAATGGAGAACAGCAGAAAATCAAGGCAGAACTACCACTGGAGAAGTTAGGTTCAAATAGTTACTTAAAAACTGCCTTCTTAAAAAACTGATTCACAGAGGTGAGAAGTTTAATATACATGTCAACTTAAAATTGACAGTAGGAACAGTATTTAACTTCAACTTGCCTGTTCTGCAGCAAATACTGTGCATTTTGTATCTGGTCCTGTGTTCCTGTAATAGTTATTATCCGATCTTCTGAGCCTTCTAATGGTTCATCAATCTTGATCGAAGCTCCGGACTCATGACGTATTTGTTTGATTCTCTGGCCTCCCTTTCCAATAATAGACCCTGCCAACTAGGGAAGAAAGCAAAAAAATCATTTCCTGATACAACTTTCTTTCTAAAATGTTACAAAATTACAGCAGCATTTGAGTTATGTCCACAAATTCAGTTTCAAGTGTTGCAGTGGGAGCTTATTTCTTTATAGCCTAAAAATAACCCCCGCAGTATTAATTTTAAGAATACAGGTGGGACAGAACTGGGAGAACCAGCTCTCATTTGCAAAATACAAATCACACAGACCATCTCTATTACTGAGTATTAACCATTAGTAATATTGTTTAATATGTCTCTGAAGACAGAAACCAGTAAAACACTACACTGTTGGTGATTTAGAAACACTTGTTTTTTATTACAAGTGCTTATCAAGCACTCTAAGTACTTGTGACTTACTTAAATAGTCTAAGAAATGGCAGTGACTTTTTTTTTTAAAGAGAAAGCATGAGTTGAAAGCAAGTCAACTTTACTTACATCTTTGGGAATCGTTACTTGTGTTGTGATGATGGGTCCACCAAGATCTCCATATGAACCACGCCCCCCTGCATAAGAATAATCTGATTTAAGTGTATGTATCAAGCCCTTTAGTAACTACATAATGAACTACATGTAAAGATTTTATATGAACTTACCATAACCAGAGCCACCCTCGAACTGTAAGAGAAAAAAACATTAAAGTGAATAGCCATACATCATTAACGTATTTTTGTCTTAAGCATTATATTGTTAAATTTGAGCGCATTCAATAAAACATCTCAGCCCTCAATGTGATACAAATACAACAGTGGTGTGGCATCAAGGGCATCCTGAGGCAGAAGGAAGACCAGAAAAAACAGGGGTGGGTGGGAGTGGTCTCATTAACCTCTGTCCATTTGGACCAGAGGCTGTCTTGTGCAGGACCACAAGTAGGATGCGATGAGCCTTGTGGGCCCCATCCAACTCCAGATATTCTGTGATTCTTAACCTGCCCTGTCAAAACCTCTAAGAATAAGGCATAAAATGACACAAGGGATTCAGCCATGCTGGTCTACCAAGGCAGTCTCACTATCTCAGCATCTCACAGAAGCCTCTTGATGCTGATCTCGTGACATTTGTAGTAAACAAACATTTAAATTACAAGATCAGAGTAGAGCCTAATAAATGCTACCACAATACAGCTCACAAGAGACTCCAGTCTTGTATTGGGGCAAAAAGTCTACCCAGCAACTGTCAATTGTCCTACTTCATCTGCACCTTTGGGAAAAAAAAGAACAAAGCTCTACAACTTGTCTCTTGGTTGAGGCTACACTACAACTCTTTACATGTCTGAAAAAATAATCATGACATGACTTACTTCTATTACATTTAAATTACCATATACCAAATGCAAATCACTGCAATGAGCACTCCAGGCCCTTTTATTTTTAGGATTTATAAACGTGCATTTGATACCAAGTTCTCATTTCATCTAATGTGTTCTAACCACATTCATACTTTCCTACAAAAGCAGAGAATAAATACACATGGTTCTCCCACGTTCAGCTTCTGAAGAGACACCTGGGGTCTCTGAGAGGAGGATAAACATGTAAAGCTGAAACTGTTGGCAAAGCTGGTGACATCTCAGTGATAATATTTAAGAAAAGAGTAAAAAATTCCCAATGTGCACTGACTGCAAGAGTGAGCAAGGAGGAAAAAAAATGAGTGAAACTGGCCTGCACACACCACTGTGAAGGAAGAGGAAAAGGTACTTCAGGCACTGGAGATTGCCCTGCACACCATGGAGAGAACCACACTGGAGCAGCTAGTCACACTGCAGCCCATTGAGGGATGCTCTGCTGAGAGCAGGCAGATACGCCATGGAAGAAGGTGCAGTTTGTGAAGATTCCAACCAGGCACAGACGCCCAGCAGATCCCTTTGGCCTATAAGGGGACCAACACCAAATCAGTCTGTTCCTGAAAGACTATACCCCATGAAGGGGACTCACACTGGAACAGTTCGTAAGTGCAGTCCACTGGAAATGTATCATTTGAGCAGTTTACAAACAACTGTACAATCCCATAGAAGGGACGCTACACCGGAGCAGGGGAACAGTGCAAGGAGGAAGGAATGGTGACAAATACAACGAATTGGCTTGGAACCCACCATTCCCTACCACCCCTGCACCATTCATGGTAGAGGAAGTAAAAGACAGGGAATGAAGGAGTGAAAGTTGAGTCTGTGAAGATGTGACAGGTGGGGAAGGGTGCTTTTACGTTTCTCACCACACTACTCAAAGCGGTAGCAAACCTACCCGAAGTCAACTCTGCTCTGCCCATGACGTTAATTATTAAGTGATCTCCCTGTCTTTATCATGAGCCACAGATTTTTCTGTTACTTTCTCCCCTAAACCTACGAAGGAAAGGGCATGAGAGCAGCCAGGTGAGCCCCTAGCAGCCAGTAAAGTTCAACCAACCACAATTACCTGCTCAAAGAAGTTACAATTCAACAACTTTCTCAAAATGTTCACTACCATCCTTCTTTTCAGATCAAAATGGAAGCTATTCAGATCAAACTGTTGAGCTTATCCTCTGTCTCTAAGCAACTTGTATTGTCTAATCATGTTACTAAGCAATGTATTGTATGACAACATGTTACAGAGCTCACAGTGGAGTCCAAAATACAAGACAATGAAGCACTCAAGGTTTAATTCAGAAGCTGATCACACAGCATACTGCATACATGCACATATTCCGGTTGGTATTTGCCATTGCAGATTCCTTTTTGGACTAATTTCTTGAATGAAAAAAATCTTTCCTTGATCACATCTGCCTCCCCAGACTACAAAACAGAATTTGATAGCAGATGCTGTGTATATAAGCCAAGAACTGGCATTTCCTATGAATTAATCGCAAGTATTAATCCGGCAACATTTTGACATCTTCAAGACATTGCCAACATCTGATGTACTCCATGATTTCTACAATGGAGTGACTACATCAGTGAACAAGACAAAAGCTACAGACACCATGTACCTGGACTTCTGTAAAGGCTTTGACATAAACCCCACATCCTTCCCTCCAAACTAGAGAGACGGATTCTATGGGTAGACTGTTTAGTGAATAGGGATAGTTGCATGCAGAGGGTAGTGTCAATGGCTCAGTTTCAACGGACATTAAGTGATGTCCCTTAAGGGCTGGCCTTCACTGGGACCAGTGCTATTCAATGTCTTCATCAATGACACAGATCAAGTGCACCTGCAGCAAATTTGAAATCTGAGTGGTGCCGTTGAAAGACCTGAAGGACTGGATGCCATTGAGAGCAATCCAGACAAGCTCGAGAAGTGAGGCCGTGCAATTTAACAAGACCAAGTGCTGTACCTGGCCCTGCTGAGAAGGACTTGGGGATGCTGGTGGGTGAGAGGCTGGACATGACCCAGCCATGTGCACTCCCAGCCCAGAGGGGCAACCATGTCATATGCTGCATCAAAAGGTCAATGGAGGTGATTCTGCCTCTTTAGACTGCTCCTTTGAGACCCCAATGTGAGCATTGCATCCAGCTCCGGGCCCCCCAACATTAAGGGCATGGACCTATTGGATCAAGTCCATAGGGGGACCACGAAGATTATTAGATGGATGCAACACATCTCCTGCAAGAAAGCCTGAGAGAATTGGGATTGTTCAGCCTGGAGAAAAGAAGGCTCCCGGGTGACCTTACTACGGGGCCTTCCAGCAGAGAAGGGAGACTACAAGAAGGCTAAAGTTTTCACATGGGTCTGTAGAGGAAGGACAAGGGGCAACTGCTTTAAATTGAAAGAAGGTAGGTTTAGTTTAGGTATTAGAAAGAAATCCTTTACCCTGAGGGTGGTGAGCCACTGGAACAGGTAGCCCAGAAAAGCTCTGGATGCCCAGTTACTGGAAGTGTTCAAGGCCAGGTTCAACAGAACCCTGAGCATCCTGGTCTAGTTCAAGGTTCTCTACCCATGCCAGGTGGGTTGGAACTAGATGATCTTTAAGGTAACTTCCAACCAAAACCATTCTATGATTCTGTGATAACTTCCCAAAGCCTATCTGATCAAATGATATATTTTCAAATACACTGATAAGCATTATCATTTATTCATAAATAAAAGAAGCTACTTTAAATATTTGCTGTTTGAAATAAAAAACCCCACAACATTATGAAAGTAACACAAAATCTAAATCTTAAATGCATGCATCCACAGTGCATCAGTTATGCAGAAAGTTACCATTTCTCAAAATGAAAATAAGGTGTAGAAGTGGCAAAAAGAGGTACAGAAAAGCTCCTCCATTTTTACCATGCTGCTGCATAATTTTACATTTCTATTAGCATTACGTGCCTTCAAATGACACACTATTAGGACTGCAAATAAATTCCGAGTCAAAAGGATGGCTTTATAAATTTTAGTAAGTGCAAGCTTCCACGGACTACACTCAAGATCTCTTAAAAAATTCACTTTAAAACTTAACTCATTCAATAAAGCCGTTTTCAAAACACAGGCTGACAACACTCACCAACTCTGGTGGCTGCATGTCATCACAGGCATCTACATGACACTGCATCATCTTCCGGACACAATGTAAGAGAAAGAAAGGAAATCCAGGTCATACAGACTTTTAGAGAACTTGGCAAGCAAATACAATATATACTGGTACAAAGAAACCTTCATGCTATTAAGAAATACATAAAATTATGTGAGTTAGATTAATTTCAAGACTCACTGCCTTTTGATTTTACTTTGGGGCAACTCTGAATGGTTGCACTCGTGTTTTCCTCCTTTTTCTGTGGTATTAGCAGATTTTTCCTCTAAGACGCTCCAAAAACTAATGGCAAGGCAAAGCCTTTCCTTTTAGAAAACGTCTAAGTGCTATTACATGTAAAAATACTTGATCTATCTTTTAATTTTGCTATCTGTTAGAGAAAAAGGTTTAAGTGATAACACCACCAGCAGGTTAAGCAGGAAGGCCACTGCTTCTTCATGTTCTAATTCGTATCCATATACCTCATCTAGCCAATAAGTAGATAAAAATCTACTGCTGCCTAACTGTATTAGAAACTTCATTATGTTTTTGAAACATATACGGCATTTCTTTCTTTCAGAATTTTAAAATTTCAGCAGTTGATGTTCATTTGTGCAAAACGAGTTTCTGAAACAGGGTGTCTTAACACATATAACAAAACATTCTATACTGCAGACTAATTTGTACTAGTCACTACCCAGTACTAGAAAAGAAACCAGATGACAGACAGGGCTGGATAAGGCAAAGAGCTTAACTTTTACATCTAATAAAAAACCCACATGCACTCCTAGCTCATGCCAAATTCTTTTATTGTAAGTCTTTCTGGTTTTTAAGAGTAACCTAGGAAAGTGAAATTTTGTTACTTCCTTCCAGTATTTGCATGAATAAATAGCACAACTGTGATACATTCTTCCTTCACTAATTTTTTACCTGCCCCTGAGAATGAGGGTATAAAAAAATAAAGAAAACTCAGGATTTTTCAAGTCACAATAGTCCTTATGGTCCACTGAATTTGACCTAGGGTAGTTACACACTGAAATATATAGTTCTATATACAGAGAAACAAGTCTGTACTTTGGAGAAAAAGCTTCAAAACAGATTAAGTCAAATAAACATTTCTAGCAGCTATATGCTATTATACCAGAACTTTAAGTCAGGCTAACAGACAAGTATCCTTAAGTGATTAACTCTGTATGGCCAAGAGCAATTAACCTATCTTTTAAAATCAACATGGGTTTTTCTTATCTCAGCATTTACAACACTGTCAATACTGTCATATCTCTGGAATTACAGAAAAGACGCAGTTCATCATCCAATCTTAAAGGCTGTCAACTACTCAATCTTTCTGTCTTTAGTGAAAAGGAGAACTGGCAAAAATTGTTTCTGAACATTCAATTTTTCCAGTATTTTTGAGATGTTCAGCTATTGTTGCCTTTTATTACATCTATATAAAATAGAATCCATGTCAAAGAGCACTTCTGCTCTCTAAAAGCAGCTTTTCCCATCCTTAGATCACAAACAACAACAACATTGGTTTACTCCAGTTTAAATCTTTAGCTACAGAACAGTTTCTATTTGAAACAAAGTGTATCACACGAGGACTTTACCTTTTGGCATGATACTTGAAGCTGCGATGTCACACTCAATGTGAAGACTTCCCTTCTGCTTACACAATTTAGGATACTAGGATCATGTAACTAAAACTAGAAATTAATACTATCTTTGCTGGGAAGTAGTCCTCACTTTAACCAGGCTATAATACTTGGTCACACAGAAGCCAAAGTAATGAGCAGCTTCACTATGAAAAAGAAATAAAATTGCTTTTTTTATTTCCACAAAAGAAACCAAACTAGCAGAAGTTACTCCACTTGCTTGTAGAAACTCAGGTCAACAAAGTGAAGGTCAACCTGACAGGCTAAACCTAAGTCAAAATGGATTTTCTATTCTAGCTGGAATGGAATAAAAATAGAACACACTACTGTCCAAGAGTCAAGCTAAGTAAGACTGTGCTCAACCAAATACCCAAAGAAGGGCAGGCTGCTCAGTTTATATACTGTAGTACGGGCTTTATTAGCTGTAAATAGAGAAACACAAAACCTGAGCTCTATAAACACGTAAATACAGATACGGTATCTTGGAGGTGTACTTCTCAATTCTTCTAGTTTCTCAGCATGTGAAACACTTTTTTTTGTAACTGTACACATTTGTAACTGCAAATCTTTCCTTTTATTATAAGCACAAGACATTCTTGGAATTTGTAGCTCCAGTAACTCTTATTCCGAAGGACATGTGAGGCCTATTTAGGTAGCCCATTTCACAGCTCTTCTTCATTTCTTTTACGTTCATTTAGAAGAAAAAAAAAAAATTGTCACCTGTCATCTTAAAGAAGGTGCCAAACAAATCCGGAGAAAAGAAAGTTATCAGTATAGCAATCCACCTCTGTTGCGGTTTAAGACCAGTTGGCAATTAAGCACTACGCCACTGCTTGCTTGCACCCCACTACCCAACCCCCAGTGGAACTGGGAGGAGAATCAAGAGTAAAACTCACAGCTTGAGATAAGAACAGTTTAAAAACTGAAACCAAGTAAAAAACCAACCAACCAAAAACCAACAAAACCCCAAACAAATAAAAAAACAAACAACAACAAAAGAACAAAAAAAACCCCAAAAAACAAAAGAAAAAAACAAACCTCAAACCAAAAAAAAAGGCCAAACAAAACAAGAAAACACAATCCAAAAAAACCCCTCAAAACCAACCAACCAAAAAAAAAAAAACCACCCCAAAATGATTGAAAAAAACAGTAAAATCAAGGAAAAAAAGGGTACACAACTGCTCACCACTTGCTTACAACAACTGCCAGACCCCATCCCCAAACCCCTGTGGGCTCCCCCTTCTGGGTATCTCCCCCAGTTTATACACTGGGCATGATGTTCTATGGTGTGGAATGTCCCTTTGGCCAGTTCAGGTCACCTGTCCTGATTATCATCCCTCCCGGTTTCTTTTGTGTACCTACTCACTCAGAGCACGAGACAATGAGTAAATCCTTAGGATAAACACTACATAGGAAAAACAAAAACGTCAGCATGTTATCAACATTATTCTCATACTGAGTTGGAAACACAGAATTGCACGTTCTCTCAGCTACTGAGGAGAAAGTAACTATTACAGCTGAGACCAGGAAAACCCCTTGGTTTTTCTCCTTCTGAGGAAAGAGGAATCTTTTCTCAGAACAGCAGATGGCTGCTGGGGAGTACCAGTTCAGAATGCAACATGGAAGACTACCTGCAACCTTTGTTTTAAGGTGCCATATACTATGAGATTTCTTCCTCCCCCTAAGCATGAACTATCTAGAATTCCACTTAGCAGTGGTTCTACCTCCAAAACATTTGGAATTACAGTGGATTTTCTGCAGAGAAACCAGAAAACAGACAAGAACTGATTCAAAGGAGACATCACATTCCATCAACGTCTCAGATACTCCTCAGATACTGTTCCAAAATCTCTATTACTGTATCTGTGCTCAAGTTTTCCAACATTTAGTGTTAAGAATGGTTGTATTAACTCGTGAGAGAAAATTGTTCTGACACGTTTTCTCTACCTGAAAAATCTATCAATTGATGTTTGTGTCACCCTGATTTAAAAAATCGGGAAGACAGCTAGTGCAAGAAAACCTTCAGGGCTCAGCAGAGTCAAATTTTCTGAATTTTGATCCCAGGGTGAAAAGAAGGAAAACAGAAAGCAGAGTACCATTTACACCTCAAATATTCATCCACAGATGAACCACATGTATGGGCAAAACATTTTGGTTTTACTGTCAGAATCATGCATATCCCACACGAAGGTGCGCATGTACACCAACAGGAGGTCAGCACGCTAACTGTGCTTATGGAACACAACAGGGCAAACTTTAAACTCTTACCATGCCATCATAGCGGTCTCCGGGTCTGCCCCTTCGGTCATAGGACATCAGATCTCTGAAAGAAAAAAGGCAGCAGCATGTTTATTCTGTTATGCATGTTATGGACTACCTTGTTTATCCCAGTCTAAATTTTCGCATTCATGATTCACACATAATTTAGTATCAAACTACTCAACCCATGTACTGAGTAAGAAATGTTCCAGAACTACTGACTATAGTTGCGGCAACTTACTATGGTGCAGCAGGTAATTAAATTTCAGTAAATTTCAAAATACTCATCTAATACAGGGTCAATACTGCACAACCACTACCAGCATGGAAGCATGGAAAAATCACTGAAAATATGACTCAGAAGAATATAGACAACACGAGTTTTTGCATAATGCACTTATGCAACAACTCACCCGCCACGAGGAGGTGGTGGAGGAGGAAGAGGAAGATTACGAGCTCTGCTGCCACCTCTACCCCCACGACCTGGTGGAGGAGGTGGAGGTCCTCTGCGGGGGCTCATATCATCATAATCTCTTCGTGAGGGAGGCATAGGTCGTCCGCCACGACCAGGGGGCATTCGATCAAAACCTCCTCTTCCACGCATTGGAAAGCCCACAGGCCGTCCCCTTCTATCATCAAACATCATTGTGAAGCCACCATAGTCATATGTTTCATCATAGAAATTGGGATCGTAAGGCTGTGCCCGTCCTTTAATCGGAGACTAACATGAACAAAAAAACAAAACAATCCCCCAAATCAATTAGTCCTATTACAACTAGCATATTTAATTAAACTAATACAGTAAATATGTAAGTATGAGTTTATGCATTTGGAACATGTTCTTGATTTCACAATGTTGCCAAGAAAGGAGATGCTGATGTGTTTCCTGCAAACTTAACTACGATAGTAAAACTACTTATATATGTGACGGATCAATTTTATTTTCCTTTATGTACAGTTTTTCCATTTTGATTATATACAAGGCATAAATAATGGCCTACTAGTACCAAAACCTGCTTTCCTCCCTTGTAAGGTGTACACCAATTCTAAATACTAGAAAGTTTTCCAAAGTTCTTAACTGTCAATCACCTTGCTGTTGGGAAAGTAGGAGGTTCTGAATCTACACTAGAAACTGAAAGACACAGTTTTTCATCCAACTGATGTCTAAAACATTAATGAATGCTAATGAAAGAATAAAATAAATTTAAAAAACATTACCTCAGAGATAAGATCCAAGATAATCTTGATGCATTCAACAACTCTATCAGGTTTTCCACCAATAAGCACCACTCTGTCAGTTGAATGAGGACAACACTCTTGAAAGAGCTTAATGGTAGTCTGAGTGTTCTGTAGAAGAAAAAAAATTCAAAACTGTCAAATATATTTTAAACAACTTTATAAAACCACTAGAACATCTTAAAAGAAAAAACTCAAAAGACAATTAAGTTCCCAGCCACCTAAGCATGCTTGCTTCTGAGTTATCACAAAAAATTTGAAAATGACATCTTTTAAAGATCTTGCTGACGTAAGTATTGGTCAAAGATAAAAAAAGTTCAATTTTCTTCTATTTCAAGTATGATTCATCTACAGCATCCCTCAATTAAATATTAGAAAAAGGACCACATAACCATTGTGAGATTACAGGCTGTATTAGCTTTCAAATTAAACGTGCTTTGGATACTAACACAGCAACATTGCTAGGATTATGTCTAGTTATCTTGCCTGTCTTAATCCATGCAAACAAGTCTTGGATTATGCCTGAACTGACCACAAACTGCCTCTGACATGATGCCAAAAACTCAACCACATGTTTTCAGCTCATAAAGACCATTAACTTTCTAAAATCTTATTCTTCCACTAAAAAAAAAAAAAAATTATTTTCTAGCAGTTAGAATTAAATACAAAAACAAATATGAAGTCCTTTCACAGTAATATTCAGATATCTACTGTGGAAATGCTTTCATTCTAGACTGTTCTGCATGTCCAACCACACAAATAATTATACCCTATGAAGCAATTTGTTCTAAAAGGAGAGATAATTTTAATAAAATTAAGTAAAAATCCTTTGTTTAAAAACCGTACTCTGCCACACATACTGTTTAACATAAAGTCCTGGCTCTGCCACTAACATTACCTCTGAGAGTCAGCAAGAAAATTGCAATTCTCAGATCTATCTCAGAACATCAAAAGTATGTACGCAACATGCTCAGAAGGAATCACTGCACAGGAGATCCTTATACATACTCCTTACAAACAGAAACTTTTTTATTGAACAAAAAACAAATCTCAGAAAAACACAAAGCAAGTACCTCTCTGAGTTCTTTAATTTTAGCACCCTTGACACCAATAATTCCTCCTGCCAAACTCTGGTGAATAAGAAGCCGAAGTTCGCAGTCGAAGTCACTGCCTTTGTAGTGCTGATACTGCAAATAAGATGCATATAGGGAGAAAAAAAAAAGATTATTTACAAAAATTCAAAATATTTGGGGCGCTAAGCTTTTTCTTCAAACACAATAGTATGACTTGATTTATGGCTAAATTGTAATCCTGTACTTCTTTTGATACAATCACAACAACTTAAATATCTCACCTCAAAGTGAAGTATCAGTTTTCTCTATTCTTTACAATAGTTATTACATTACACAGAACCACTTGTTACAAAGACTGAGGAAGGTATCAAACAGTGCAACATTCATTATTTAGATAGGGAGAAGGCTGTTCAAAATACTAATTTAATAAACAATGACAGACTCTGTTCCCTACGGAAAAAATGCCAACATGCAGTGTGAGAACCATAATCCTTCTTTAAAAGGTTTTTGGCATTTTTTATTTTTTCTAATTTCTTGTATTTAAAAAGTAGCAAATCACCTAGGACTATCTCATTTCAAAAGCTAATCTCTCCCTTCTATACAGAAAAAAATTTAAAGATAAATACCTCTTCTAAAGTAGGGATAATCTTCTTCAAGATTTCTCCAATTGTCTCTATATCTGCACTTATACTCAAGATGCTGTTGGAAGCCATGACCCCAGACAATATGGAGAAGGTATAAAAGAAAAACCAGAAGTAAATTTTTTTTGTCATACACAAAATTTTAACAAGATTTACTACAAAGAAGAGTTTACAATTAATATTCCCCACTTTAAGTAAACCTGTTTGCTCAATTTACAACACATGCATGTTTTGTTTATGCCCAGTATATATGCATGAGAAATTTAAGATTAGGTAGGTCTTGCAGAGAGAGAAAGACAGAATGGGCTTTTGGAAGGGCTCAGATTAAGTGGGCAAGAAATTGACGCAGAACTGAAAAGCAGAGGTGAATATTCATGTTCCCCGCCACCACTAATTAGGATACCCTCGCTATTACATTCGTAGAACTGGCACACCTTCTCATATTAAAAGTGAGGATATGCAAGTGGTGAACGTTGTATCTGGAATAAGGTTATGAACTCAGATTACTAATGGGCTCTCCAAGAAAACAAATACAAATGCAAGACAAAAAAAGACAAAACAAATGAGAAGTGAAGGAAAGCGAACCGGAATTAGCATTTCATCAGAAATAATTATGAACAGGCAATGTTGAGGGGAGCAAGGTGGGCCACAAAGACAGAGCGAGAGACTATTTTGAACCAATTTGATTTACAATGCAGCAAATATGCAACACTTGAAGCTGTGCTCCTTCCATTGAAATAAAATTAGTGGATTGTTTGGGTGGGCAACTCACGTAAAAGTTCAGTGACAAAAAGACTTAATGGGGAAAATAAGACAGAAAACTTGAAAAAAAACAATACACCGTCTATAAGGGGATACTATTTAATTATATCAAAGGCAGGTAATAAAATACATTTCTCTCTTTCTAATCAGGCAGTGAGGCATAAACTGTTGGGACATACCGCTCGGGGCCACTGCTGTCTGGGACTGAAACACTGGCATTGTACTGCATTGGTCATTGGCGTTCGTGGATGTTGGCATTGGGCATGGGTATTCAATCAGAAGTTGTCAAGTATGGTACCCGTTTGGCAACGAGCACATTTTTGGGCATAGCCAACCAGGGTTTTCACATGGGCGTTCAGGGGCGGATGGGCCAACGTCATGGTGGGCAACGCAGGGGCAAGTCGATCCAGTACATGGGCAACGGAGATATATGGCCAAAAAAACAAGGAGAGGGAAAAGGGGGAAAAGCAATAAATTTTAATTTATTACAAACTATACTCATTACTCTCAATTAATGAAACAAGCTTAAGTTGTTCTGAAGACTAACACAATAACGGATTGCTACACCGACTGTGGCCTAACAGTATGGACCTTAAAAATGAGGCACTTGATCTGACTAAACTACTTTTTACTTTTAACAAATGATGTTTCAGTAGCAGGCTGGCTCATGAGGGTAGATACAAAACCGGTCAAGACTGAAAGTACTGGAACTTGGGCAAATTGGGAAAGTTCGTGTTCCAGACCAATCTATATTATCTGGACTTAGGTGACATACTGATTTACTCAAAAAACCAAACAAAAAAAAACCAAACAAAAAAAACCCGATAAAAAAACCCTAAAAAAAAGGAACAACTAGCTGCCAAAGTTAGTGAGCATATGTATGATTCCTGACCATTTCAACTAAAATCTCAACTCTATTGGGGTAGTTTATGAACCTCGTTGGAGCTGATTTGTAATGATATACTGCCGAATCTTGCGCAGAACAAAATCTTGGTTGGAAAAACCGTTGAAATTGTAGCTGATGTTAAGTACAGAAGTGTAAACAAATGGAATTTAAGAAGCGTTGCCAAGTTTTATAAATACACAACATTAATGTTGAGCATGTGTCTAATCACCAGTCAACCCCCTGTAAAATGTGAACAGGCATTAAATCATGACCATTTAAAAATGCTTCCAAGTGCCAGAATAGAGTGTTCCTTTAGTGTTTTATACCCATATTTAAAGCAAGAAACCTTAATATTACTGCTTTTGTGCTTCATGTGCAAGCTGTTAAGGAACAGATGGATGATTTAATTTTGCTTTTTTAAAGGAAGTTAGAGAATTCCTCTATCACTGGGTTAAGCCAGCCACCTGCAAGGGTTACAGTAGTACTATAATTGATTCACGTATATGGGGAATGGTGCTATTATGGGGGTTTAAGATTTGTCAGTATTTTTAATTAGGATTGTAACTCACTTGAAGTATATAATTTAGCAGAATCCTATTAAAAAGTGAAGAGATTTTATGTAAACCTCTCCTCCCATGCGTCAAGCTGGGTTTTAATTAAAATAGAAATCGAAGAACTAAGTTATCTACTCTGACAATCAATATAAATGGCTTGAAACTTGGATGTCTATAGAGTTGAATTGCTCCCATTTCTAGAAATGCACGCAATCAAGTTTTTGATGTAGTGCTCTGAAAGAAGTGGTGTTAAATTAGTTCAAACTCATATATACTCACGTCTGTACGAAGTGCTTTAATATTTTTGCCACCTTTTCCAATCACTGCTCCAGCATTCTGGAAAATAGTTTTCAGAAGTTATGTTACAACAACACAACACAGACTAAGTTTTTGAACTCAAGACTAAAAATGGTAAATCTGTTTTTGATAGCCCAAGAGGTGGGGTCAGGCACTGCTTTAGAAAGGTTCAAATCAAATTAGAACAAACTGAAAGTTTGTCCATGTAAAAAAAAAAAATGACCAAAAGCTCTTACGACCATGGAACACAGGAAAGAGAAAGGTTAAGTCAGCTTTGTCACTAATATTTCAATTTCAAACAGAAGTTTCAAGGCAATACTGCCCATGTTAAACTTCTCATAAACTAGATCTCAAAAAAACCTGCATACTAAATGAATTAAATGCAGGCCAACTATTTTTTCAATTTCTCTGAACAACTTTTATTTTTCTTATGGAATATGTTTACAAATTCCACTTTTGTGTTCCAAGCACTCGATAATTTCAAGTGCTAATATTGTTTTACACCTCTGTAAAATAACTCATTTCTCAAAAAATATACACTGAGAAAGGCTGAAACGAATGCTAACAGCTACCAACTTCATTCAAGTCACCAATATCAAGAGGAATAAACTGGCAAATAGTAAAAAACAGTAATTGCAAAACTACATTTTTACCAGGTTCTTTCAAGGATTATACACAAAGTATTGCTTTTATTACACACATCTTTATGCTAACAGCATGTAAAACGTTTCATGGCACTCCACATAATTTGACTATTAGTCAGAAATGCCACATGGAGTTAAGGCAACATTTTTTCATGCCAACACAAAAGACAGATGTTTCAGAAAGTAGAAATCATCTACAGCAAATGGAAACACCGAAAGAAATTCATACACAGCAACTTAAACTATTTGCACTTGTCAACAACATCACTGCAATCCCTGAAGCATGACTCCCACATTTCTTCCTGTTAATATAGCTGAACTAGTTTGGTAGATCTGTTTGGGGGAGAGTTACTAAAATCCTAAATTCTCATCTCTCATATTACTTTGAAATAGCTATCTTACAATCCTCTAAACAGCTTCACTTCCCAAGACCCACATATAGCCATTCCGCTCAAAATAGCTACCTTACATTCAAATGAGAGCATATCTTAGAATCTCTATTGCTCCACTTCTTAATGCATACCTTTTTAAAAAACCCTGTATTGATCCTTAGGGACTTACCCTATTAAGAGAACCCCAGGGACAATACACCTGTAACCACCCTTCTCACATACTGAAAATTAATCTAAGAAGTTATCTCATTTTTTAAAAAAAACACACAGTCTTTCTAAACTTATATCCCAACATACACTTTCTCACCACCATCTTGAACAATGCTGTAAACAAAAGCAGTAAAAACAAAAAAGCGTACTTTGCTCTGAAGCAAGATGCGCAATTCAACCATCTCATCGGTGTTTCGAGACCTTTTGAAGGCCTGCTCTTCCTCCATATCTTCTGCAGGACGTTTGCCTGTAGAGAGGTCCATAGGGGGGAAACATAAACATTTATTTAACTAAGTTGTAATAAAATGGAACATGTGCCAAATTTATACTCTGTACTATTAATGCATTCCTTCCTGTTAGTGCAAAACTAGTAACAGAAGCCTATTCTGCGCATCCATAGCACAGAAACAAAAGTCAACAGCTTTCTTACTGATTAACGACTGAAAATTAATTTGAAAATCTGTGAACTATGGCTTAAATGAGAATGTTGCAAACAGCCAGTAAGAAATCATTATACTTTTTCTAAAGGAGTGCAGCATCATCCACTTAGTACTTATTTATAATTTACAACTGGGGAAAACTTTTCAGGCACAAAGCTCAAATGTAGCTTGTCCAGCACTGAAATACGGGCAGAATAATAGTAAAGTAGCACATCAGACACTGTTTAAGATAAGCTGGCATGAATCAACAGCACTCCACCTTCCCTGGTAATTATTCCCAAAGAAATTCTGCATAAAGCTCTTTAACGATATTTCACATATTGATACTCCTGCATGTAACAACTGCAATGACCAAAATCCAATTAATAGACATGCCCTACAGCATTCACACATACTCACATTCTCGATACAACAACGAAATATTTTTTAGTATTTAGTCATAACTTCCAGTTACTTATGCCTAAAAGATGTCAACAGAAAGACTGCGTTTATGCTTCAAAAGCATGTGTAATGACACAATCTAATTTAAACTGGGGACAGTTAATGCAAAGCACAAAACTATTGCTGATGAAAATATATGGTGAAGTTAAATCATTACAAAATTCTTAGAAGTAGTGAAATTCTAAACAGGTTCTTTCTAAAAAGGAATAGTCCTTTAAAAAATTTACCATTTGTCTCTGTGTTGGTGAAGGTCTCTTCCTGTTGTTCAGTCTCCATTGCCTTTTCTTCTTATGTGGACAAGGAAAACCTGTTGAAAAATAAAGAGGGTACATTTTTCCGTCAAAAGGCAAACTGTACACCATGCTAAAGTGAAAAAAAACCCCAAAAATAAATGCCTGCTACTAGAACTTACCGCTATTATATATATCCTTGCAGACAAAAACTCAAGTATTCTGGGCGGGATCAAAATCCAACAGCCTATTGCTTCAAGAGCCTATGAAAACAGCATACATCAGTTGTGAGTCTCCCCATGTAACAGCTCTGATTCTCACTACAGTCAAAAATCAGAGGTTTGTCCTACGCTATCACCGCCAATTTTTTCTTTATTAAAAAAAAAAACATAGCCAAGCCAAACACACCACTAAGACAAGACAAAGGTCAAGTCTGTAGACCTACATAAACTCTTAATGTTTGAATCACAGCTTTTGGGCACATGCTAGTTTCAAGTAACCACATAATCTCAATGCTATATGACATGTGCCTTGGTTTCACTTTTGAAAGGGCACTACACAAGAATCTGGTCCTGCTGTTTAGGCCAACACAATTTAAACCTAATAAAAAGTCCTGTTAGGGTAACTGTCAGCACATGTTCTACAAATTCTCTACCAATATACTAACACGCATTTGAGCAAACCTTCCTCTCAAGTACAATTGATGAATAAAATAAAAATTACGACTTCCAACTGCACTAAAAAAACCTATTTTTAAAAGTACCACCCTCTGTAGTCACATATAATCCACTGCATGCACACAGCCCCAAAACCAGCTGAACTTCACCATGATTTTCTGGAATAGATTGTGACCTGCTTTTATTAAGTTAATCTTGGAAATGCTACTAAGTCACATTAGTGAGACGTGTTGACAAAAGAAGCAATTTTGCAACTTACTATCTTTAAAAATGCAATTTACAAACACAGCTAAACAATCAGGTATTTCCCCTTGCATTAACGGCCACTGCCTCAATAAAAAGCAGGCAAGTCTAGTATCCACAAAATGCGGAGGAAGTGGGGGGCGGAAGAAGCTGATTTTAACTTTTAAAACCCACTCTCAGAGAGCCGTCTAATTGTTGCCCTGCTCGTACGGGCTAAGGCACTGCCCTCCCTGCCTTCCCAGCACATGCTGGTCTTTCCAGGCACTTGAAGCGGGCTAACGCACAGGTTTAATAATAACGGGATCTCAGGCAAACATTGCCAAAATTACGCCGTTATGAGAACGGAGAGTAGGGTGGAACCGGACACGGCGTAACAGCCCTTTCATACCCTAGTTAATCCATTCCAAGCATTATAAAGCAGCGGGGAGAGAACTGTAATAAGTTACAATGCACTGCTTAGTCTCCCCAAGTCAAATTTCCCCATATGTCAGGTGTTCTCAGTAACCTTGCTCAACCAGGGAAATTCACACCACTAATAAAGTCAGGTTTCTTATGAATACCGAAAGGCTAAAGCAGACACGAGAGGCAGGACCAGCGACCACAGACTAAGGAACGCCGGTCTGAGAGCTGAGGAACGCCGGCGCACCTCCAGGGCGCACCGGCACTTCTCGCCTGCCTCTCTGTCCCCCTCCTTCCCTGTGCCTCCAGCCGCCCGCCCAGCGCGGTAGGGACAGGGACAGCAGCGGCGGCGCTGCGGAACCCCCGCAGAGCCACCGAAATGGCGCCCTCCGAAATGGCGCCCGCCCGCCCGCTGCGAGGCGGAGCCGGGAGCGGAAGGGCCGCCGCCACCACCACGCGGTCGCGGGGAGCGTTATCCGGCTCTGCCCGGGCGCACACAAAGGAGGTGCCCGGCGGCTCAAAGCCTGACGCAGCGGGCGAAGCGGGGCAGCCCCAGCGCCACGGGCTCTCCGCCCGCCCCCGAAAGCGCGGCCACGATGCGGAGCGACCGCCCCCCGATCGGCGTCTGCGGCTCCTTCCGCGCAGGCCGCGGCCCGGAGCGCCCTCCCTGCGCCCGCCATAATCCTCAACAGCAGCTCGCCCCGGGCACAGAATTATCAAGCGCGGCAACGCAGGGGAGGCCGTCGCGTCCCCGCCCTGGGAGCGCACCCGCTGGCGCTGAGGAACCCGCGCTGTACCCGCAGGGCAATAGGGACGGTGGCCGTCTGAGGGCCCTCAGCAACAGGCGAGGAGGGGGGACACACCAGTGTCCTCCACGCAGCGCTCTCCCCGTTCCACCGCCATCCCCTCGGGAGCCCTAGAGCCACGGCGGCCCTAAGCGGTTGAGGCCCGACGACAGGGGACACGGGCCCTCCCGCACCGCTGTGTCACGCAGCGTCGCCGAGCGGGTACGGCGGCGGCTCTGCCGATCCAGGCGAGGCCTGGACTGGCCTGGGTCCTTCCCCCGCCCCCCTCCCCTCCTCGCCGGCCCCGACCGCACGGCGCCGCGAGCTGCGCGTACCTGCGCCCGCCGCCGGCCCCGCCGCGCACGGGAGAGAAAGGGGAGCAGCCCCGGCCGCCGACGCGCACATCCACCAGCGCCACCCGCGATTGGCCCCGCCACCGCCCCCCGCGCGGCGCCGCCGCCGCCCCGTTGGGTGAGGCCGCTGCCCGTCAGCACAGGAGGCGGCGCCGCGATCCGCACCGCCCTCCGTGAGGGACGCGGCGAGACGGGCCCGGGGGAAGGGTGGCGCCGTTAGACCCGCTCCGCGGCTGGCCGGGCTTTCCTACCTGGGCGGCAGGAGCCGCGCTGGGAGCGGCGCGGGAAGTGGCGGAGCGGCCCAGGAGAGCGGGAGCGACTGCGGCTGGGAAGCGAGAAAATGGCGGCCACTAAAACCCCGCCTTGTGCGCGCAGCCCGGCGCCGGCGGGGGCGAGATTCTCGCGATGATTCGACGTGCGCCTCCCATTGGCTGGTGGGTGCGCGCGGCGGTTTTGTGGAGCGCGGGCTCGCGCGGTGTCCCATCCGCAGGCCGGGCGGGCTGGTGCCGCCGGGACCGCTCGCTCGCCGCGGTGAGTTGAAGCTCTCCGAGGGGGCTGCGAGGTGCGGTCTGTCCACATCCTCTTCTTCCTTCTCCCCCCGCCTCTGCTTCCCTTTCTCACTCACCCCCTTCACCTCCCCTGCTAAAAGCTGACGCTTTACTTGGGTTAAGTAACTACGTGGTATCTTCTGAGCTGTGGATCTGTTGGTGAGAACTTATATGCAGGGTGTGTTCTTGTTCGCTCTGAAGGCTATTATGGCGAAAAAAATAATCTCCAACAAAATGCACACCTGGTGTTCCTTAAATGTTCTTAAGGTAGTTTTTGTTTTCGCTGTGCTCTGTAGAGAGATTGAGCTCCTCGGTCGCCCTTTCTAAGGTTTTGAATATGCTTGATGCACAGTTAGGCAGCCTAATATCTTTTCAATATTTGTATCAGTGATATGGGTGCAGGAGTTGAATGCACCATTAACAAGTGTGCTGAAGGGACCAAGCTGGGAGGTGCTGCTGACTCTCGAGGCACAAGAGCCTTGCAGAGGGATCTGGCTACATTGGAGCACTGGGTAACTATCAGTGGCATGAAATTTGACAGGAACAAATACCAGATTCTGCCCCTGGGGTGCAATCCAGCTGGGCACAAGTACAAGCAGGGAGAGGGGTGTGGAGAGCAGCCCTGCAGAGAGGGATCTGGGGGTGCTGGTGGGCAGCAGCTCAGTGTGGGTCAGCAGTGTGTGCCCGGGCAGCCAGGAGGGCAAAACCCATCCCGGGCTGCAGCAGACACAGCAGCACCAGCCGGCCAAGGCACGGGATCATCCCGCTGGATTCAGCCGTGCTGCGGCTGAGCCCCGAGCCCAGGGTGCTGTGCTGGGCCCCACAGTGGGAGAAGGACGGGAAGGTCCTTGAATGGTCCAGAGGAGCACAGCAGAGCTGGTGGAAGGGCTGGAGGGCACATCCTGTGACGAGCGGCTGAGGGCTCTGGGTTTGTCCAGTTTGGAGAGAAGGAGGCTGAGGGGGGACCTCAATGTTCTGTACAGACTCCTGAGAAGGGGACCTGGAGAGGGAGATGCTGGTCTTTTCCTGGGATCCAGCAGCAGGAGATGTGGGAATGATTCATAGCTGTATTACGGGAGGTCCAGACTTGACAATAATTTCATTACCAAGGACAACAGAGGTGGTGAAAGTGATATGAAGAGTGGCTGAGGGAGCAGGGCTGAGGAAGAGGAGGCTCAGGGGAGACCATATTGCTCTACACCACTATGTGAAAGAAAGTCGTTGCAAGGTGGGGGTCAGTCTCTGAGAATTCAGCCTCAAGGTGTACCAAGGGAGATTCAGGTTGACCATCAGGAATTTTTTCACAGAAAGTGTGTTTAAGCTTTGAACAGGTTGCCCAATGAGGTAATGGAGTCACCATCCCTGGAACTGTTCAAGAAGTGACTGGACATGGCACTTGGTGCCATGGTCTAGTTGACATGGTGGTGTTCAGTCAAAGGTTAGGCTCAATGATCTTGTAAATCTTTTCCAACCTGAATCATGATCAAACATTGGAACAAGCTTCCTGTAGAGGTGGCTGATGCCCGAAACTTGTTAGCGTTTAAGATGCATGTGGACAATATCCTTAGTAATGTTCTTTAACTTTTGGTCAGCCCTGAGTTGGTCAGGTTGTTGGACTAGATAATCATTCAAAGTCCCTCCCAACTGAAATAGTTCTGTTCTGCTTTGTTTGTTCTACAGCTGCTCTGCACAGCTACTTCCTAAACTAACAAGAAATTAATTAGCCACTGATGTCTCTGAGATGATCACTGCCAAGACTTCGTGCTATTGCAGCCAAGGTCTGCACTAGGTTCTTGACAACAGTGTTTCTGTTGGGTGCAAAGCTTT
The DNA here is from genome assembly GCA_013397895.1 of Origma solitaria. Taxonomy (NCBI): domain Eukaryota; kingdom Metazoa; phylum Chordata; class Aves; order Passeriformes; family Acanthizidae; genus Origma; species Origma solitaria. Next base: position 318,181 of record VZRL01000072.1, read on the forward strand.
CAGTCAGGGTCTGAAAGTCACCCCTCTGATACAAGTGTTGATAGACCACAGCTTGGTTCTATAAATCCTCTTACTTCTGTTCATAACAGTGCTGGTGAAGTGGGACAATAGCATCTTAGGTCAATTTCTAAAGTAAACAGAATGGTGACATGAGAAAGAAAACCATAAAAAAAGAGGAAGTATATTTTAAAAAGAGCTGCTGTTTCAGTTTGGGGTTTTTTTGTCCATTCACTTTCCATCCATAAGAAAAGGATTTCAGGTACATGTTTCTAATTAAATCAACAGAAAAGAAGCATGGTTGCTTGTATAAGTCTCCGTACTTTTCTTATATTTTGCGCATACCTTTAATGCTGATGATTGCACATACCTTTTATGCTGATTGAAATGTTAAATGTTGGAAATGCCTGTGAATTTTGCTGTCTGTAGAAGAGTGTTTAGTTTAGTTTTTTTATACAATATGAGCATGAAACTTGTCATCATTTCAGTTTTCATCAGAAGATTAAATGTGTGTTTTTGAATCCTCTTTTAGGGAATTCAGTCTCATACCATAAGAGAAAATGTCTACATCTAACATTGCAGCAAGAGTGGAAACGTGGCTTTCATCAACATGGCACGTTAAAGTTCCTTTGACATGGCTGGAAGCATGTATTAATTGGATCCAGGAAGAAAATAGTGGTAGTAATTTAAGTCAAGCTCAGATTAACAAGCAAGTATTTGAGCAATGGCTTCTTACTGATCTAAGAGACTTGGAATATCCCATTTTGCCTGACTGCATCTTAGATACTCCCAAAGGAGAGTTATCAGGCTTCTACTCCATACAGATTGATTCACTGGTTGATGTTAGCCAGCCAGCATATTCTCAGTTGCAGAAGCTAAGAGGCAAAAGCACTGTAAATGAAGAAGTAACAGCCAGTACTCAGGCGTTTCAGAAGCCCTGGGAAGCAAAGCCTACTCGAATGCTGATGCTACAACTAACTGATGGAATACATCAAATTCAGGGCATGGAATATCAACCAGTGCCTGTTCTCTGCAGTAGTCTTCCTCCTGGAACAAAAATCACTGTACAGGGCAATATTGCATATCGTCTTGGAGTTCTTCTGCTTAAACCTGAAAATGTGAAATTGTTGGGGGGTGAAGTTGATGCACTTCTTGAAGATTATTGTCAGGAAAGAGTCCTTGCTAGATTAATTGGAGAAACTGAAAACCCTAATTCTGTTGGACAAGCTGGAGATGAACAGATTTTTTCAAGGCCTGTGGATGAATTAGAACAAACTCTTGGCCCTTCAGATGAAGAGCTTTTAGCCAGCCTTGATGAAAATAATGAATTTTCTTTAAATAATAGAACATCTTTAGAAAGTGGATACTGTAGTAGAAGCAACAATTTTAATACTGCCTCGGGTTCACTAACTGCACACAATGGAAATGTTTTGCTACGAACATCTGGAAGTCCTTTGCCTCACTCAGATGAACAAGTTTCACCTCCGATAGAATATGCTGATGGCTTTTTAAATGACTTTCCTTTAGAAGATGACTTTCTTCTGGAAGAAGAGATGCAAAGTGAGATGGAAGAAGTGCCACCAGTGGTCATGAACAGAAACCTAGGTTTAATTACTGGCAGACTTTCACATACATCTAGAAGATCCTGCAATTCATCTTTAAATGGCACTGGTGAAGAAGACAATGTGAATGAAAGAGAGAAGCCCAGGGAAGCTACCAGTAAGGAAAAGAACTTGGGAAGACCAATATTTGATGAAGATGGAAATAGCATGAATAACTTCTTGCAGCGCAAGGGATTACATCAGACCTGCAGTTCATCAGATTTTTCTTTGGAAAATCCTCCTGAGGAAGGGCAAAATTATACAGACTCAGATGAGAGCAGATTTAAATACCAACACGCTTCTGACAGCAGAGTATTAAATGATGATCCTGTATTTTCCTTAAAAATGGATCCTAAAGGAGATCAACAGAAAAATGATTCACAGATCTTTCCTTGCAAGGTAGTGGAGCCACATTTAGATTTAGATTCTCCACCTTTCACATATATTTCCCTTCTCCTTGAAAAAAAACCAGAAACTATTACAATTTTGAAAGTTAAATGTTTTATTGTTACTCTCACTGGAAACCTCACAAACAGCAATGGGTCCTGGGGGATAAAGGCAAAAATTTCTGATGGTTCTGCTTATCTTGAAGTAGATTTTGCTGATGATATTCTAAAAAGTTTGATTGGCTTTTCAGTGCCTGAAATGAATAGGCTGAAAAAGGATCCAGCTTTACGTCTAAAACTTAAGGATGGTTTAGAGAAATGTCAAAAACAACTGATAGATCTCTGTTGTTTGATGACTATTGAGTTTAATCCATTTCAGTCTAAAGCTACTGTATTAATTCTTCAGGATGCCGATGTTAGGCATCTGGAACAATTGAAGAAACGTTTGAACAAATAACATCTGCAGACTTGCAGACTATGTATTAGGAAACATTTAAGTCAGATTTCCCCTTAGGGACTGTTGAAAGTTGTATTTTAAAGTTAAGTGGTGTGTCTTTTATCAGGAGTTATAATGTAAAAGTGAGAGAAGGAGATTGCAAAACTGGGCAGTTTGTTTCTTATGATGACAGTTTTGGAATACGCTTTCAAATATTTTTGTCTTGATTTAAAATACTCATGCATCATTTTCATTCTGCAATATCCTGAATGTTCTGGTGGTAATCCAGAGTAGCAGAATTTGTTGGAAAATGTAAAACAATGTAACCATCTTGTTATTTTACTTTTTCAAGTTCTTACCTGGTTTTTAAAAGAAAGGTACAGGAGACTCTCCATTTTTTTTTCTTGGAGGAAATCAGTTGAATGAATCTAAATAACAAATTATTGTTTAAATACAGTCCCTTCTGCGTATACCAAATAGGCTTAAATATATATTCACTGTACAAGAACCTAAAGTATAGAGAAAATTAAAGATTGTCCTATAAATGTTAAGGTGTGAGGGAAAAAAATCGAATACTAGACAAAATGAGATTAAAAACTTCTATATTTTTAGAAATAATTAAAAAGAAAGCCAGGTGTTTTAAAATCTTTTATTTGCAGAAAATTATAACATATGGGGATTCTATTTTTTTGTCATGTTAATGTTAATAATTGTTAATAGTTTTAAAACTATTAAAAACTATTTAAAACTGAGAGGCAAACTCATTCATTAACTCTTTTGATTGCTTAACTAACCTTTTCACAGAGTAGTGAAATACTTGTGCTGTAAATTGTTGCATAGTATATTTAATGTTGGTCCCAATTTTGACTTCTTTTTTAATTTCTGCTTCTAAAATGTATCTAAAATAATATATTAAAGTTTTCATTTAAATTTTAGTGGAAGTTGCTTTGTCACTTTGAAAAAAAATTTGTGTGTTGTTGAGTGTATAGAGTATGAAAAATTACATGATTAAGTTTTTAGTTCTTTTTTCTTCTTCCCATCCTTTCCCCTTCTCCTGTTTTTTTGGGTTTGTTTTTTTTTGTTGTTGTTGTTTGTTGGGGGGGGTTGTTTGTTTTTCCTCTTCTTTGGGTTTTATTGCTTATTTTCCCTTAGGTTGATTGGTTTGAGTTGGGTTGTTTTCCTGCAAATTTAGAGGAATTAAAATTATGGCAGGAGTAGGGGAACCAATGACAGGAGCAGTCTGCCCAGTGTTAGTAGTGTTTGCAAAGAATGTAAAATTCATGGCTAGGAGAGGGATTTTTTTTTAAGTGATCTGTCAGTGTCTTTTTTCAGAGACATTTCTTCCTCTGAACAATGTTAGTTAAGCCATTGAGATTTGCTGTGACAGATTGTCAGTATTGCCCTGCTGCTCAATCCCAAATTGAGAAGCATGCTTCAAGACTTCAAGGAAAACTAGAGGTAATTTGCTAAGTAAGGAAAAAATGGAGCAAGGTGGAGCATGGGACATCTTGAGGGTTTTCATGCTTGAGGCATGAGGTTTTTTAGGCTTTATTTTGTACATTTTAGAAACATACACATCCCTGTGTCCCTTTTCTTTCCATCCCACTGTGAAGAGAACCTAAGCAAATTATAACCCTGTGAGTCACTTTTGCGTTTATTTTCTGAGGTTTTGGGGAATTGTACATCGTTTAGAACTGTGACAGCAAAAGCTTTAGCCTATCTGGAACCTACGTGGCTGGATCTTCAGTACAGTTTCAGAAAAAATTGCTTGTTAATAGGAAACTGACCAAGCTTCATTTCATGTAATCCTTGCAGAAGTTAATAGAGCTGACTGTAAACCTAAAGTGCCATTTTATGGAAATATTTCTCCTATAATGAGTTAGGAAACTTCCTTTGAAGTTTTTGCCTTACCATGTAAAAGGATCAGAGTCCTTAAAGTTCAAACAGCACGCATAGTTCACAGATTTTATTCTGCTTGTGCAAAGCAAGAGGAATGTTATTCAAACTGCAAAATCAAATTAAGTGTTGTGTTTGGTTTAGATGATGAAGTCATACCTGGCCCTCCTTTTTTGCATTTGTGTTAAAGTTTAGCCATGTCTGCTACAATAAATGCATGTGTCTCCTGTTCCCTCCCTCCCTCCCTCCCTCCCTCTTCTTCTCCCCATCCACCGCCTCCCATTGTCCTTGTCTTCATTTTCAGCATGTTCTTCCTGGAAGGCCACTCTCATGCCTGTGGTCCGGTGTAAGCGAGATGATCTCAATAAAGCTGTTTACACATATTTCAGTGAAATTTTCTGGTGTTTTCCAGATCTCTGTTCAAGCTTTTAGAATTAATGAGAAATATTGCATAGTTTTTCCAACATGAAAAGGAATTAAATTAGTGATATTGAGAAAGCATGCTTAGTTTAGAGCTGATGTCAAACAGAAAATGGTTTATGTGGCTGTGTGTACCAGTCATTGGTTACTGCCTTATCCATTCTATTTGCTCTCAGAATCAACTTTTCTCTTAGATGTCTTAATGTTTTAGTGCTGTGTGTATGTATTGTGTGCATATGTTGCCTCACTGTGCCAGGCAGTGGTGTGTGTCAGAGCTGTTCAGGTAACCACTGTTCTTATAGGCTGAATTCAGGACACAGGCTGCAACCCCAGCAGAGGTATGGCTGCATTTGTGGACGATGCAACAGAATTCCTGTACCAGCTGCTGAACGCAATTGTCATAGCAGCTGCTCTCACGAGTTATGTGTAGCCTTCTGACAGAAAGCAGCTTTTGCTCTTGAGAAATTATCTCTTGTCTACACCATATCACAAACTTCTTGTTATCTTTGTATCAGATGCTATGTGGACTTCTTCACTTGCTGCATATCTGACTGCAGTTTCGGAAACTGTTCTTCAGGAATGTTTCCCTTTTAATGGGAAAAAGAATGCTTTTTTTTTGTTGCCGGTCACAGTGAAAACTTCCAACTAATTCAGTTTCAATATATGAACCTACAATATTCTTACATAGGGGCACAGATGTTGCTCTGTTAACAATGAAAGTTTGTTCTTGCCTTTCTTATGGTTATTAAAGAAAATTAAACCAATACATGGGCTATGGCAGTGCCAGGTACCTGCATCAGAATAGCTCTTTTATAAGCTCTGTCACTACGGCAAGCTAGTAGAAAAAAGAAGGTTCTCAGAAATTTTGCTGTGCCCTAGTTCTTTTCAAGGTATTCACTCTCAAACTGTAGAACAAGACAGTGGCTAGTCCAAGTGGCATGTTCCCAAAAATAACTGGGCTAGCAAGAACAGCTTGAGGACTAGTCTAATCCTACTGGATATTAGTTTGGCCACAAATATGCATGTTATTAAAACCCAGCAACTTCCTTCTCATTGAATGCAGGCAGTGTTCTAAGGAAGCAACAGCTAGTTGAGATAACATAATTTCAAAGTACCAGTGAAGAGTGTGAAGGGATTTCATAACACGTGTTCTGACCTGCTCAATTATTTGACTTCACACTAGAAGAATTACATATTTCAGGTCATACCAAAAGCAGAAATTTTCACGGTAGTGGAACATTATTAGATGGAACAGTAAACAACATTTGGTTCTAAATATGAACACTTATTTCTTAATGTCTTACTGTAATAATGTTAAGCAATTCTGAATTATCTGCTGGCAAGGAAAATTAGATGTATTTATCTGAGAGGAAAGGGCAAAAAGGACTTTACAATGTAAGTAACACGTCATTTCAGATCCAATTCTCTTGTGTTACAGTCCTAGAAGGAACAGAATACCAACCATAATGACAGCAAATGACAGGATAAAAGTAAACTGATATTCAACAGAAGATGAAAAAGTTTCTTACAAATCAGTTGCTCATCCGAATGTGTATGTAACATACTTTTGTATCAGTCGTCACTTTTAATCTTTTTTTCTTAAGGATTTTTTTCCTAATTGTACTGGGTTTTCAAACAGTGAAATTGCAGTGTGTTGCTGTTAGAATTTGTCCAGCTTCTGATTCTTTTCTTAAGGCTCAGCAAACCTGGTTCTCTCATCCTTTCCAAAGCATGGCATGTGCTTCATCTCCCTGACCACCTTGGCAGTGTCTGCTGGTCACCTGCTTCACTATGTCAGTGGCTTTCTTGTGCTAGGGAATTCCAAATAGGACACAACACTCCATGTGAGATCGCACTAGTGCTGAAAGAAGAAGGCAGCTTGCTGTCTTGGCCCTGCTTGCTGGCTCTGATGGTCATTGCTGCCACAAGGTCACACTGCTGACTTCTGCTCAAGCTGCCCACTAGTGCACATGGCTCTTACTCTAAAGCTTCCTAACCAGCTGATTCCCAACCCATACTGTCCCATGGAGTTTTTTCTGCTAGGATGAAGGAATTTGCATTTGTCTTAGTCAAACTTAAGGAAGTTTCGGTAAGTCTTTGTGTCTGACCCATGCAGTACTGGTTCACTTATCACTTACTGCTTTCTTTCCTTTTCTTGACCCTCCCTGCCACTTGCCCCTTATTTACACAAGTGGAAACCTCTTCCTAGAGGGGATGGGGTTGGGCAGACATGACTTGACATTGGTAGTCTTGTGCTGACAGTTTCAAGCTATCCTCACCTTCATGTGCCTAGATACGGATTCAGGGAGGATTTGCTCTAACCTCTGAGACTGAGGTCAGACTGTCCAGTGGGTAATTCCCTGGATCCTCCTCCCTGAAGATGGGTGTGCCACTTGCCTTTTATGGCTTGTGAGGTACCGCCTGGTTGCTGTAACTTTTCCAGTGTCATCCAGAATGGCCTTGTTTTTGGTAGTGGGGGGGACACAAAGATGGCTCCTGTGAGAAGCTTCTGGAAGCTTCCACCATGTCCAGCAGAGCCAATCTCTGATGGCGCTGAAGATGAAGGACATGCCACTGGCTAAGCCTGGGCCAATTAGAGATGGTGGTTATGCCTCTGTGATGACATAGTTAAGAAGAAATGAAAACAATGTGCACAGGCAGTTCTTTTAGCCAGAGAAGGAGGAGGAGGAGGAGGTGAGAACAAGTGAGAGGAAACATGGAGTCACCAAGGGCAGGGGAGAAGGAGGGGAAGGAGGTGCTCCAGGCACCAGAGCTGAGATTCCTCTGCCAGCTGTGGTGCAGACCATGGGGGAGCAGCTGTGCCTCTGCAGCTCATGGGGTCCACAGGAGATGCAGAGATCTACCCACAGCCCTTGGGGAGTGGCCATGCTGGAGTGGGTAGATGCCTGGAGGGGCTGTGATCCAGTGGGAATCCCAGTGGAGAGAAAGGCCTTGCTCCCCAGATGGAGCAGTCTGACCTTGGAGGACTGCACCCCATGGAAGTGGAACCCCACACCACAGCAGTTTAGGAGGGCTGTCTGCCTGTGGGGGGAACCCACATTGCAGCAGCATATGTGTGTGCTGCTGTTCATGAGGTCGACCCACGACAGAGTTCACAGAGAGCTGTCTCCTGTGGGAGGGACCCCACGGCAGCGCAGGGCAAGGATGTCATTCCCTGAGCAGTGGAAGAAGATCCTGGTGATGAACTGACCTAAAACCCCCCACACCCCATTCCCCTGCACTGTCAGTTGGGAGGAGGGAGGGGTTGGGGTCAGGAGTGGTGTCTTAAGGGCTTATTTTACTTCTCGTTATCCTCCTTTGACTCTGTTAGCAATAAATCACTTCGCAATTTTTAAGATGGGCATGTTTTGTCCTTGGAGCATTTTCTCCCAGTTCCTTAACTCATTAATTCTTTGTGTGTTAAGTTTTTTGTTTTCCTCTCTGCCCAGCTGCAACAGGGGAGAGTGGAGTGAGCAGATGTTGTGGGTGCCTGGTATTTGACCAATGCTCAAACCACGACAGGGAGTCTGCAGGGTAAAGTAGTCTGTTGCTACGAGGTGCTGGTGCATGTGATCTCAGTGAGGAAGACACTGAATCTAAAATACCATTTCAAGCACTAGTTGTTAGAGCTAACACTTTCAGATAAAGGCAAGGCCATGCAAGTGGCATAAGCTCTGGTACAAGTGGCAGCTGCATGCTGGTTCCTCCAACGCTGTATGCTGCCTGAGCTCATCCCACCACCAAGGGATTTGCAAGCCCAACACAACCTGAAGGCCACGCTGGCTGTGCACAGCATAGACCTATCAGGTTAGCAATGATGTGGGTCTCTGAGCCCTCAACGTGTAATCATCTGGTCAGCATCACCACTTTCCCTGACCCATCACTTGCAGTTGGCTGTACGAGCTTTCTATAGATACTGTTTGTAGGCTTGGGAAAATGGGAACTTCTCTTGTCATCTGCTCATGGATCATCTGTTTCTTTTGGTATCTGTGTTGCCTGTGTAAGCTGTAAGTTATGTAGGCCGTATCACACGTTTCCTACTGTAATGCAAATCATGGTTAATGCTGGCTTTAAAATAGTTTTACTGTAGTGACAGTGCAAATGGTGGAAGAACATAATGTGTTTGACCAAATGAAACTATTTAAAATGAAAAATATAACTTACTGATTTATGGTAGGTGAATACCAAAACATCTAACTTTTACTCTGTTTTCATAGCCAAAACGAACGTTGATTTCAGCAAAGTTCTGTTAATATAACAAAGGGCAAAATACAGGCTTCATAAATACCATCTGATTTGGTAATTCAGCATAAACCAGAAAGGTGAGCTGAGCTGGATGAATTGACGGAGATATTCATAGAAGGAGGTATGAATTAGAGGCCTTCCAGGATAAGGGTATTTCCCTATTTACCAGGGGAGCTCTTGCAGAGTCATTGTGGCAAAGAAAATTTGCCTCAATCCTGTGTCTACTCAAAAAGCAGTAGGAATTCCAATCCAGTTGACTGAGAGGGAGCGTTTAATTCTCAGCCCTACTGAATCTGTAGGTGGAGATTGGATCTGGGAGTGATGCTTTCAAGTATTTCTGTTTTTTTCTCTTCATGTATCTGTAACTTGCTGCAGTTTTATGCTTCTTACAAAGTGCTAAAATCCTCTGTTCCCAGCACATTAAGCCAAAACAAGGCTCTCTGAATGCAGATTCAAAGACATGTTCATTGCCTTAGAGCCTGAAAATATGTAAACAACTGTGAGATGGGGGGAGCAGGCCTGGGGTGGTTAACATCATCACCTAAGAGTGCAACTGGAGAATTAAGGGCCAATATGCTAATGGGACAGAACTTGTAAAAGGTGAAGGGTTCATCACCAGTCTTCGATTTTGGGTGTAGTCCCTGGGGGCGGGGGTGGGACTTTTGCTTGCCCGAATGTACCTTGAAAGACCCTAAATGAATTTGTCCGCATTTTATACTCCTAATTTGTTTTGGCCTCTGTTTCAGGCATCAGGAGACATCCTGGACTTGATGCTTCTTAGCAGCTAAATGAGCAGCCCCCTGAAAAGTGACTTAGATATTTTAGCTTAGTTCCTTGTACAAACTTCAGAAATACCCAATACAGTTAATTTAGCTGGTATAGACTGCCCTGACATGTTAAACAACTTCTTTGTGTTTGTGTACTTGGTAGCTTTGAATTTTCTCCTAGGATGAGAATAGTCTTGCTCTAGGGGGGACAAAAGCTCTTCAGAGAGACCTGGAGAGACTCAGTCAATGGGCTAAGGATAGCTTCATGAGGCTCAATAAGGCACAGTGCTGGGTCTGTGCTGGGGTCACGGCCACCCCACGCAGAGCTGCAGGCTCGGGGAGGAGTGGCTGGAGAGCTGGTTGACAGAAACAGACCCGAGGTTTGACAGCAGCCGAACATGAATCAGCAGTGTGCCCANGGGAGCATGCCCAGAGAAGGACAACAAGGCTTGTGAAAGGAGTAGAGAACATGTCTCATGAGGAATGGCTGAGGGATCTGGGTTTGTTCAGTCTGGAGCAGAGGAGGCTCGGGGGCACCCCATGGCTCTCTGCAGCTCCCTGAAAGGAGGGTGCAGTGAGCTGGGGACGGTGTCCTCTACCACACCTGCAGCGAGAGGACAGAGCAAATGGCCTTAGGCTGACACAGGGGAGATTCAGATTAGATATTAGGAAATTTTTTTGCACTCTTAGGGTGGCCAGGCACTGGAATAGGCTGCCCAGGGAGGTGGTGAGTGGTGGTGGTGGTGTTTAAGAGGAGTCTGGATTTATTGCTGGGTAACGCAGTTTAGTGATTGAGGGGTTACAGTGGTAGTGCTGGATGGCAGGATTGGATGATCTTAAAGGTTTCTTCCAACCTTGGCAATTCTATGACTCTTCTATGAAAAGCAGATTATTATTTCCAGTCAAGGATTTCTTTTATTGATGGTGATAATCACAGTCCAGGAGTGAGACAATGGTAGCACTAACTGCAGAAGATGAAAGTCTGATCTCACTTTTAAGGTATTGACAAAATCACAACCTTCACAAAGCATATTTTCAAATTAAAAAAACATTAAAATGCTATGGTGAAAATATGCAAATGTTCAAAGAATCTGTGATGGAAATTTGTGATTTGTGGTAATTAAGTGGAAATGTTTTGCTCCACTAACAGCATTTAGGAAAGAAATATAATTACAAGCTAAATATTCAGAACTGACTTTCCTGCTCCTAGGACAATTTCTTTTTATGTTTACAATTACAGTACAATCATCATTTACCAGATGTATACTATATATAAAATTTGGGCAAGTATTATTGCTATTAAACAACATATCTATCATTTATTGTAAAGAAAAATAGCAGCCCCAATGCTGCTGGCTGCCTAAGCACATGCTTAGGTAATTTACCCTCTTGTACCAGTTATTAGTTTAATTCCCTCACAGTTTCTCCAAACTAGAAAGTGTCGTTAAATAGAAAGTGTAAATAAGGATGTACTTGTAACTTAAAGCATTCAAATAATCTTTCATTTGATACCTTCTTATGAAAACGCATGTCTTTTGTCTGAAACCTTTTCTTTACAGATGGGCAACTCAAATGCAAATATGGGTGAAAAAATTCTTTCAGCTGCCAAGAATATTCTGCCAAGGTTATGTGCAATAAGGGCCCATATAAGTATTTTATTACTTTAAAGTAAGTGTTAGTGTATGGAAGAGCACTGAAATAGGTTTTACTTTTATTTTACAGGTGGTGAAATGCAAATGCAAGTATCAGTTGTTAGTGCTATGGGATCACATTGGATAGTGTAGGCAAAGTAGGAGAGCAGTAGGTGTCTTACTAACATGGTCCATTGCTGTTCATAAAAAAAACCCTTGAGGCTGATGCTCATGGTATTTTTCAAATAAACATTATCTTTTATCTATGACCTTCTTATTTTCTAATCCCAGTGTTGTAAAATATGAGTTATAATCTTTTAATGTAAAATAAGAGAGAGCAGTGTAAAATGGTCCTCTATCTCTAGCACAGTACTTTGCCTACTATCAAATATTGGTGATGGTTGATGACTAATCAAGAGACCAAAAAGCCTGAAAAGTCTGGTTTTCTTCTGTCAGGTGATATGGGTATGATTGTTATTTTCCCAATTGCATGAAAAACTCCTGATGCAGTGACCATTCTTCCATTTCTATTATTTGAAAAATAGAACTGGGAGTTAGTTTGGTCTAATGATACCTTCATAATGACGTTTATAATAATCAGTAAATTAGGCCCTGGGTACATGGGCACAGATAAAGAGGTAGAATAATTGTGAATATTGACAGCTAAGTACAATTTCTCCATACATATGTATTGTTAATCACTCTGCAAAGACAGAAACAAATATACAAAATGCAGTATATCTACAAGTTTATATGTTTTCCATATTTTTAGTAGTAATTTATCCATGTGACACAGAATCTGCAATTCTTCAGCTGTATGCTATGTATTGATGGAGTTTCACAAAGTCACTATCTTGTAGATAGACATTAAATATTAAGGCCTCTGTTGCTGCTTCTTTTTAGAGGGAAGTTTTCTTTAGAGAAGTTTTTTTTCATCTGAAGGTACATGTAAATGTGCACTAAGGAAAAATATTAATGTTTTGATAATCTTAACAAACATTTAAATCCACAGTTTATGTTACTTATGAAGACTCATTATTTTGTGAAGTGAATAGTTTTGAATCCAAAAGTCCAATATTATGTCTTCAAGGTAATTTGTTGCTTTACGTCTTTCTAAAAAAATACTTCCAGTACTTTCATATTGTATTATACCAAGGATTTAAATGTTTAAGAAAGATGTTTTGTGATGCGAGTAAGCAAACCAAATTTTTCTTATGACAGAAGCATATTCTAATATTGGGAAATTGTGTGTCTGTGTTTCTGACTTCATTCTGGGAGTGTAAGGGATTGTTATGGGAGGAGCATTTCTTAGTGGAAAAGGAAAGGGTGGTTGGCTAGAAGGTCAGGTATCTTACAGGAATTATATTTTAGCAAGATGTTTCCTTATTTGAGTGGAGGGGTAAAAAGCAAAAGCTTAAATAAAACAGCTTTAAAAAAACCCAAGCATCATTTACTAGTTTTAATTTAATTTGGTTTCTGTAGAAAAGACTGTTTAAATAAACTACGTTTGCCAACCAAGGCAAGTAATCAATGTGCTTCACATGTACGATATGCTTGATGTTGCTCTACTGGTATGCACAGAGCAATCAGTAGCAAAATTTTTATTGGACCCTCTCCTAGCAGAGCTCATCTGCCAAAAACTGAAGGCTGCTCTATTTTTTTATGACCATTCTGTCTCATTTGGAATGTTGTTGAAAGCAAAACTTGTATATTAGTTCTACAAAAGAAGCCTGCAAACCTCTTAGATGCCTTAGGTAATCTCATGATTTTCAGGCAAAGGAAGTGAATTTGTTTGGTTTTTATGGGGAATGGGTTCAGTGTAACTGAATTATTTGTGGTACAACTGTTGTACATTGTGGTATTGGTATAAAGATGCTTAAGCTGGTATGATTTGTGTAGTTTTGCAGAAAGCTGTATAATAAATCCAGTTAATAAAATAACGTCCATGTTGCACCTTAAAACTTATGTAGAATTTGGCTGACTGAAAAAAGATTAAGGACCTGATAATTTCATATCTTAGTTCTGCATTTGCTTTAGATCTGTATGAACCATCGTGACCACTGAAAGAAGACACTGAATCTTTCCCAGCCCTGTTTTTGTGCTTGCATAATGTCCTATGGCTGGGTTACAAAGAATCAAAACCATAAACACTAGCCTCTGGGTTAAAAATTCTCTGTACTTGTTGGGCTGGATTTTAGCTTGAATCAGTTTCCTGAGGTAAAAAAGAGGAAATGCTGCAGGGGTGGAAAGATGCAGAGGGACTGACATGGAGAGCTGCATATGCCGGTTTATTGTGTGTACAGCCATAGCCACTGTTCTGCTGAAAAATAGCAAGAGGCATCCTTTGGAGTCTGCAGCAGGAAAATAGAATGAAAATATAAGGAAGAGGCCAAGTCAAGAACAGAAAGGAAGGAAGCTAAGGGGTTGAGCTCTGAATATCAAAATGAGAAAAAGCTTACTGTATCCTTTGTTTTCTTTTGTTAACCAAACAATGTCTTTGTTAGGAGCAATAAAGAATGATAAATAAAGAAGGATGGAAAAAGGCAAAATCAAAGCTTTCTGTGATGTTGAAAACTATGAATGATTATAAGAAGCCCAATTCATCTGCTGAAGCAGGTAAAAATGATAATCATACATACTAATACTGATTAAAGCTACCAGTGAACATATACAAAATAATTGGAATACATTGCTTAATTTGAGGGGGCTTAGTATCTACATTATATTTCTTGTTGAAATTTCCCTGTCAAAAGAGAAAGGAAGGCAGAGTGAATAATTTTCTTGTAAGTATTCCTCTGAACTTTAATTTCTTACATCTGGACGTGTTAAAGTATATACTGTACTTCTGTGAATGAGTACAAAAATAATGTAAACAATAACAATAATAATAATATGTTTGTCTTTTTGCGAGGTGGCAACAGAGAATCAGAATTGTTTAGGTTGGAAAATGTCTCTAAGATCATCAGTCCAACTATTAACATAATAAAACATTACCTTTAATAAACCTTTAAACAGTCATGAATCATAGTGCTGACTTCATTTTTCATGACCGAATTCAGAAGGACAGGCAATGTAGGTATCACACAAGCAAAAGGAATTGTATGTTTAGCACTTTACTCCCAAAGAAAAACAAAATGTCGTGTGCGTTACCATATTTTGAACCCAATTCTACACCGTCGTGTTCACTCACTGCACTAAACTTGATGCAAGGAGCGCAGGTCTGTTGCAGCACGTCACCCATCCCTCCCCTCGTTAGGAGCACAGCTTTCTTCTGGGTACCAACACCCCAATTCCTCTCAGCTGCACAAGTAAAGGACTGACTGGTTCTAATTAGAGCACAGATAACTGTGTTGAGTTCTGTAGCACTATTTACAACATCGAAGGGGAGCGTGAGTAAAGCGCGAGGAAGGATTCTCAAAGCTGAGTTTTTCCCTACGTTTTTTAAACAATACATTTATCTGTTCTTTATTTCTCTAAGTATTTTTTCCAGCTGTGCAGTTGTAATTCAGCAGTGTCGTGTATTGTCACTTCTGCATTAGTAAATAGCTAGGACCTGCTGAGTAATAATGAAATAACCTCATAATGAAATGCAGGAAAGGGTTTTAATTAAATTTTAAAGTTGCTAAACAACTATTCTACTTTAAATGAGAATTTTTCAATCCATGTATTCTAATGAGTTCTCAGAACACATTATTAAAGTATATAAATGATATGGTAAACACAAAATGTGATTTTCCACACTTCCAGTGTATAGAAAAACATTTGTATACAAAATATACACAAGAATTCAAATATTAACTTGTGGTGGAATAGTAGGGCAACCACATAATTTTTTTAATACTTTTTTAATATATAACCAACAATAAAGGAAGCCTTTAAAGGTGGATACCAATAACCCATATAGTTCAGTAGTTTGTCTCTGAAAATGTCTAGTACTAGGAGAGGAGGATTGCATGGCTGGGGTAAAGTGTTACCTCCCTGATTCTTTCGGCAATCTTAGGCGTGTGGACATCCTCAGCCAGAGGCTATATCTTTGCACTTAATAGTCTGTTGCTGGAAATCAAGAAAATGGGATAATCAGACTATGCCTACATCAGAAGTTTTAGTGAATATAAAGTGTTGTTAGAATTTAATTTTTGTCTACCATGTCTGATTCAGGTACTGTAATACTTATGTACAAAGAGAAAATATTTTGTCAATATAAGATCTGTTCCTAGTTTTCTTACATTCTCACCCTTTTCTGTTACCATACAGACCTTAGTCAGGTTAATCTGCTTTAAAAGTATCTGGTATGTGCACAGTCTCTAATAGAAGTGCAGTTAATGCTATAATCCACATATCATTATTATTATTTAAATGGTAAAAACAACACCAAAAAAACCAACAATGAAAAATCTCCACACAAGTTTATCTAAGTACGAAAACTGACTTAAAACACTAACTGAACCTTTATAAGTAGCATTAATCATCATAATAGTAATTAATAATTATTTGCAATTTGTAGCAATTGAATTGACAATTATATTATTGTTTTAAAGATCTTTTTGATAGCTGAAAAATTCAGTGAGGATAGATAGAGCTAGCCTAAGGCTGATGCCCACCTGGCTGCACCCTCCTTTCGAGGCATTGCAGAGAGCAATGAGGTCTCCCCTGAGCCTCTTTTTCTCCAGGGTAAACACCCCCAGCTCCCTCAGGTGCTCCTCAGGTTCTGAACTTGTACTCCAGACCCTTCACCAACCTCCATTGCCCTTCTCTGGACATGTTCCAGCTCCTCAATGTCCTTCTTGTTGTGAGTGGCCCAAAACAAGGTGCAGCTTCATCAGGGCAAAGCACAGGGGTCCTGCTGGCCACACTGCTGCTGACACAAGCCAGGATGCCACTGACCTTGGCCACCTGGGCACAAGCTGGCTCACTGTTCAGTTGTGATTAACAAGCACCCGCAGGTCATTTTCCTCAGGGCAGCTTTTTCCCCCCTTGGCACTGCCTGGGGCTGTTGTGGCTCAAGTGCAGGACCTGGCACTTCACCTTGTTGGACATCATGCTGCTGGTTTGGCCTGTCCAGATCCCTCTGCACA
>VZRL01000073.1:0-37647 GCA_013397895.1 Origma solitaria
CACATTTTAATAATTCACAAGGACAAGAGATGTTTAGGTCTGAGGAGAAAGGGTTAAGTTAGGTGAGATTTTGAGAAGAAATCTTTCCCTGTGAAGGTGGTGAGGCCCTGGCAGAGGTTGCCCAGAGCTGTGGCTTGGAGCAGGCTGGGCTAATGGAAGGTGTCCCTGCTCAGAGCACCTGCTCAGGGTGGGACTGGTGATCTGTGAAGTCCCTTCCCAAAAAGAGGGAAATGACAAACCATTCCGTGATTCTGTCAGCACAGATGTTAAGGCTATCCCAGGATGACAGAATGGTTTGGGTGGGAAAGAATCCTAAAGCTCATCTCATTCCACCCCCTGCTGCTAGCCCAGGCTGCTCCAAGCCCTGCCCAATCCGGCCTTGAACACTTCCAGGGAGGGTTCCAGGTGCTGGATTTGGGACAGCACTGAAGTCTCAGTGACTCACAGTCATGCCCAGAACTTTCTGGTGACCTGTAGCTCACAGGATCCTGGGAAGGAATTCCCATGCGTGAGAAGAAACCTGCCTGGAACACTTCACAGAACACGACTGGAAGTGCCAAGCCACATGAAAAATCAAATGTCCTGAAATGTTTCTGCTCTCCAGATCATGGACCCACCCTGACTTGGGTCTGCGGGGGGCTGAGGGGTCCCTCTGGGTCACAGACTGGCCCAGCTGCTCAGGAGGGCTTTAAACTTTTTGGCACCACAGAGACATGGTGGGATGGCTCCTGATTGAATCCCGTGACTGGAACGGGAGGATCCAGGCCCTCAGGGAAGGGCAGGCAGGGGCCACGAGCTGGGGGTCACCCTCTGCATCTCAGAGGCTTGAGGAGCTGATCAACACGTCAGGACTGCAGGGACAGGTGACATTCCTGAGCAGGCAGGGCTGAGGTCTCCACTGACAGAGGGAGCAGCCTCACATTCACAAGCCCTGGTCCTCACGGGGGCAGAATACAACCACCCCAATATCTGTTGGGAGGATGACAACCCAGGAGGGCACACGCCATGCAGGAGCTTGAAATCCAAATGGGCTCCTGGGAAGTCTTTCTAAAGCCTTTGGATGCAGCAGAGAACCTCAAACAGAGAAATCCATGAAGATCTGTCACACAAAAGGCTCAGAGTGCTGAGCTGAGCCCCTCTGCTCTAGAAGAAGCCATTCCCCCTTGTCCTGTCACTCCAGGCCCATGTGAAAAATCCCTCTCCAGCTCTCTAGGAGCCCCTTTAGGCTCCCCAGAGCCTTCTCTTCTACAGGCTCAACACTCTGAGCCCTCCCAGCTTGTGCAACCCCTGGAAAGAACAATTTGGAAGGAGGGGACTGATTCCCAGACAGGTACAAAAGGCACATGCAGATAAAAATCCAGCCTGGGTGGGTGAGGGAGGAAATCCCACGGCTTGGAGAGAAATCAGGCCTTTTAGACCCTCTTAGGCTGGAACTGGCCAAAGGAGCCCCCAAACATGCAGGATTAGTGATCCCCAGCAGCACACTAAGCTTTAAAAACCTTTGGATTGTACCCTGGGAAAAGCTCCATTGCAAACGATCTGCCGTGGGGCAGCTTTGGTGGGAAAATAAACCACAGGAAAAGGCAGGAAAGTGCTCCCTGCTGCCACAGGACCTTGCAGCCAAGACTTGTACCAGGGTCAGCATCTTGCAGCTGAGGAGGAGGAGTGATGAAGGCTGTATTGGGAAAGGCTACCTTTTTTTTTTTTTTTTTTGCAAATGTGAAGGGATTTAAGAAAGAAAGAGCTCTAAAATCAAAGCCTCTGCCTTAGAAAGTGCAAAGCCACTGATGGCTGCAGCCTGGAGCAGTTCTGGAAGGAACTGCTTCCTGCATTTCTTCTTTTGTGTCCTTTTCTGGCTCCAGTCAGACCCCAGATTGGCCAGAAGCTTGTGCTGACTCAGTAAGTTCATTTTTACACTCCTGGATGGTGTTTAAGCTCAATAAAAGGAACAGAATCCTGACTGCATACAAGAAATGCACCATCCTTACACGAGACGGTGGTTCTGGAGGCACTGGGAGAGATTTCTGTAGAACCTGCCAATTCCCCAGAATTTCCATTGCACTTCTGAGGTGTAGAAAAGATGGAAAAGATTGGAAAAGATGGGAGAACCCAATTCAGAACACCCTCTCCTCCTGCATAAACTTACCACATGGCTATCTGAGCACTGCAGGCAGTCCTGGTCCCCTCCTCTACCTTAGAAACCGATAAAATAAAAAAATATCCAGATGGGTGTGGGAATTATTCCCACAAAGAACCAGGATTTGTCAGCCTGGAAAGAAGGGAACTGCTGCTGTGTTGGCTGACATGAGTGGCACAGACAGACACAGTCACACACTGCATCCCAGAAGATAAAAGGGATTTAATTATCACGAAACAATTACGGTAAATAAAATGCCTTATTATTATTAACTTGATATCACAGCGCTCCACGGAAGATTAAAAAAATCCGAATAGTTTTAGAGGCTCATTCCATTGCTGATCCAGACACAACACTTGGCTCAAGGCATGCCTACACAATAGGTGAGCCCAGAAAATTAAGAATATCCCTGAGAATATCCCTCGTTTTCCCTGTTTCTTATGGTGTTACCCTAAGAACCAACTTCCAGCCACACAGGTGTATCCTGAACCAGTCCAGGCCTCACTTATGTGTTTCCCATCCTGAGAGAAATCAGGAAATACTCGAGGAAAGCACAGGCATTGCCATGGGTACGAACCCAGAGATTGCAGTTTCGTGAAATGTTGGCATTTTGGTGGGAAAGAACCTTTGAAATGCAAGCCTGGAGAAGAAAAAGATGGATGCAAGCCTTTGGAGCAGGGATGTGGCTAAAAAGGCTGGACAGGGATAAATTAAAGCCCCGAGAGGGCAGAGGGAACACCTCTGGTTCCTCCGAGTGCAGGAGCTGAGGGGTCCTGAGCAAAGCACATTATTTGACAGCAATTAGGCCAGAGAACCCTGGTGGGCAAAGACGACAGGACAAAAGCAGCTTCTCACATCCCACAGGAAGGTTTCCAGCAACAGGAGCAACACAGAAGTCAGGGCGATTTCTGGAACCTGAGGGTTAGAGGATTGGGAAGCGAAAGACTGACTCCAGGTCGTCAGGAAATTTATGCCGTGACAGGAGCACATCTCGTGGTTCCACCCTAAAAATGCTGCTCTGCAGTTCTATGGCCTCGTGGAAACCTTGGGATAAAGGTTTTGAAATACATCTAAGAGATGGCGACCATCGAGTCAGAGCAGAGAATGGAGGGAAGTGTTTCTGCATGGACAGGAGGACAAGGGTGTGCCGGGAGGAGTGAGATGCCAACACTTTCCTGCTCTTGGATCTCCTCAGAGTTCCTCAGAGAATGGTTGAAGAATTGTTTAAGAATTGCTGTGAGTCAAAAAGCTGTAATTCCGTGATCCAGGCCAATTCTGGAATGCTGCAGTGCCTGGAAGAGTGAGATGGGATGGGGGGGATCTAAAAAAGCCACCAGAGCTTGGTCCCATGCCAAGAGAGTTTAATTGCATCCTCACCTGCCATCCTTCCCAGCTGATGTGGGAAAACAGCATTTTTTTGTGCCTCCCACACATTACAGGGGATTTAAGCATTATTTAAGGACTAAAGGCTGTGTCTCTGGAAAAGCACCACGTTTTCTTTCTGGCTTCCATCCCATCTGAGGGCTCTACAGAGCAGGGACAGGCAAAATGGTCTGAATGGTCTGAATGCCCTCAGCAGCAGCTGGGATTTCCCAGACCCTCCCAATTCCCTGTACTGACTGAACAAACAAACCTCGAGAGAATAACCCAGAGCACAGAGGATTACTCTGAGGGATGAAGACCAGATCTTGGGGATCAGATCCCTCCGAGTTTTTGTTGAGTCCTACAGCAGAACCTCTTTCTGGCAACAGCTCAGCCATGGATCTATACTCAGAGAGATTTGTCAAGATAACAGGAACTGTGTTCTTGTGCCAAATAAAGGAGGGAAAATGCAAAATGGGTTGAAGCAAACCAGCAGCAGCTGTTGAAGACAACAGGAGCGCTCCTACAGCCACAGGAACAAACTGGGGGAGAGTCTGAGCTCTGTCACAGCTGGGGACAGAGCAGAGATTAGGCTGCAGAGCTTTAATTCTGCTGATTGAAGTGACCTTGCACAGATCCGTGAGTGTAACTCATTCAGGTGCTCCAGGTGTGCTCCAGGATGAATTTACCTGCACAATTCCATTCCACCAAAAGGGGCATAAGGCAGCCCCTGAATGATGGAGGTCATGCACCTGCAGCAGGTGACAGAGGCCAAACTTCCCTGCCACATCCTACTCCCACTCCACTCCAGGACACAAAACTGGAGAAAACCAGGCATGCTCGTAACACACCACACTGGGAAAATTAGTCATCACTGAGGCACAATGCAAATATCCTACCCAAAATGAACGTGGTGAGCGCCGAGTTTTCATTCTAGAACAGACAAGACACGACATTGCTTCAAGCGACAGAAGGTGAAGTCCTCAGGGTGGTCCCACAAGCCCAGGGGGACCCTCTAGAACCACAGCAGGGAGTGAGTGGTGCAGTGATGACTCTTTTGGCCTGGCCTTACCTGAATTATTTCGGTCATCGACGTATCTGAGGTCATCAGCTGCATCAGGCGACTGCAAGAGAACAGCAAATGTGATCATCCACACCTCAGACACCTTTGAGCAGCGATTCCCCAACCTCCAGCCTTCCAACCCTGCACAGAGCCATGGCCACAGCCCTCAGAGAATCGAGCACGAATCCCCCCCCGAGTGGAGCACCCACTGCCTGACCTGTGTGTAGGGAGGAGAGGGATAACACAAAAGGCAGGAAGTGCAAAGAGTGAAGAAAAAGGCTTTAAGCTGAAAGAGGGGAGATTTATATTGGATTTGAGAGAGGAATCTTTCTCTGTGAGTGGTTGCCCAGAGAAGCTGTGGCTGCTCAATCCCTGGAAGTGTCCAAGGCTGGGTTGGATGGGGTTTGGAGCACCCTGGGACAGCGGGAGGTGTCCCTGCCCATGGCAGGGGTGGAATGAGATGAGCTTTAAGGTCCCTCCAAACCCAAAACATCCCAGGGTTCTACGAACCCTTGCACTGCTGAGAGAGGCCCAGAGACAATGCCTTAGAAATGCTAATGGACACCAAATCGGGTACAACACCTATTTTTTGTGGGGGGAATTCATGGCAAGATTCCTGATAGCTGGAGCACAGTCAGAATTTCAATCCAGAGCTGCTCCCCACCTGCTTTCCCTGCTCTGTCTCACCAATTCTTACATTTCTGTACAAAAACATCCCACGGGGCATTTCCTCAGGGTTAGGAAAAGGAAAATGCTGATTGCAGCTCAAGGATTTGGAGGTGCAGCCTCCTTTGGAGGTGCAGCCTCCTCGGCTGTAGGAAGACACAGTGCTGCACCTGAGGAAATTTGGATGGTCTGGAGCAGCCAATCCCCCAACTTGGCCTGGTACAGAACCCGGGAGAGGTGCCCATCCCAAAGGAAAGCACTCCACGAAAATGATGAGTGACTTCCAAGGGCAGAGCGACACCACAGGGGAGAGGTGTCAGTGAAGAAAAAACACCAAATAATGTAAAACCGCCTGAGAATCCTCAAACTGCAGCTCTGCCACTGCCAGCCTGTTTTGGAAGGACACAGCTTGGGCTGGGATTTTTGGAAGGTGAAGCCCAAAGTGGCAGTGCTTGGTGGCTCGCCATGCACAGCTATCTGCTTCATGGTTTTTATAGAAAACTAAAAAAACACACCTAAAGCCATTTAGACACAGAATATGCTCAGATCAGCTGTCACCAATGCCATCAGTGACTGACTGACCCAGGCAGTTCCAGCTCCCAGCCCTGGAAAATTGGTTCCAGTGGCCAAGTGGGGGCTGGGGCTCAGGATCACCTCCAGAGCAGGGATTCCATGACAAAGTGATGCCGGTGATTTTTGTATTTTCTTTTTATACCCTTTTTTTATATTTTTATACCCTTTCCCTTCCCTGGTACCCTCTATACACACTCCTTGTACCCTGCACAAACACTCCTTGTACTTCAGCCCTACATGTTTATAACCCTTGCAGTCTGATATTTAGCTCAGTTTGGGGTCCTGCAAAGCGAGGAAGACCAAACATTCACATTCTCTCAGAACCAGAGGCTCCAACCTGTTCTCCCTTGGAACGTGTTTTTGTAAACTCGGCTGTAGTCTCATCTGGGGGGGGTTCATTAGAATAGGAGGCAATTATTCATTTATTAAGTTTCTTATTGGGGGATATTAGGTAGATATTCTAATTTTGTGAAGTCCATAAAAATCCGGTATGCATTGTACAAGGGGTTCCGGCTCGTTGTTCGCTCCTTGGTGTGTTTTCCACCTTTGATGAGTCTGGGCACCTTGGATCCTATTAAACCGAGGTAAATTCCCTTTTCCCTGTACAGCTGTGTCTGCTTCATATTTTTACCAGCCTGTTTGAGGCATCAAAAGCAGCTTCAATTGGGAAGACGCAATTGGTTCTATATCTGCAAAGCTTTTGTCCTTAATTTTAAAACCACCTGGACCAACTTTTTTCCTAAATTCCATTTGGCTGAAGCCTCCAATAAGCCTTTTCAGCAAGCCTGGTGTGACTGCCTCTACACAGGCAAGGCCTCTGCAGAGAGTTTCCCCAAATCCCTCAGCCTCAGCTCTTCTACCAAACCAACTCCTGACCTATCTAAAGGTGGCTCAGCATGCAGTTTATACCTGGATTTCGTAAACAGGTTTGGAGGAAGGAATAGCAGCAAATTCCCGGTAGTCAAACTTCTTTTCAGACATTGACTAGAAGGGACAGCAGAAGAGAAGAAACAGAAAAGAGAGGGTGAGGGGAGAGAAACGGATGGAGAAGCAGCAGCAAGCTGAGCAATCTATGCAGAGATCACAGCAGAAGCAGAGGGAAATCCTCAGGGAGAGGCAGGAGTGCCTGGATAGAGCCTGGAACATGGGGAATCCCTGGGACACTGCATTTGGAGCTGTTCTGGTGTCAGGACAGGGGTTTTGAGTCACATGTGCTCCAGTGAAATGCTAATGGACACCAAATCAGGTGGAAAACCTAATTTTTGTGGGGGGAATTCATGGCAAGATTCCTGATAGCTGGAGCACAGTCAGAATTTCAATCCAGAGCTGCTCCCCGCCTGCTTTCCCTGCTCTGTCTCACCAAAACATCCCACGGGGCATTTCCTCAGGCTTAGAAAAAAGAAAATGCTGATTGCAGCTCAAGGGCTGTTTTGTGCTGTTGAGGAAACATGGGGTCAAAGTCCCTAAAGTGAAAGGCTTCTGGAACTCAGGGAAAGGCCTTCTGACCATGGGGAAAGGCGTTTTGAACCTGGTGAAAGGCTTTCAGAATCTGAAAAAAGGCTTTCTGACCATGGGGAAAGGCTTTCTGACCATGGGGAAAGGCCTTCTGGAGGTCAGGGAAAGGCTTTCTGAACCTGGGGAAAGGCCTTCTGCACCTGTAAACAGGCTTTCTGAACCCAGGGAAATGCCTTCTGAGCCAGAAAAAAGGCTTTCTGAACCTGGTGAAAGGCCATCTGACCATGAGGAAAGGCTTTCTGACCATGGGGAAAGGCCTTCTGGAGGTCAGGGAAAGGCTTTCTGAACCTGGGGAAAGGCCTTCTGAACCTGAAAATAGGCTTTCTGAACCCAGGGAAATGCCTTCTGAGCCAGAAAAAAGGCTTTCTGAACCTGGTGAAAGGCCATCTGACCATGAGGAAAGGCTTTCTGACCATGAGGAAAGGCCTTCTGACCATGGGGAAAAGCCTTCAGAACCCACTGAAAGGCTTTCTGAACCTGAAAAAAGGCTTTCTGACTATGGGAAAGGCCTTCTGACCATGAGGAAAGGCTTTCTAACCATGGGGAAAGGCTTTCTGAACCCAGGGAAATGTCTTCTGACCGTGGGGAAATGCCTTCTGACCATGGGGAAAGGCCTTCTGAACCCGAGGAAAGGCTTTCTGAACCTGAAAAAAGGCTTTCTGACCATGGTAAAAAGCTTTCTGAAAAAGGAGGTGAAGAACCTAAGGAAAGGATGACATAATAAAATGGAGGAACAGAAATGTCACACGGGAGCTGCAATAAAGGGAGGAGCCTCTGGCCAGGAGTTTGTCCAAATTCCATCCTCTGTCCCCCTCACCGTTCCCTGCCTCAAGGACGAAGTGGGGACCCAAGTAGGCAGGGAAGGATTTAGGGTTCAGGAAAGGTGACAAAGGCAAGCAGGAGAACATCGTACCAGCCTTCCCGGGGAAGTGACGCTCCTGGGGTTGCAATCTGCAAGAGGTGACAGAAGAGCACAGTTAGTGACCCGTGTGACACAACCCCCCGAGGCAGCTCCTTCCCCTCTCAGCAGCATCTCAGAGTGGTGACACCACGCTCAGAGCAGACCCTGCCTCTGCCTTCCCAACAAACACCTCTTTGCTGCTTTTTTCACAAGATCAGGATGCTGCTTGTGTTTCCACCCCCATTCCTTGGGACCTCACCTCTCCCCCAGGTGCTCTCCCACCTTCTACAGCTGAGCCCCGTCCCCACATGGCCCCAAGTGTTGGGGAGGATGAAATGGGAAAGCCTTATAAATATGATTACCTGGCAAAAGATGCTGAGAATATGGAAACTGTAAGCGAGATTGAAATGAAGACAAGCTTTGAGATACCAAACCCCAGGTACTGAACAACTGGAAAACAATGGTGTGGCCACTGAAGGGAATCTCCTTTGGATTAAACAATCCCCTCTGCTCGCAGACAGCTCCAAGGGTCAGAACAGACCCTACCAGCTTGGCAGAGGGTCCAAAAAGCAGTTTTTAGGGTTTAAAATATAATGCCGTATGGTAATGCAATGACTCTCATAGGCTGTGTGTAAATGTTGTAGGATTTGTAGCTTGTTCTAGATTGGTTAGTGAAAATTAGAATATTCAGCACAGAAGATGATTTATTGTATTGTAAATGGCAACCACGGCATTCTGTTCTGTATTCTGTATTCTGTATTCTTCTTCCTTCTTCTCTCTCTCTCCCCTCTCTGCCCTGCTCTGAGCTGTGTCTGGCAGCTCCCAGCAGCTCCCCTACACCCACACCTTTCACAATAAACCTCATGCTCTGAGACCAAACTTCAGAGATCTCTTGTCTCCGTCCCGACCGTCTGAAACAAAACCAGGACCCAAACCCCACAGATGGCAATCCCACACCCAAGGACCTTCTGAGCAGGCTGAAAGAGGGAATTGCCTCCCACAGCTCTGCTTCTGAGCAGGTTAAGCTCTTGGAGGCAGCACCAACCTTCCAATGGCGTCGGGGATGGCGTCGGAGCAGGGGATGGTGACTCCGCCAGCTGCTCCAGCGTGCTGCGTTTCTTCCCCTCCTTGGACTTGGCAATGACCATTTGGGCTTTAAGAGCATCCTGTTCCAGTGATTTCATCCTGCCTCGGGAATGGGGTGGGGAGAAAAAGGCGTCAGTTGGGGAGGGGACGCGGTGCCATCCGTGCGGTGCAGTGCCAGAGCCCACGGGCGGAACGAAGCCCCCCAAGGGTCCCTGAGGAAGGCAGGAGGACAGCTGGGCTGGCTGCCACCCCAGAACACACAGGTGTGGGACAGACAGAGCCTGAAGCTGAGGATCAGCACACTAAGAAGCCGCGGGCGGTCCCAGAGGTGCCACACTGCAGGACAGTGACCTGAGCTGGGGACACAAGGATCACACGAGCAGGGTCAGTCCTCGGGGGCTTTACTCTCCTCTGTGCTCAGTGTGTTGCACCTTGACCCATCAGGAGATTGTGGAAGGCCAGGCTGGACGGGACCCTGAGCAACCTGGGCTGGTGGAAGGTGGGGTGGAACGAGAGGATCTTTAAGGCACCTTCCGACCCACTCTGGGATTTTGTGAAATCGCTCTGAAAACGTGGGCCCAGCCCCGAGAGACACCTGATCCCTTCTCCCCAGCAGACAGCCCCAGCATCCCCCCTCGTTCTCCGGGCAATGAACTCCAGGGACCACTCCCACGTCCTCCTGCCCCAGGAGCCCCGGCTGGGGCACAGGGACACGGACAGGAGCATGCAGCTGTGGGGAGGGGGCTGTGCACACCTGGATTGGCCTCCTGACCCAGGGATTCTCGAGGCGTGACTCTGCACTGGGCTAGACATCTGAGCTGGCCTGGCCCCAGGAGCAGGTGCCCACTGCCGGGACTGGTACAGCTTCCTGGCCAGATCCTGCTCGTACTGTTTAATACTGTCTTCAAGAGCTGAGGATCTGAGGAGGAGGAGCAGGAGAAGGAAGAGGAGAAAGGAGGAGGAGGAAGAGGAAGAGGAGATGATGGTGATGAACATTGCAGCGGACAAGCACAGGAAAAGAAAGAAACAGATAAAGGAACATACCCTGGAGAGGGGAAATACGGCTCTGACACAGGGGCAGCCTTGGCTAAACTCGGTCCCAGATCTGATCCTGCCCAACCCTGGCTGCTGCTGAGGCAGCAGGAACCCCTGGGTGCAATCTGGGATTGTGCCCAGAGCATCGACCTCAGAGCCCCCACATCCAGAGCCCCTGCCCGTGTGCTGGAAGGGGACTGGGAACAACTTCAGACCCACTGTGAGGGAGTTCCGGAGCGCGTGAGCCAAACTGAGGGCTGTGGGGCACGGGTGGGAGTGTGCCACACGTGGGACAATCTCTCAGCGTACACTGATCGTGTTCCACGCAGCTTTGCTGGACCATGGGAAAAAGGGAACAAAATGGCCAAGCAAATAATACACAATTTTTGTCCTGGGACACATGGAACTGAGGGTGAGAGCGTCCCTAAAACAGTGTGTGATGGGGAGGAAAACTGCCAAAATGCTTCTGCCCCTCGGGGTGCACCAGAACCTCACTCCTCCCATGGTGCAAGGGCTGCAGTGCCAGGACAAGGGGAACAGCTTCCTTCTGCCAGAGGACAGGGTTAGATGAGATATTGAGTAAAAATCCTTCCCTGTGAGGGTGGGGAGGCCCTGGCACAGGCTGCCCACCCCATCCCTGGAAGTGTTCCAGGCCAGCTTGGACAGGGCTTGGAGCAACCTGGTGGAAGCTGTCCTTGCCTGTGGCAGGGGGGGTGGAACCAGATGAGCTCTAAGGTCCTTTCCAACCCAAATTATTCCATGATTCCATGGCTCTGTGCCAGGGGGGCTGGAACCAGACGAGCTCTAAGGTCCCTTCCAACCCAAATTACTCCATGATTCCATGGCTCTGTGCCAGGGGCTGTGTGTGCCCAGGACATGTGTGTAACGTGGGTCTCTGCGTGTGTCACAAGAGCACGAGGGGCGCCGGGGCTGGGGGAAGGAGGGGCACCACACATCCTGGCAGAGCACTGATGACACAGGGACAACAGGGAAAGCCCAAGGAGGTGCAAACTGATGGGGTCACGAGTGACAGCACAGAGCAGAGAACTGGAAAGAAGCAGAAGACAGGAGATTAGAAAGGGAGGAACAAACCCAGCGGCACTCGGAGAGAACGTGGGTCAGTGGGGCTGAGCCCCGTGTGTGGGGCGGTGCAGAATTTCTCCTGCAGCACAGGGGGCTCTGAAGACAGGACCTGCTCACGTCCTTGTGCCCATTCCAGAGCTGGGGAAGAGGAATCACTGGATCCTCCCGGGAGATCTGCGGCAGCAGGGAACGCTCCCTCCTTGTCTTACAAAAAGCACAGACTGATTCCTGCCCAGGCACTTCTCCAAAAAAGCTGTGCCTCGGCACTGGAAGCAAAGTGGAGCTGAAGCCCTGCTCTGCCAAACTCAAACCCAGCAAGGCTGATCTGACTGCTCAAGCAGCTTCTCCTTGACAGCTATTCCCTCCTCGGAAGGGAATTCCCTCCTCTTTTGCCAGCCTCATTTTCCGTGGACAAAACACACTTAAAAGAGATTTTTTGGGATGAGAGATCTCTCTCCTGCCCACGGTGGCCAAACCCATGGTGCTCCACACTCACTAACCCTCCTACAGCAGAATGTGAAACTTTTACTGTGCCCTGAGCAGCTCCAGCCAAATCCCAGCTGGCCCAGGACTGTGGGCAGATGAAAATTAACATTACAGGAGCAAATATCATCACCTAAAACCATCCTCTCTCCTCCCAGCGTTTTTCAGATTTATCTGCTGACAACACCAAGCTCCTGGAAGAGCAGAGTCCTGAGACTGGAGCTGCACCCCTGGGCCATCAGCAGTGTCCCTGCACCGATTCTGCTTCCAAAGGGAAAAATCCTGTTTCTTCTTTTGACACCCATCTTAAACAAAGCTTCTATTGCAGCATTCCTTGGATGTGTTCATCCTTAGGCACAAATTGGAGCTGACAGACCTCAGAAAGCCTTCACCATCACGTGAGGAACGCACCTGGGAAGTGGAGGCACGAGGGAGTGAAACTCTCATTGGGAAGTGATGGCAGATTGGGCACTACCCTCTCCAATCCACAAGATGGGCATTTCCAGGAGGTCCAGAGACTGAGAATAAATCTGTGCAGGATGTCTGACACACAGCGTCACGCTGACGGCTGCTTTTGGCACTATTTCACACTCACAGCTTTCCCTGAGACAGAGATGTGATTCCAGCCCTCTCCGAGCACTGCAGCACAAGGAACTCAGCGGTCTCTCCAACCTCCTAAGGAAGGATCTGGCAGGGCAAGGTAGTCCCTAAAGAGGCTCCAAGACAGCTGGAGGGAGATTTTGGACAAAAGTCTGGAGTGACAGCTCAAGCGGAATGGTTTCCCACTGACAGAGGGGACCTTGTGAAGAAATCCTCCCCTGGGAGGGTGGTAGGGCCCTGGCACAGGCTGCTCCATCCCTGGATGTGTTCAAGGCCAGGTTGGACAGGACTTGGAGCAACCTGGGCTGGTGGAAGGTGTCCCTGTCCATGGCAGGGAGTGGGACTGGGTGGTCCTGATGGTCCTTTCCCACCCAAACCATCCTGGGATTCTGTGAAAACCAATCTCAAAGAAAATTTGCTCGAAGCCCCAGAACATCAGTGCAGCTGTCACTGAGGATCCATTTCACATTTCTCCATTCTCAGAGCCTCCCCAGGAGCAGCAGCCCCGTGATCATCCATGTCAGGAACAAACACTGGAATTGCTAAGTGGAATCACAGCTCATGGTGATCCCTCCAGTCCGATCTAAAACCCTGCTCCTCTCCAAGCCTCATCCAAACCCCAAAAGAGACAGTGCAGACTGTCCTTTGAACCTCTCCTACAGGAATATCAGGAGAAGAAAAATTATCATTAGTTATAGGAGCAGCCTGACTAATATTTGGAAAGAATTCTATGACATAGTAAATGCCTGGACTAGTTTCAAGTCTTAAGTTCTGAAATAGGAAGTTTTCTTTCTTCTACAACAATTTTTCACTCTTTCATAGCTGATGGAAGAGCTCATGTGGGTAAGAATAGACCCATCCTGTCTCTGTCTTGGCTGCAGAATGATTTCCAGCCCAGCAGCGCTGGAAATACCAAATTCCATTTTTCATTTTGGATTTTGGATTTCATTTTGGACCTTGCAGCTTCAGGAACACCATTTCGCACGGGTTACGAAGGAGATGGGAACCGTGTGCCAAGGGAAGGAATACGCCCCCACAACACTCAGGTGTGCTCCTGTCCATCATGAACTCGAGGGCCCATCATGAACTCCCCAGGTCCATAATGAATTCCCCGTGTCCATCATGAACTCCATGTGTCCATGATGAACTCAGGTGTCCATGATGAATTCCCTGTGTCCATGATGAACTGAGGTGTCCATCATGAACTCGGGTGTCCACGATGAACACGGGTGGCCATGATGAATTCCCTGTGTCCATGATGAACTCCCCGTGTCCATCATGAACTCCTCATGTCCATATTGAATTCCCCGTGTCCATCATGAACTCCCTGTGTCCATCATGAACTCCCCATGTCCATGATGAACTCAGGTGTCCATGATGAACTCCCCATCTACATGATGAACTTGGGTGTCCATCATGAACTCCTCATGTCCATAACGAATTCCCCGTGTCCATCATTAACTCCCTGTGTCCATGATGAACTCAGGTGTCCATCATGAACTCGGGTGTCCACGATGAACACGGGTGGCCATGATGAACTCCCCGTGTCCATCATGAACTCCCCATGTCCATCATGAACTCCTCATGTCCATATTGAATTCCCCGTGTCCATCATGAACTCCCTGTGTCCATCATGAACTCCCCATGTCCATGATGAACTCAGGTGTCCATGATGAACTCCCCATCTACATGATGAACTTGGGTGTCCATCATGAACTCCTCATGTCCATATTGAATTCCCCGTGTCCATCATGAACTCCTCATGTCCATATTGAATTCCCCGTGTCCATCATGAACTCCTCATGTCCATATTGAATTCCCCGTGTCCATCATGAACTCCTCATGTCCATATTGAATTCCCCGTGTCCATCATGAACTCCTCATGTCCATATTGAATTCCCCGTGTCCATCATGAACTCCTCATGTCCATATTGAATTCCCCGTGTCCATCATGAACTCCTCATGTCCATATTGAATTCCCCGTGTCCATCATGAACTCCCTGTATCCATCATGAACTCCCTGTGTCCATGATGAACTCAGGTGTCCATGATGAACTCCCCATGTTCTGGATAAATTCCCCGTGTCCATAATGAACTTCCCGTGTCCCTGATGAACTTGGGTGTCCATCATGAACTCCCTGTATCCATCATGAACTCCCTGTGTCCATCATGAACTCCCTGTGTCCATCATGAACTTGGGTGTCCACGATGAACTCCCCATGTCCACAATGAATTCACCATGTCCATGACGAACTCAGGTGTCCATGATGAACTCCCCGTGTCCATGATGAATTCACCGTGTCCATGATGACTCCCTGTGTCCCTGATGAACTTGGGTGTCCATCATGAACTCCCTGTGTCCATGATGACGTGTCCATGATGACTCTGAACTCCACGTGTCCATGATGAACGCCCCGTGTCCATGATGAACTCCCCGTGTCCATGATGACTCCCTGTGTCCCTGATGAACTCCCGATGTCCACGATGCACTCGGGTGTCCATCATGAACTCCCTGTATCCATCATGAACTCCCTGTATCCATCATGAACTCCCTGTATCCATCATGAACTCCCTGTATCCATCATGAACTCCCTGTATCCATCATGAACTCCCTGTATCCATCATGAACTCCCTGTATCCATCATGAACTCCCTGTATCCATCATGAACTCCCTGTATCCATCATGAACTCCCCGAGGTCTGGATAAATTCCCCGTGTCCATGATGACTCCCTGTGTCCCTGATGAACTCCCGATGTCCACGATGCACTCGGGTGTCCATCACGAACTCCCCATGTCCATAATGAATTCCCAGTGTCCATCACGAACTCCCCGTGTCCGTGGCTGTGCAGGCACTGTGGGACTCTGGCAGCCCTCTCCCCTGGGTGCTGACAGCAGCTCAGCCAAGCCACCAATACTTGAACAGATCCTACATCACCTCCCTCAACATCTACCTTCGGAAGGGACCCTTATTCCCCAGTTTTCTCCCCTCCAGGCCCCAGCCACACAGCAGCTGCCCCGCTCTGGCCCAGCCCGGGAGCAGTGAGGGCTCTGCTCACCGTGCTGCCCTCCACATGGCTCGTTTCTCTGCCTCCAGGGCGCGGCGTTCTGCTGGGGACAGCTCCTTCTCCTGCCCGCTCAGCAGCTCGGGGCTCTGCATCCGCAGCCGCTCCTGGTGCCGCCGCTCGGCCTTGGCCGTCCGCACCGGAGCCGCGGGGTCCCCCAGAGCCAGGAACGATGAGGGGCTCAGCCTGGAGAGAGAGAAGCAGGAAGAGGGAGCTGGCCGTGATGCCTTCAAGTATTTCTGTTTTTTTATTCTCCATGTATCTGTAACTTGCTGCAGTTCTGTGTTTCTTACAAAGTGCTGAAATCCTCTGTTCCCTGCACCTTTGGCCAAACAAGGCTCTCTGAATACAAATTCAAGCACATACTCATTGCCTTAGGGCCTGAAAATATGTAAACAACTGTGAGAAGGGGGGAGCAGGCCTGGGGTGGTGAACATCATCACCTGAGGGTGCGATTGGAGAATTAAGGGACAATATGCTAATGGGGCAGAACTTACAAAAGGTGAAGGGTTCGTGACCCAGAGTCCATTTTGGGTGTCATCCCTGATGGGGGACTTTGCTTTCCTGAATGTACCTTCAAGGCCTTTGCAGACCTTGAATAAATTGTCTGCTTTTATACTCCTAATTTGTCTTGGCCTCTGTTTCAGGGAGCCTGTCCTTCAGGCATCACCCGGGTCCACCACAGCTCATTCTTCTGGGAGTGGCAGCTCCAATCACCCACAGGCATTACCGTGGGATGCCTTAAGGATTTTTAGCTTCTGTTTTTCATCTATCTGTAGTTTTGGTGTGTAGCTCTAGGCTCCATATAAAGAGCTAAAAACCTCTTTTCCCAGCGTTTAGACAAAACATTGCTCTCAGCTGGAAAATCCAGGGACACTTCGCTGCCTGAGAGCCCCAAAATATGTAAACAACAGTGAATTGGGGGGAGCAAGCTTGGGGTGGCCAGCATCATCACCTGAAGGTGTGATTGGAGAATAGAGACCCAGTATGTTTTATATCTTATAAATTGTGAAAAATTTAATATCTTATAAATTGTGAACTTATAAAATGTGAAAAACTCATGACTCACTGTCCATTTTGGGTGTAGTCTCTCGAGTGGGCTTTGTCTGCCCAAAATGCACCTTAAAGGCCTTTAATAAATTGTCTGGCCTCTGTTTCAGGCGAGCCTTGTTTTAGGCATCAGGAGGACACAGAACACGGGCGAGTTTCTTGTAAG
Organism: Origma solitaria; assembly: GCA_013397895.1. NCBI lineage: Eukaryota > Metazoa > Chordata > Aves > Passeriformes > Acanthizidae > Origma > Origma solitaria. The sequence continues at coordinate 16,784 of VZRL01000073.1, forward strand.
GAGATTCTGGCTGGATGGGGCTGGGACTGTCCTTGGAGTCCAGATGGTCTTGAAGGTCTCTCCAACCCAACTCAACCCAACCCATCCTGGGATTCTGTGAAGTTGATTCTGATCCGTTTCCCTCCCTCCAGCAAATCTTTGCTGCTGCTAAAAAAGGAGGAACTCTCCAGCCCCTGCCCCACTCACCCCGACACGGAGTTGGTTCTCTGCTCAGACTTGATCCCCTCTTCCAGGGAATTCCTCTGCGAGCTGCTGTTCTCATTGAGCTCCAAGGGCCTGCAGGAAACAACCCTGTGAGCTGCACATCCAGCACAGGGTGGGACAGGTCCACCCCAGACAGCAACAATGGGTTCAGGGTGAAGTCACAGCTCTCCTCCACCATTGCTGTGAGCATTACTGGGGGAGCTCCTGTGTCCACACCAATATCAGAGCTCATTTCCTGCAGTGGGAGGTCAGCCAGCCACTAACACACACGTTTTTCCTCAGTTTTTCTAATAAAAATATTTGTTTCTAATAAAAATATTTCTAATAAAAAATATTTTCTTCCTACCCTTCAGTCCTGGGAACTTGGACTTCACACTTGGCTTTGTTAGAAATGGCACAAAGGGATTCCAAACAGGAGCCCAAGAAAGGTTCATCTTGGAAACACTAATCTGATTCTGGTTTTATACCCTCATTAACAGATTAATTTGATTATTACAAGTTCTTCCAAAAGATGGGCCATGGAGCTGCTCTGAGGGCTGGGAGAGCTGGGGGTGTTCAGTTTACAGTGACACTCAGCCCTGATTTTTACTGCTCCAGTTTATTTTAATTAAATCTCAGTTTCTCTCCCAGCATGAGAAAAATGATTGCAAGAAACACAACTTCAGTCTCTTCCACTGCCTCCCCTGCATTCAAATGTAAGAAATAAGCAACTGAAAGTCATCTTCCTGTTCTTCAGCATCCCACGTTTCAGGATGAAAACAGGAGGGATAAATGGGACTTCCCAGAGAACCAAGGAGCTCCTTGGAGCTGCCAAGGAAAGTCTCAGGGCATCGTTATGTGAGAAATTCTTCAAACTGAGAGTGGGCAGAAACAACAGAGAGAAATGAAATTCCACGTGCCAGGGTGTGTTCTGCCATTGTGACTGAAAGGTGTTTGTGGAGAGACGAATGTCTGTCCCAAAGACTTCAAAGACAGCTAAGGACAGATTCAGCTTCACTCCAGTGTGGTCTTATTTTACCTGGAGCCTTTGAGAAACCTTTTCTTATTCCTCAGTTCTATGCCCAAGAATATTAAAAAAAAACCCACCAAGGTAACTTGGAGGCCAAGTCCCAGAGAACAAACCAAAAGCCTAAAAAACCCCAAACCTGGTTTAGCATCACTTTATCCTTCAGCTTATCTCGAATCAAACAAAAGCCTAAAAAAACCCAAACCTGGTTTAGCATCACTTTATCGAATCAAACAAAAGCCTAAAAAAACCCCAAACCTGGTTTAGCATCACTTTATCGAATCAAACAAAAGCCTAAAAAAACCCCAAACCTGGTTTAGCATCACTTTATCGAATCAAACAAAAGCCTAAAAAAACCCCAAATCTGGTTTAGCATCACTTTATCCTTCAGCTTATCTCGAATCAAGCAAAAGCCTAAAAAAACCCAAACCTGGTTTAGCATCACTTCATCCTTCAGCTTATCACAAATCAAACAAAAGCCTAAAAAAACCCAAACCTGGTTTAGCATCACTTTATCCTTCAGCTTATCTCAAATCAGCTGTCTATAAAAATCAGCCTCTCTACATAACCCTGGGGCACAGCTGAAAAGACAGAGCTGGAAAACTTGGAAAACCTTTCTGAGCTGATGAAGAAATCCTGCCCAGCCCTCTTCCCTGAGAATTCCTGGGCCACCTCTGCCACGTGGGTGGTACAGAGCCGCCTGTGGCCGTGTCTTACCGAGCTGCTGGAGCATGGCTGCTCCTTCCATTCAGCCTCTCCACCTTGTACTCGACGCCCTCGATGATGACGCTGGACTGCACAGCCTCAGGAGCCTGCCTCACCTCCTCATCCTCCTCGGCTTCCTCCTCCAGCAGAAGGGCTCGCTGCTGCTGCAGCTTGCGGGCTGCCAAGGGAGACAGGAGGCAGCTTACAGTGATGCCTGAAGGATTTTTAACTTCAGTTTTTCATTTATCTGCAGTTTCTGTGTGTCTGGGCTCCATATAAAGTGCTAAAAATTGCTCCCAGCATTTCAGACAATTCCTCTCAGTTGGAAAATCCAAGGCTGTTTCGCTGCCTCGGAGCCCCAAAATATGTAAACAACAATGAATTGGGAGGAGCAAGCTTGGGGTGGTTGACATCATCACCTGAAGGTGTAATTGGAGAATTGAGGCCTGATATGTTAATGGACAGAACTTATAAAATGTGAGAAACTCATGACTCACTATCCATTTTGGGTGTAGCCTCTTGAGTAGACTTTGTCTGCCCTGAAGGCCTTTAATAAATTAATCTGCATTTTATTCTAACTTTATCTAGCCTCTGTTTCAGGTAAGCCACAGAGCACTCAGTGAAGCCCCAAGGATGGAACCTCTGGGCACTCCTTACCCTTCTCATCCCTGCAGGTCTGGGTGGTTTCAGTCCATTCCCTCCCCATGGACACCTCTGTTCCTCCACATTTCCACTAATGCTTCAGATGAAACAAACTCTGCATCTTTCCTCTCTCCCTCCTTCCTCAGCCACCAAATTTCCATTTTGGACACTTCATGGGCAGATTTCCAGCAGCACCTCATGCCCAGTGTTCTTATTCTCAAACTGGAAATTGAGTACAGTCTTTGAACAGCCCTGGGAGTCTCCATCTTCCCATTGGCCTTCTGGAGGAACCTGGGGCCAGTTCTTGGCAAGATTTTTATTAATATTTTTATCTGGCTGCAGGAGCTGAATGCAACATGCTGCAGATGATGCCAAACTGGTGATTCTCTCAAGGGCCATGAGGCTTTGTGGAAGGATCCAGACAGGCTGGAGCATTGGGCAACCATTAATGGCATGAAATTTAACCAGGGCAGAGTCAGATGGGATTTTGGGAAGAAATTCTTCCCTGGGAGGGTGGTGAGGTTGCCCAGAGAAGCTGTGTCTGCCCCACCCCAGGAGGTGTTCAAAGCCAGGTTGGACAGGGCTTGGAGCAACCTGATCTAACGGAAGGTGTGCCCATGGCAGGGGGTGGGACTGAGTGGGCTTTAAATTCCTTTAAATTCCATTAAATTCCCTCCAACCCAAACCATTCTGTGATTCCACGACGCAGAACACCTTGAAACCACAGCACTTCCACCAACCCAAGGAAGTATCAGTGGAGCATCCACAGAATTCTTCAATGGTCACTTCAAATTATTCCTAGGCCTCACAATAACCACCCATGGGATTCTGGAAGTGCTGCATTTCCACGGGAAAGGAATCACTCGACAGGAGAAATTTCCGTGCCCATATTCCTACCTACCTTCCTCCTCTTTCATTTTCTTCAGGTCATCCTCCCCCACCAGGGACACGCGCTTGGGAGGTTTGTCCAGGTGCTGCTGCTTCACCTCGATCTCGAAATACTTCTGCCTCTCACGGAAGGACCTTTGCTCAGGACTGTGCTGTCCCCCAGGGCTGTGCGCGGCCACCTGCAAGAGCCACACCGCTGCCCACGGGCCACCACTGCCCAGGGGCCACCACTGCCCAGGGGCCACCTGGCAATGCCAGGCTGTCCAAAGGCCACCTGCAAGAGCCACACCGCTGCCCACGGGCCACCAGTGCCCATGGGTCACTACTGCCCACAGGCCACCACTGCCCACGGGCCACCTGGCAATGCCAGGCTGTCCATGGGCCACCCAGCCATGGCACTGCCCACAGGCCACCACTGCCCACGGGCCACCACTGCTCAGCGGCCACCCGGCATCCCCAGGCTGTCCATGGGCCACCTGCAAGAGCCACACCGCTGCCCATGGGTCACCTGGCAATGCCAGGCTGTGCACGGGCCACCCAGCCACACCACTGCCGATGGGTCACTCAGCCACACCACTGCCCACAGGTCACCCAGCCACAGCACTGCTCACAGGCCACCTGGCAACCCCAGGCTGTCCATGGGCCACTCAGCCACACCACTGCCCACGGGTCACCACTGCCCATGCATCACCACTCCCCACGGGTCACACAGCCACACCACTGTCCATGGGCCACCCAGCCACAGTACTGCCCATCGCTCACCCAGCCATGCTGGCACTGCCCACCACACCACTGCCCAGGGGTTACCCAGCCAACCACTGCCCATGGGTCACCACTCCCCACAGGTCACTCAGCCACACCACTGCCCATGGGTCACTCAGCCACAGCACTGCCCACAGCCCACCCAGCCATGGCACCCTCCCCATATCACCACGACCCTTACTCTGCCACCTGCCTGCCCCACAATTTCCTTCTCCTCTCCAGCCCTCTCACACTGTGACCCCATCTCCCCACCCACAGCCCCCAGAACTCACCTCGGAAGCCATTTTGGGGTTTTCTGTGCTGCTCTGACCGGACAATTCCTAAGAACAGAGAGAAACAGGAATGGTCTAAAAGGAAAGTTTCTAACCACCCCCCAGCCATCCTCCAGCCATGTGCCCCCAAGGCCAGGTGAGCTGACACAGGCTCCTGAAACTGTCCCAGAATTTGCACAGATTTAACACCTCGGGTTTAGCAATTGTCAGGAATGAGGATTTATGTTAAACTGAGGGTTAAACAGAACCAGGCGTGACATTTTCTGAAACGGCAGACACTGAAAAACAGGGGAAACAGGTGCAAAACAGGAGCAGGGGCTGAGCTAGAGCTGGAGCTGATGAAACTTTCCTTTCATCAAAGGCAAAACCACCCAAAATTTACTTCAAAAAAGCAGAGATGCCATCAGAAAGAAAGAAATCTGTATTTACTGGGATGTGTAACAATATTGGATGAGTAGAGCTACAGGGGGAGGAAAACTGATTGACAAAATCCATCTATGAACCAGGAATCCATTGGGGTAAACTGAGAACTGCCAACAAGCTACGGAAAAGAAGGAAGTTTTTAAATTAGACAAACTGGAAAGACCCACAAAAAGAGAGCAAGGAGATGACCTCTGGTATGATCCAAACACACTCCAAAAACTAATTCAGAATTCAGAACTCGAGCGGATGGGCCTGAGGAACTTCCTGCAACTTTGGAGGCATTTGGACAATGCTCTTAGGCACGTGGTGGAATTTTTGGGGGTGTCCTGAGCTGGACTCGATGATCCTCGTGGGTCCCTTTCAACTCAGGACATTCCCATGATTATATGATTCTAATTTCCAATGCTGTCCTATTTTTGCATGGGGGACTGAGGCAATGACCTGCAAGACCTCACCCAGCCTGGACTGCTCCACGATTGAACTCCATGGAGGGGAGAAGGAAGAGCTTCAATGATGATCAAAATCTATTAAAAAATGTCTAGGTTTAGCCTGGCCCTGGGGTCTGGAATTTCAGAGTTCCTTTGCATGAGAACAGCATGGTTGTACATCACCATTGAAACAGAGGGTTTTCTTTTAGACACTTAAATGTAGAGATTTTAGATAAAGGTTAGTTCTGTTAAAATTAACTAGACTAGAAAAAGATGCAGAACTCAGCTAGAAAGAAATAAATGATTAAGTGCAGAGTAGCCTTTGATTATCTGATATTTACTCAGCTGTGCTTAGAATAGACAATTAATAATCTTAAGAAAAGAAGTTCAAAGGAGAGCCTAGACAGTTACAAATTTTGCCCAGATGCAACCTACTCAGAAGCAATAGAAGAGAGCATTGGGAGTTTTCCAGGGTCAAATGTATTGTCAAAAATCAATGAAGTAAGAAGGTCACACTGATGAAGACTCATATTACTTCATCAAAAGCAGCCGTCAAACCCATTTTTTTGACCACCGATCCAATTCCATTGCAGGAACTGCGCATGCTTAATGACTTTTTGCTAATTTCCATCCGAAGCCAGGAATGGGAGGCGTTTATGCTCTGAATATGTATCTGTATTTTAAATATGAATTATTGTTATAGATAAATAAGTTCTGTGTTGCATTGTTATTTCAGAGCTGTACATTTGGGAGCTATCCCTGCAGCTCAAATAAACATACACTTTCTAACCTTAACAAGTTAGAGAGTCTCTGTCCATCTCAGGTGGATATCGATATTAGATCTATATCGGCATTTTAATAATTCACTATCCCAATGTTTGGCGAGAATAACAACACCGTGAGATTCCATGAGCTTCCAGAACCCGACACAGACAGGACTCCGCCAGGGTGACCTTCTGCATCACGAACAGACTCCAACTTCCACAGCTCAACACATCCCTCCTCTACGGCAGCTTTTTCATCGAATCACCGCCTCCTTCCCTTCTCACCTCCGGCCTGCTCTGATGGAGCCCCCCAGCAGCACGAGTTACCTGTGTCCCAAGCAGAGGGTGGGACAGGGGCACTGCTGCGAAGGTCTTGTAGGCCTGCTTGACATTGATGGGGACCTCGTCGGGGGAGGGTGGTGACGGTGGCGATGGTTTTTGCTACAGGGACAGACAGGAGGTAAAGGTGAGCACAGGAAGGGTGAAAAAACCAACACGGGGGGGGGAAAACACAGCCCAACTCGTGGCCTGCAGAGTCTGATGAGGGGGATATGGAGAGGATTATGTTAGGGAATATGTAAGGGATATGGAAGCCTTGCCAAGGCTGCTCCGGAGCCTTGGGAAGGAACACGAGGAGCAGAGCACTGCACACACACTGTACACAGCAGCACGAGGGTCACAGCCCCGATCTCTTTCCTGGATGGTGAAGGAATGGCGCTTGTGGTGGCACAGATCTTCACTGACCTGAGGGGAATGTTGTGACAGATCCTTTGGCGAAGGGCCACATCGCTGTCACAGTCCTTGAGAACTTCCACCCAACTCAACCAGCAAGTGCCTACCTGAATCAGGGCTTTTTGGGCTAGAACAGGACAGCTAAACATTGACTCTGACTCCTATTTAGGGCTGAACAAGATTCCCACTAGTGGAAGGTGTCCCTCTCTTTAAGGTCCCTCCCAGCCCAGATCACCCTGTGAATCCACGATCTGATCCAGGGATCTGCGATCTGGTGGAGATCTGTCTGCGATCTCAGATTCTCCCTTTGCAGAATTCCACTTACTGAAGGTCTGAGGAGACATTCCTACTGCTTGTCACTGTCTTTGCTGGTCCTTTGCTCACCCACCTTCCCTGTGACCCATCGTGCCACGTTTGGGGGGAGCAGCATTGGGGTGACCTGCCCAAAGCATCACAGAAATGAAAGGTGTGGGGGGCAATGACACCCCAACCTTTCTTCTGCTGCCAAGTAAATCCCCTCTAGCTGTTCATTACTCCAGCTGCACAAAACCAGTTCCTTTCTGGGTTTTCTCAGTCCTGGATTAGAGCTAAATTACACTGCTTGATGATGCTCCTTCTGCATGGGCTGAAGGATTGCCCAGCAAGACGAGAAGAGACTAAAATGTGAACCTTGTCCAATGCTGTGGATTCTGTACAGCTTTTGCCTGCAAACCAGGTCTGTTTTGGTCCAATACAGAGAGAAGAGCCGGATTAATGGAATCTCAGCCAGGATGGTTTGGTGGGAAGGGACTTAAAGCCCATCCAGTCCCTCCCACCTTTTCCTTCCACTATTCCTTCCACTTTTCCATTGAAGGGACACAGGTCTTCTGTCATGACAAAGACCAAAATACCTGAATTTTTCTTTCCCCAGGAATATAAACCTCTCAAAACCAGTAATTTTGCAAACCCTAAAACCCAACAGCAGGATGGTATTAGCTTTTGCTCCAAAGTGCCATACATCAACAAATGTTCTGTGAGATTTGTATCTCCACGGAACTCAACGCCTCACCAATATGGCTCTAAACCTGTATTTTGGGGATTTTGACCACAAAAGCTTCAGCAGTGCTGGGGAGACCCAGAGAAACAAGTGGGGTGGCTCTGTCTGCAAGGAGTGTGGGTTCCTCCTCGAGAATGGACACCACCAGCCTTGGCTCAGGCACAAGGTCACCTCCAGGAGGACATCCTGCCCCCACAACACATGGCACGACAGCCACCCAGGGCACCCCCAGGCCACTTACAGAGTTGTGGATCCTGAAGCATGGCTCAGGCTGCTGGAAGGGGTTGGGGCTGTCCCCCTCCTCTGCACTGTGGCACGCAGCGCTTTGTCGCACGCGGGAGAGAGGCTGAATGACGCCGGGCTTGGTCTGCTCGTGCCAACGTCCCCGGACAGGACGGGGAAAGGCAGAGGAAGACAAGTGCGAGGGAGAAAGAGAGAAGAGAAATGAGCAGTTAGGGCAGTGAGATGTGTGCCATGCAGGTGAATAAACAAATCCATGCAAATCCATGCAGCCCAGCTCCTTTCCTCAACTGTGCTGCCAGAGTGGCAGGGAGAGCTCTGGGAGCCAACACCAAAAGAGACTCAGCCAAGAAAGGGTTACACAGGGCCAGAGGATCACAGAGGAGCACAAAAGGAAGCGCCTGCCACACCAGCAGCAGCTACAAGGGTTTGCAGGGTAAGTGTGACGAAGCTCGGAAAATGTGAGCACCAGGAAGCAGGGAAACATCAGCCAGGAATGGGAATTGGCAGAAGCTGGAAGTGAACTAGATTGAGTCAGAGCTCTGACTAGAAATGCAGTTATCAGAGCAGAGGCAAGAGTCTGAAACTTCTCCCAGATGTCATCATCACTGCTGGATGCTGTGTAAAAGTGAACAAAACATCTGACACCGGAGAGAGTGGCAGCAGGAGCTGGATGAGCCAGCAAAACCTGCAGGAGGGGAAGCCACGAGGGGAACAGGAATAAAAGCTGCAAAACCAGTTGCGTTGGGTTTTCAGATGGACCACATTTAAAACCTGGTGCATTTGTACAAACTTGAGGCACAGTGGAGGACTGGAGGAGACAGAATGGGAGCCAAGAGGAGGAAGAGACAAGCTCCATGTGCACAGGGGCACCACGGTCAGGTCTCACGGCTGTACTCACTGATTTGCTGTCATCCTGTGATGTAATGAAGTTAATGGAAGCCTGCAAAGAGAAATACAGAGGTAAATCTGGAGCCCACCCTGAAAGCCTTTCGTTTACCCCTGCCCCACTGCCCACTGTGTGTGGGGAGCTCCCACAGAACCTCTGCCCCCCAAAACTGCTTCTTCCAGTGAGGACAGGCCAGAGCCCACCTCCAAGAGCCTCTGCTACGTGAGGAGGCCCTCACCGCTCTCTGCACATCTCCAAACTCTGATCCCAACCCTGGGCTAGTCCTGGTCATGGGTACAGCCCCTGCTCCTGCTCCCTGGGCACATCTCCAGGTCCTGGCCACGGGCACAGCCCCTGCTCCTGCTCCCTGGGCACATCTCCAGGTCCTGTCCCCTGCTCATGTCCCCAGGTCCTGGTCCCTGGGCACATCCCCTGCTCCTAGCCCATGGCACATTCCCTGGCCATGTCCCCACCCTCCGCACTTGCCCCCGAGCCCGAGCGAAGCCATCCCACGGCAGCTCCTCCCCAAAGCGCTCGCAGGTGCCATCACAGCAGCAACTCCCAGGGATGCCACCAGGGTGCTGCTCCCCCAGAGAGCCCCGGGGGAGCCCCAGGGATGTCCCGAGCCCCCACGGGGACGTGGAAGGCGGAGGAGGGGGCGCGGGCAGCGGGAGCAGCCGGAGCAGCAGCGCACACCGCACACCAAGAGCACTTACAAAGCGCGTCTCCCTGCCCGCCAGGTGGGGAGGCCGGGGGGCTGCGGGCACCTGGAGAGGGGCATCGGCAGGGGAGAGAATGGGAGAGAAAAGGGAGACACTGGGTTTTTCCGCAGGAGAGAAGCAGAGAGACTGCAGCAGCCGGAGCTGTCCCGGTCTCCATCGTGGGGGAGCCCCTCTGGGCACACACAGATCCACCACCAACGCCTCCTGCCTCCCCCCACCCTCCTGCAGGATGTGAGGCTGGGGGTGACCATCACAATGCCAGCTCAGGACAAAGGGTTCCATTTCCCTCAAGGTATTCTCTGAAATAAGCCAAAAAATTCTGGCTGGGCTATGAGATGTTGAAACCAAAGGATAAACGTTAAAAATAAATGGGAGCCAGAAAATAAGAGGCAAAATTCCTCTTGACTTCTGCTCTGGAGGAACAACCTGAAGGTCAAGGCTTCTGAATCCCCAGAAAAGGAGAGAGCTGGGAGTGTTCAGCCTGGTGAAGAGAAGGCTGCAGGGAGATCTCAGAGCTCCTTCCACAGCCTTGAAGGGCTCCAGGAGAGCTGGAGAGGGACTTTGGACAAGGGTCTGGAATGGGGGAATGGCATCCCACTGACACAGGGCAGGGTTAGATGAGATTTTGGGAAGAAATTTTTCCTTTGAGGGTGCTGCGGCCCTGGCACAGGTTGTCCAGAGAAGCTGTGGCTGCCCCTGGACCCCTGAAAGTGTCCAAGGCCAGGCTGGACAGGGCTCGGAGCAACTTGGGAGAGTGGAAGGTGTCCCTGTCCATGGCAGGGGGCTGGGATAAGACTGTCTTGAAGGTCCCTTCCCACCCAAACCATCCTGGAATTCTAAGAAAACCAATCTCAAACTGGCACTTGTGGTAAAAGTCAAACTTCCAAAAAACCCAGCCGCTGTCAGAAAGGCAAATAGGGAAACACAGCTGGAACAAAGTGCATTGAAATAGTGCTGCTAGGAGAGATAACACCTTCTCCTAATCTTGCTGTGTTCCTGAACAACACTCAATTCTAAATGACCCAAGAGCTGAGGGAGATGTGAGACAGGCCAAGGAGCAACAGAAGATGGACTGAAGTGCTGCTCCTTCTGCTTCCTGCATGGCCCTGACTCTTCTCCTAAGCCTGGCACCTCACCCCAAGGTGATTCTGTTCACCTCGAGACCTCCTGTGCAGCTCTGAGAACTGAAATGCTTCACTGAAGACCAGGGAAGTGCCAGAGCTGGTGGGGAGAACAGCTGGAGAACAGCTGGACCCCAAAAGGAATGCAACAGACCCAAAATGACTAAGGACAGAGAACAAAGCACAAGTGGCAGCTCACTCCAGCCCCCAATATAAAACCCAGAAACAGACAAAGACTGCGAAGGGAAAATTAAAAAAATCGATTTAAGTTCGTTTAACTTCAAAAGGTTCAACTGAGCTGTGACACCTCCTGCCATGGGATGGACAGGGGGATCAAAGACTCAGAGATTGAAAAGTTCAGAGATAATATAAGGAATGCAAATGTCGAGGAAGAACAGGTAATGTTAAAAAGAAAAAAAATAATCAGAGGTTAGAAGAAATAAAGACACTTCCCATTCCAGAGGGAAAGCCTCTGAGCAAGGAGCTGCAGCAAATCATTCCCTGAGGGCAGCGTCACCTAGAACTGGATCCTTCACCTCCTTCCCAACAGCTCACGAGGGTCACCTCAGTGTCACACACAGGGACAGGGATCCTCTGCCAGCCTGGGCAGCCCTGGTTTACAGACCCAAGATAGTTTCCCAAATCCTGACTCCTCCATTTCTTACCACATACCAGCTGCCAGAATTCAAGAATCTCTGTACAAGGCATCGGTGAGACCATTCCCAAAAAATCCTAACTCCACGTTGTAGCCACTCCATGGACACCCCTGCTCATCACCCTGCAGTTAAGTTACCCCTCAGAGCTCATTTATGATCAGCTAATTTCCCTCCTGGCTCTCTGAGACATTTTGAAGGAGGGAGTTCTTCTCTCACTCTCCAGCTGCCTCCTGTGATGGATCCCCTCCACCCTGACAGTGTCACTCAGGGATGGAAATTGCCCTCTGTCCTTCATCCCTGGAAGTGCCTCCCTGCCTTTCCCACATCACCTGTCCTGGGAACAGTCTCACCTGCGGATTACTGGGAGAATAAGGGATTTCACGCCTGGAATTTCCTGTCCCAGACTCGCCCACAGGAGCCTGAAAGAGAGAAGACAAAGCTCGAGAGTTACACTACAGCAGGAGGGGCTCAGCACAGCGCCCTGGACATCCAACCACAGCACTTCCCCAGGAAGCAAAGTTAGCAGGGCCCAACAGCAGCTGGAACATGCCAAAAAGTGCTCGGAACAGCAAGGGGATGACGTTAAACACCGGAACCGGGATCGTATCCAAATGCCCTGCGAGGCCAGCTGGATCAGGTTACAGCTCTGCCTCCCAGGAATCCTCTGCCTTGACTCCTCACAGCACTCAGGCAGGGTCACAGTCCAGGCAAACCTCCTGCTGCACAGACATTGAGCAAAAAAAAAGCCATTCCTGGCTCTCCTCGCTTCCAGAGGAACCTCTGGCACCGACGCTCAGCTCACCCCAACAGCTGAACAGAGAGCAGCGTTCCAGGAACCTCCTGCACTCTGCCTGCAGAAGGGAGGAGCACGTTTCACAAGTATTTGAAATGCCTAAAGGTAGAAGAAGGTAATTTGGGATTTAGGGAATTCTAAATTATTAGTTCCCAGTCACTCATATCACAGCCACGCACGTGGTCAGTTGATTCAGGTCAGGCTTGGGCAACAATATTTGACAGACCAAGCCTGAAGTGACCTGAAGTTTATACTGGAGCACAGATTCCTGCCCACACACCTATGAAATTCCTACCAAGGAACTAAAACACCTCCCAGATCACTACAGCTGAGGGTGGCTTGGTTTATCTCTGTGTATGGGGCTGTTTATGTGGGGCTGTTTGGCTTTTCAGACCACCTGAAAGGCTGAGAAAGGAAGAAGGAGAGAGCAACGTGGTGCTCATCTGGAGGATGATTATTTTTGGGTCTAGTCCCTGCTCCGCCACAGGTTCCTTGTGCAACAGCAGCAATGTCAAATACAAACAGATTTCCCAAAGCAGAAAGCAAAGTCCTGAAATCCAAAAGTCTTAATCTACCGAGAAGTGTCACTTGGAAGAGCAGCTCCTGGGCTGCAGATCTGTGCTCTTCAGGTGTCTAAGGGAAGAGTCACTCGGAGGAGCAGCTCCTGGGCTGCAGAACTGTGCTTTTCAGATGTCTAAGGGAAATGTCACTCGGAGGAGCAGCTCCTGGGCTGCAGAACTGTGCTTTTCAGATGTCTAAAGGAAATGTCACTCGGAGGAGCAGCTCCTGGGCTGCAGAACTGTGCTTTTCAGATGTCTAAAGGAAATGTCACTCGGAGCAGCTCCTGGGCTGCAGAACTGTGCTTTTCAGATGTCTAAGGGCTGTGTTCAGGCCCAGGTACGAAGTGTGGCACCAGCACTGATCTCCTACCAGTCCTGCCAGCTCCCAGCCAGACCCAAAGGGATAGCAGGGACGTCACAGATGCCACCCTGTCCCCTCAGCAGGGCTCGGCAGCACACACATCGCCATCACTGGGGGTGTTAGTGGCCGAGGGACAACACACTGACCATTGTGTGCTGGGGGCACAGGGGTGGGGGGACCGGCCCACGGGTGCTGTGCTGCCCGGCGCCGGGGTTTAGTAGGGCTGGCCCACACTGGGTGAGTGCATGCCACACGCTGCTTGCCTTGCAGTACAGGCTGGTCTTCAGCACGCCCCCCCTGCCATAGCCCAGGGGAGGCCCCCCCAGCGCCGTGCCCGCGGCTTTGCCCCTGCGGTTGGCCACCACAAAGGGGTTCTCGCTGAACGGGATGGGCTGCGAGTCGATCAAACACTCTGGCGTCTCTGGCAGCTGCTCCTGGGACAAGGGACACCCCACGGGGTCCTGTTTGTCTCCCCGGGGTTGCTCTGCCCCGCTCGTGGGCTGGGTGGGAGATGCGGGGGGCGGACGGGGTCCGGCCGCGCCTGCCGCTGGCTCTGGGGACACTTCCAGGCTGTCCCAAGCTGCGGGCAGGGACAGCACGGCGCAGTCACCCTCCATGGAGCTGGGCTTGGCACACCGAACGGGCTGAGAGGAAACAGAAGGAGCAGAGAGAAATAAGGAGAACAGAGTGAAGAGAGGAGGGAGGAAATACAGAGCAGCTGCTGAAGGACAGGGGAGAGAATTGCACTGCTAACGCCCACACACCATCCCGACCCTTTCTCCGGCTCTACCACCGATCTGTGACCCCCAAAGTCACTTCCAGAAGAGAAATTTGCTGTACACACACCCCCTGGGGAAAGGAGAGGTGCAGGAGCTCCCTGCACTCCTCCAAATCACACACGTTCCTGCAGCTGCTCCCCAGCCAAACTCACTTCCAATACCTGCACGAGCACACACCCCCCAGAGCTCACCTCCGCACACAGAATCACAGAATATTTGGGGTTGGAAGGGACCTCTGGAGATAATCCAGTCCAACCCCCACTTCACTGAGCCCCACCACCCATGGCCCAGCCTCTGCTGTCACCCCAGCACTGCCACACAGTCACACAACACCCACCCACTACGTTTCCACCCCACCTGCACAGGTGAATGTGCTTTAACAGCCCCAGAGCATCCCAACACACCTGAAACCCCAGAGCACAGTGCAGCAGACAGAGCACAGCCCCTTCGGGTGGCTCCTGCTGATGGCAGGACTGAGGCACAGCCCAAACGAAGTCCTGACCCTTTCCTTAATGCCATAGAAGAGAGTTTGTTACCCCAGCCAGAGCCTTCCTCAGGGGAGCAGTGACAGTCAGAGAGCAAAGACCAAAGCTTCCATCCAAGTGCCTCCAGGGAGCAGAAAGACCTCTCCCGCTCAGAGCACATTCTTCAGCTCCTGTGTCACGGCAGCGCTCACCAAAATAGCTCTCAAGGGTGGGCTGGTGACTACAATGGCAGCTGGGAGGCTCAGGAATTTCGGAGGCCCTCCCCTAACCCCCCAACCCAACCTCAGTGGTGAGCAGAGCCCCGGCTCATATCGTGTTTCCCCATTAGCAAAGCCTGTGCTACCCTGAGAAATTCTGCAGTTGCGGTGATGTGATTTTCCAGTGTAAAAACCCTAATTCTAACCCCTTTTCCCCAGGGTAACACCTGACAGTCGATGGGGAGCCTCAATCCTTCTTTTTTTCTTAGATCTGACTGGAGCTGGGCTGGATCTGCCTCTTGCTGTAAGCTCCAGCTCGTGCTGCAGCGTGTCCTGGTCAGGGATTCCTCACCCCCTGGCCTCGCTGGGGCTATTCCTGTCAGACAAGCCACAATTTCTATTTTGGGTAAGCAAAGATTTGGGCAATGCAGGGAGCTTTCCCAGCTCGCAGACAAGACAGACGTGTGCTACCGTGCATCCTCCAGGGCACTGAAAGAAATTCAGTCTTAAATCCGATGAACAAGTGAAAAAAAAGAATTAATGCAACGAAATGGAAGAGAAATAGATTCCGAACAGAAAGTACAGGTTGCTAATTAACTAAAAATGGTGATCCGGTATTGAGACGTATCAAGTCTTCATCATTTCTAACAGTCCAGAAAGCAAAACTAGACTTTGATCATTTTGCTGTGATCAGTCCCTCACGGGTCTGGCTTTCATTCCTGCTCAATGCAGAAGATAAGAGATTGCAACAGGTCTTTGACTTCTGTAAGGGAAATATCAGAGAGTCACAGAATCCCAGGACGGTTTGGGTGGGAAGGGACCTGAAAGCTCATCTTGTTCCACCCTCCTGCTATGGCCAAGGACACTTTCCACTATCCCAGGGTGCTCCAAGCCCCATCCAACCTGGCCTTGGACACTTCCAGGCACGGGGCAGCCACACTTCTCCAGACCCTGCACTGCACTGGGTGTGTGACCAAAGAGAACCACCCAAACAAACATTCCCACGCTGCTTCCAATGGGAATTTTCAGTTTGGCTTCTAATTGGATAAACAGGACAGGCATCCCATCAGCCTTTGTTAAATCCTGCTCACAAAGGTGCGACAACACAGATCCATCCAAGACAGACAATCACCTGCTCCCTTCTCTGGGGGCCATTCTCAGAGAATTAATTCCACCCATAGTCACAGTGGTCAGTGGAAAGATCTACACCTCCTGCTCCACACTGGACAGATGGAGCTGCACCTCCTCCTGCTCCACAGCAAGAACAGTTCCCTACAGATCCTCATGTTCCACAGTGAGGACAGGAATGGTTCCTGCAGCTCCCTCACAGGGAATTATGAGGCAGTAAAAGATACCCAGACACTGTTTAGAGGAGAATGTATGTGGTGAGAGTTGGCCTGGAGACAGGCAGAAAGAGAAAACCACGATGGGAATGGGGCAAGAGCATCAGTCATCCTGATGCCTTCAAGTACTTCTAGTTTTTTACTCTTCATGTATCTGTAACTTGCTGCAGTTCTGTGTTTCTTACAAAGTGCTGAAATCCTCTGTTCCCTGCACCTTTGGCCAAACAAGGCTCTCTAAATACAGATTCAAGCACATATTCATTGCCTTAGGGCCTGAAAATATGTAAACAACAGTGAGCTGGGGGAGCAGGCCTGGGGTGGTGAACATCATCACCTGAGGGTGCGAGTGGAGAATTAAGGCCAATGTGCTAATGGGGCAGAACTTATCAAAGGTGAAGGGCTCGTGACCCAGAGTCCATTTTGGGTGTCATCCCCGACGGGAGACTTTGCTTGCCCGAATAAATTGTCCTTTGCAGGCCTTGAATAAATTGTCTGCTTTTATACTCCTAATTTGTCTTGGCCTCTGTTTCAGGTAACCTTTTAGACAACAATCTGGATGGGGCTGTCCAGAGATGGACCATCTGTCACTGACCCTCCTGCCATTCCTCTGGCCGCACTGACCCTGCCTGAATCTTCCAGAACCTCCGTGTCCCCACTATCCAAGCAGATGTACTTTTCAAAGCAGAGCAAAGCCAGGGCTGGTGACAGCTGGACAAACACAGGACCCTTCCCCGAAACGGGACATTTATAGATGCCGCCCTGGTGGGCTCGGCCCCACATTCCCGTGCCTGGCATTCCCAGGCTGCAAGGCACAAGTTCCCAAATGCTGCTCTGGACCACACTTGGGCTGTCCTGCACGGAGGCAGCTGCTGCCTGGGATGACTGTGCCCCTCTCCCAGCTACTGAGTTACACTCAGAGATGTTAAAAATAAACCTTTTCCCGATGCTGCTTTTCCGTGTAAACAGCAAGAGGGGAAAAACCAAAAGCTGGGAAGTGTGGGAACAAAAGGAGGCAGAGCTGGAGCCAAACTAGAGCTGTTGTTGGAGTAAGGCCTCAAGTAACAGAGGAGGGAGAATAGGAGAACATGTCTGCATGGAATGAGATGGAGACAGGAAAGGTAAAAGAGATGATTCTGAAGCGATGGAATGGGAATGCAGAATGGGGGATGGCAGCAAACAGAGGTCTTGCTGCAACAGGAGGGAAGGAAGAAGACTGAGGATGCGTGAAGGAGCAGGCAGAAACCCAGCAGAATGGGGGTGATGCAGGGAAGACAAAAGATGGAGAGGTGAGATTTTAAACAACGCTGCAGACAGGTAAGTTTGGAATCTGTGAAGTTTGTGAAATCTGGAATTTCTCTTGGTCACTAGATGAGTGAAGGAGGAGGGAGAAACTCAGCAGAATGCGGGTGATGAAGGGAAGGTAAAAGATGGAGAGGTGAGATTTTAAACAACGCTGCAGACAGGTAAGTTTGGAATCTGTGAAGTTTGTGAAATCTGGAATTTCTCTTGGCCATTACATATGAGGGACTGCCAGGCAGGGCACAGGGCAGGAATGTCCACGGATGGAGTCACGATACAGACCATGACACACGAGCCACAGGGCTCGGTCACGACACAAAACCACAGCCACTTACCCTCTGCAGGCCCGGGGGAGTCCTGGCTTTAATAGAATCCCAGGATAGTTTGAGTTGGAAGGGACCCTCAAGATCATCCAGTCCCCCACCCTGCCACAGGCAGGGACACTTCCACTAGACAGACGGCTCCAAGCACTGTCCAACCCGGCCTTAAACTTCTTAAATTTTTAATACTTTCAGTTTCAGCACCCTCACCCCTCCTCCTTCCTGAACACCATCCCACAATGGATTTACAACTGAGCTGTGCACACAACACAGTCATCACCATGTGGGGAAGAATCCTTCCCTCCCTCCTTGGCAGCTTTCTGGAGCTGCCTCCTTCCACACCAAATCCCTGCACTGCCCCTCTCACATCCCCTTCTCTCCCACCGAGCTGTTCTTTCTGCCTCCTTCCCAACTCTGCTTTTTGCATCTTGTCAAACTTTGCCACTCCCCTTCCCAAAAGGCAAAGCGGCCTGGCTCTTGCTCTCCTCATTTTCTTATTCCCATTTTTCTTTCGCAGCTACCTCCTGTTCCAGAGCCTGAATTCCCCCCAGTTTCGCCTCCCAGAGGACGCTGTCACCTCCCTCACCACAGCACAGGTGGAGGGCAGGTAACGGAAGGACCGTGGCTTTCTCTGTCGGGACCCCCACCTTCACAGCCCCTCAGTGCATTCCCTGTTGGGGACACCTCCCCAGCCCCCCATGGCCTCCCCCCTGCCCCTACTCACAGCACGGTTGCCTCTCTGCAGGCCACTGCTGGGCAGCGCTGCCAGGGTCCGGTAGTCCAGGCGCAGGGGTTCGCTGGGGACGTTCTGGAGAGGAGGAAAAAACCACAAACAGCAGGAAAAGGTCAGGCCAAAGTCAAATAAATCAGTGAGAAAGAGCAATGAAAAGGGAACCATCCCAGTAATAAGCAAGGCTTTATCTCTGAACTCGGCGGAGTTCCCACTGCCTGGAAAAAGTTGGAATTGTTCGGAACACAACCATGGGAACTCATGGCTTGAGAAGCTCTGCAGAGAACGTGTCACCGTGGGCCCCTGGTCACCCACGGCTGCTCAGACCCCTCCACTCCTCCTGCCCCATGGCCACTTCCTCACGGAGGAGAGAATGTGCCACACCGACCCGTTTGCTCCAACAGCTTCCAGAGCGACTCCAGTCTGCATCTGGACATGTTTAGGAATGAAACTCTGCAATTCCTCTACAGTTTCTTTTCCCAGCCTTATCTCACACTCACTGTACAACTTCGTTCCATTTTGCTTCCCATGTGTTGCCTTGCTAACCTTAAATAGAAGCCAAGGTTTCTAACCCAGGCCCTGTTTTCCACCATCCCTTCCTCAATCCCTCACACATTTCTTAAATTCTGATCTCTTCTCTTATCCCTGACGCCACATCCTTTTAGGAGAGAGAGTGGAGAACACAACTTCGGGGAACAGACTATTTTTGAGGACTTCTCCAGCTTTCTAGTCTAGCTGTAACCCTTTTCTGGGACTCTCCAGCCCTCCCCCCATGCTGCTCACCTCCGCTTCCTCCTCAAGCTGCTGCGTGGCTGCCTCCTGCTCCCTACGCAGCCGCTCCTTCCGCAGGACAGCACAGAGGCAGAGCAGAGAGAAGAGAGAGGGAAAGAGGTCACAGAATGTCCCCCCCGAGGGACAGCAGCAGGAGAGGGGCAGCAGAAACCCAGCACAAACACTGGGACAGGGCAGGGAGGAGCTGGAATTTTTGCCAGCAGAAGGGACAGGGACAGAACAGAGTGCCACAGGTGAGAGGTGTCCCCAAGATCCTCAGCAGGGATGATCCTGGGGAAAGGAAGGAGAGCTACAGCAGCACCAAGGGAGGTGAGGAGTTCGCTCACTCCTGCAGGAAACACCTCGATGGAGCACAGACAGGAGAGGCTGGAAGGGAATGCAAAATAAATCTACAGAGCAAAGGCCTCGCAGAATGATGCAAATACACACAAGGGACACAATGGCCTCGGCACAAGGCCAGCCCAGCACCGTCAGCTCACGGTCACTCAGCACTGCAGGGACATCAGAGTGACCAGGGACTGATCCTAAAGCCCCATCCAGGGGCTCACTTCCTCACAAAAGGAAGAGAACAGCGCAGGACTTGTCCTAAGGACTGATTTCTGGGTATTTCTGTGACTTGTCACCCAGCACCTCTGGGCAGAGCTGAGCCTGGGGACAGCACAGCAGCATTCTTCCCTTCTCCTGTCCATGGAACCCTCCCAGCTGCCCTTCCCAAGCAGGAATCAGATGCTCCAGAGGTCCTGACCCTGGGAGGATGGGAGGTGGACAGCAGCTGAGAGGGAGACAACTGAAAATTCTGCTGAGCACCCGGTCCCTGCTCTTTAACAGCTTCCATGCATTACAGATTCCCAGAGTCCCAGACCACCCCTGACCTCCAGGCGAGAAGAAGGAACATGACAAGACACCAATGCTCTGGAGGATCACAAATCCCAGAAAGATATTGAGGGGCATTTAAGGTAAAGTCTGTTCTGAATCTGGTTATGCTTGTTTGGGCATGAGTTCTCTGTAGGGTGAGGTTCCAGGTGAATTATTCTGATGTGTGACTCTTCTCTGAGGTCACGTTCTGAGGAGTGACAGCAGTACCAATCAGCCCAGACGGAGCTGTGGCACGCTCAAAATCCATCTCTGACAGTATCTGGGCAGGATCTGGATTAAGACCAGAAAAATAACTACAGGCACAGGAGAGAGCACCAGGAATCAGTCCACAGAGACTCGGAGTTACTGCCACTTCTGATAGAAATTGAATTATCAGAGAACTGGAGGCAAGAGTTAAAAATGTGAAAACTTTTTCTGTGAGCAGAGCAAAGCCATAATTCCTCCCAGTTATTCACTTCACAATTTGTTGTGGGCTGGAGGCACTTTTGGTCTCTATTGCTCTCGTGCAAGAACAAACACGAAATGTTGAAGAGTAAGAAAAATGGTCCAAAAATGGTGAGAGAAATTACCAGGGATCTGGCACCGAGATGGGAACTTCCTTCAGCATTTCGACGGCCACCATGTGGTGCTGGTTCCATCACTGGGATAAATTTAATCATCAAAACTCACTTTGGAGATACATCTCTAAAGCATCCACTGCTGCCTCCTCCTGGCACACCAAGGGACGTGGCACCAAAATATTACAGCATGTTTTAAAATGAGATATGGCCAAGGCTATTTCATCAATCATAAAGGTTTTTTTGTTTTGTTTTCGTTTGGGGTTTTTTTTTGTGGGTTTT
>VZRL01000073.1:37827-99828 GCA_013397895.1 Origma solitaria
TATATAGATAGATAGATAGATAGATAGATATATATATATAAAAAAATAAATATATATATATAAAAAATATATAAAAATATAATATAATATAATATATAAAAATTTATATTTATATTTATATTTATATATTTAAATCCATATATCCATAATCAAATCCATATGCTGCCAACATTAAAACTGGCAGGAATACTTTTGCTCCAACAGAAACATGATGAAATCAGGTTTGCTGAAACCACATCAAACCACTCTGAATTCCTTCCCAGGCAAGGAATGAGGCATTTTATAGGAAAAAAATAAATCTGATCTGAACTGTCTCTGTTCTGGGCTGAACTAAGAGCATTGCTGAGGTCCCTCCTAACCAAATTATTCAGGATGGTTTGGGTGGGAAGAGACCTTTCAGGGATATCTAGTCCAACCCCTGAAACGAGGGATGTCTCCAAATAGATCAGGCTGAAGATCATTCTGTAAGGTCATTCCACTGCCATCCGAAATTGCCAACCTCACCCTGCTCTTGTGGGGCAGAAAATGTGAAAAAGCTCAGAAATTGCAATGGCAGAGAGAGCCCAGAGAAACTTCAGGTATATCTGAACTGGAAACTCAACAAAACACCTGCAAAATGTACACACTGGTCTGCCAGGAGAGCAGATTTCCCACTGACAACACTGAAGAATTCAGTTTTCCCTCTTCTTCCAAAGACTCTGACTGGATAAATTACCATTTTAAGATGAATGACTGGAAACTCCAAGGCCTCAAGGGGCTTGAGTCTGCTGATCTATTTCTGTGAAATTCTATTTCTGAGAAATTCTATTTCTGTGAAATTCTTTCTCTGCAAGGCTGAACCAGTGGGCAGAGACACAAAACTCTCACAGAGAAATGACCACGTGAACTGAGAAGCACAAAGCTGTGACTGATTAACAGCACCACGACTCCACTCAGGGCAGCTCAGAGCTGTGTGTTCTCATCTTTGGTCAGCTCTGTCACTCACAGAGTGCTGGACAGAGAGAACTGATGAAATTTGGGACTTCCAAGCTCATTGGCCATTTTTCTCGAAGCTGCAGCTCAGCCAGGAGGTACCAGCAGGTAACGAGGGTGGTCTTTAATACAACAGGAGCATCACCAGAGGGGTGCACAGGGAGGCACAGCAAAGCCAGAGAGCAGCCAGGGCAACGGAGCAGTGTTCTACAGAGAGGGAGTGCCCAGAGCTCCACCCCATGGCACAGAAAAAGGGCAGAGATCCAGAATTCCCACAGCACTGCCAACGGGGCAGAGTTCCAGAGCTCCCCACGGCACTACAGCGGAGCAGAGACAACCTGTGACACCTTCCTTGGGACTCACGGCAGAGCCACTGCCACAAACAGATCCTGCTACACAAATAATCTCTCACCACTTTCTCCATTTCTTCTCTCTCCCACTGAGTGGCTTCTCTCACCATTTCCATCTCCTAGGAGAGAGCAGAGTTAGAGCCACCTCATGCAGTGCTCTCTCCACACCTGCAGCACCTGGAACCTCACGAAGGTGTCACAGTCCCATCCTAGAGCGTTCCTGATCCAAGGACTGGGTCCTGCTGGTCCCATGCCACATCCACTGCCCTTTACAGGTTGAGAGACACTCGAGAATTCCAGGAAGTGCTTCCACTCTGTGACATGCTCAGCTCAGCCACAACACACACCTTCTGCAGGATCTCCAGCTCCTCGGGGCTCAGATCGCGGTCGATGGAGGAGATGCTCTCCAGGCTGTTCTTGCGCCCAATGCCAGCAGCGAAAGGGTTGGCAATGATCCCTGGGGACATCTGTGAAGCAAAAGGCAAATCACATCTGGTGGAAATGTCATTCCAAAAATTCCCTGCTCTGGGCTCTCAGATACAGAGTACTAGGACAATCCCAAGTAAGTCAGAACCAGAACTCTTTCAATAATTTGAAACCTAATTCCATAGAATCCCAGATGGGTTTGGGTTGGAAGGGACCTTAAGAGCATTCAGCTCCACCCCTGCTATTTCAGCTGACAATTGTTCGAGGAACCTGAGCTCTAAGAAAGCTGAAATTAAATTGATCCAGGTGCAGGAAAGGGATAAGGTGAGCAGGGATTGGGTTCACATTCTGCTGGAGAATACAAAACCCGACTAGCTGTGGTGGTTTTGCTTGGCCCGGTTTTTGCCAGTGAGTAGGGTGGGGTACAAAGATGGCTCCTGCATGTCCTGTGTAAAGATTCTGGAAATTTTTCAAGGCTAAGCCTTGAAAACAGAAATCTAAGAGGGCACAGGATTGCTCTAGGGAAGTTTTACCCTGTGGGGAAAGATCCAGACAATTAGATCCAGACAATAAAGATCCAGACAATTTATTGTAACACTGGCCAAGAAAAAATAGGCATTATTAGCCTAGCGAAAATGAGCTTGAAAACTTTTTTTTTCAGTGCAGTTCTGGAGAAAGACAGGCTGAGGGACCACTGCTTTTCTGAGCTGGAGACCCCCTCCAGCTCATCTCAGAGGTCAGATTTTGAAATTTGGCACCTAAAAAACCCCAAAAAATCTCCAGTAAAAGGTTGGGAAAATCCAGCATTCTGTGAAGAAAGAGGTGGGATCCACGTGGTGGGATTCTGGTCACTCCAGGGGCACCTGCACTCCAGTCCTCACCTCAATGGCAGCCGCAGCCTTGGGGTCAAAGCCGTCGCAGACCAACACGAGGAGAGCGTCGCCCACCCCTCGGAGGATCTGCACTGCCTCTGTGTGGGTCATTCCCAGCAGGCTCTGGTGGTTCACCTCCAGGATCCGCATCCCCACCTTCAGGCGGCCGTCCCGGGCTGCAGCTCCCGAGGAGCTCACCTGGAACACACCCCAGAGTCAAGGCGGTGTTGTCTTTCCGCTGGTAATGACGCCTTAATAATTTCTAATTTTTGCTCTTCGTGTATCTGTAAATTGGTGTAGTTCTGCGCTTTTTATAAAAGGATAAAAATCTCTATTCCCAGCACCCTCAGCCAAAACTATTTCCTCCGAATAGAAATCCAAGAACACATTCATTACCCCAGAGACCGAAAATATGAACAACAGTGACTTGGGGGGAGTGGTTAACATCATCACCTAAGGGTGTAATTAGAAAATTAAAGCCCAATATGCTAATATGACAGAAATTATAAAAGGTGAAAGAAATTATAAAAGGTGAAAGACACCCAGCGTCCATTTTTGGGTGTAGCCTCACGAGGGGGCTTTGCTTGCCCAAACGTACCTTGAAGGCCTTGAATAAATTTGTCCATTTTTTATTCTCCTAACTTTGTCTTGGTTTCAGGCAGCCTGGTTTAGGCATCAATAGAAATGCAGACACAGTTAAAAGGGGCAAAGGGGCATTTCCTTGGTATTTTAATAGGATTTTAGGTGCACAGCTCTTAGCAGGTGCGACACTCCCAGATGCACATGCATCATATAACACATACACCATTTTATGGACCTTGCAAATTAGGATGTCTACCTAAAATTCCCTAATAAGACACTCAATCAATGAAGTAATTATCCCTCTATTTTAATTATTCCCCTTTAAATGAGGCTAGAGCCCAGTTTACAAAATATGTTTCAGAGAAAACAAAATCTCTAGTTTTGAGATAGTACAGAGCTCTCTGGCTTCCTGTTGAGAATATTTGGTCTTTGTGCCTTGCAGGACTTGAAACTAAGTTGAATATTAGACTATCAAAATTATAAGCATGCGGAGCTAAGGGTACAAAGGGCACAAAAAATAGGAAAAGAGTATAAAAATGTATAAAAGGATATATAAAAAGAAAAGGCAAAGAATCATCAGGCATCAGTGTCACTGGAGCAGGTCAGAGGAGACAGGAGAGCATGGCGACCATGGAGGGGAAGGAGCAGACAGCACACACAAGGGACAGGGACAAGAAGGACCTGGAAGTACCATGGAGAGGGCAGAAAAGGAAGAAAACGTTGGTGAAGCGAACAGATGTGGAAGAAATTTGAAATGGGTTGTGAAGCAGGTGAGAAGGAAAAGCTCTCACATTGTGATGCATCCTGTGGAAAGAAATAATTTTTGGTAGGAGAGAGACTCAATGGAAATGCAAATGGTGACAAACCAAGGAGGAAGGAGGCAGGGATGAGACATGCAAAGAGGAAGAAGAGGAAAAGCACCACTTTGTCTCTCGGTTACCAGAAATACACAGGGAAAATCAGAGGCAGGAAAACCCCTCTGGATAGGACAGGTAAGAGAGGCTGAGGGGAGTAACACAGCCCAAAGGAGAGCAGGGAAGTTAAGAATTTTGGTTCTCTGCAGGCTAAAACAACGAATATTGGGGATAAAAAGGGAGGGGAGACGGGGTAAGCTAACTGTGCTAAACTGTGAACCTTCCAACCCCCAAATGCTGTAATGCTGCAGGAGAGAAAACCAGACCCGATCACTAAAAATAACTCTCAGTTAGAATAATCCCAGGTTTTCTTTTCCTGCTGTTATAAATGTCCCAGGTGAATGCGTAACTGCCACTCTGAAAGAGGGAATTTACTCTTTTAAATTTAGAACTCAGATAAAATAATGACAAGTGCCGAGTGTTCCCTTGCCTTAACAGCAACCAATTATCAATTATCAGGCAATTAGGGCAATTATGGAGTGTCCGTAGCCACGAGGATAACACACAGCAGTTTCTATCCCCCAAAACCAGCTAAAAAGGGAACCAATGACACCAAGATGAACACCCCAAGTTCTCTTTGTCAGCAGCAAGACCAAAATGACACCACTTATTGCTGTGCTCTGCTGCCAGCGAAGAAGAAGAGACAATAAACACTTTTTGGAAAGGGTTGGGAAGAGCCTAAACTGATAAGCATAAGCTGAACAAGAAAATTTGTTTAGTGATTTTGTGAAATTTTGTTTCTCACATCACTTTTCCCCCTGTTATTTCTGGGGGAAAAGTGATGTGAGAAGTATACGTGACACAAGCAGACACTTTCAAAAGGGACAAAGTTAAAGGGTGCACGGCACAGGAGAAAAGGTGAGGAATTCCGACACTTTCCATGGAAGGAGGAATGGGCAGGAAGCCACAGGCACATGGGAAGCAATAGGAATGTGGGTAAAAGGAAAGATGTGTGGGGTCATGTTATAGAAAAATCACAAGAGAGGAAACACAAGGCAAAATAAAGACAAACAGGAAATAAAAGAAGAAATTGTGTAGCTGTTGTAGAGGAGGAAATAGGAAAGGACAGGGATTTGCCTATTTTGCTGGAGGGACAATCTCCAGAACTGTGAAACAGTTCCACAAGAGCGAAAGCTGAGAACTTTCAGATTTAGTGCAGCTTTAGTGCTGCGGTACCTTGGAGATGAAGATGCCTTCATCAGTGGGATCAAACGGATTGCCAGCATGGCCCTTTGCTCCACCCCGGATGCTGATGCCCAGCTTCTCTCCTGGAGCCTTCTCAATGCATATTTCCTGGAAACACAGAAAATCTCCTTATTTCTGGGCCGAGTTCAGCTGGGGGAACACTCCTCAGAGAGACTGTAATTCTAAATGCCCTGAAAAGGGCCTGAATTAGTCCCACCCCTCATTTGGCAGTTTATTCCTTTTGGTGAGGATTCCCTGCTCACATTTGGTCTTCATGGTCATTCTCTGATGACAGAGTCACCACAGCCACGGCAAGAGATCCTCACCACTCCCCAGCTAGAGATACACTTAAAAGAACCTGGATTCTGCCAAAGGAGATGGAAATTCCAACCAAGTCCGGTTGAATCCTAGTCCCAGACCTCCAGCCAGGTAAGAAACTGCCTCCAAAAGCAACCCTGTGCGATGCCAGCCCTCTCACTCAGAACCCACCTGCATCCCAGGCGGAGGGGGGTCTCTCCGCACCACCATGGTCAGCTCCTGGGCGTTGGAGAGCAGAGCATTCACGGCTTCCTGGTGGGTGGCATGGCGCAGGTCGATGCTGTTCACCTCCAGGATCCTGTCCCCCACGCGGAGGCCGCTGCGCGACGCCAGCCCCCGGGGAATGACCTGCAGAGAAGGGAAGTCCATCTCTCCTTGGAGATGTAATTCTGTCCCTGGGCATCCTCCAACCTCCACCTCCACCCTCCACCCTCTGCAGACAAATTCCCTAAGAGGTGATGTATCTGGGATACAGAATGAAGTTCCCTAAGAGGTGATGTATCTGGGATACAGAATGAAGTGGGATCTGTTTTGAAGTGCTATTCCGCAGGTTATTCTCATATTCCCAATTTAATATGAACCAATCCTGTTCCAGCTTTGTTTTGCCCAGGACTGACAGCACCAGTACCACTCCAGTCCTCACCCAGTGCTCTACAGGGGATCCTGAGAGCCACAGAGGGACTAAATGTAACCAAACCTCTGTTCCTGGTGAAAGAAAGGAGTTGGCAGGGAAAGGGTGAAATCTGTGAGCACATGGGCAAGCAGGGATGGTGGGGAAGAGCAAATCCTGCCTCGTCGACCTGCTGATGAGAAACCACAGGCACATGAAGGCAGAGATCTCTCAGGCATCACTCCTGGAATTCCAAACAGCCCTCAACAAGGTCTGAGCCCTGACTTGCAGCCACAGATGTCAGAGGAGTCAGACTGAGCATCTCCAAGGGACAAGAGAAGACAGGAAGAAGAAGGGGCTCAGCAGAGATGTCCTCTCCAGCACTGCTGTTCCAATGAGGACTGTGAGGGAATGGGCTGCAGCCAATGCCACACTATGTGCTGTCCCTAAATGGGACACCACGAGCTGATGTCACCACTGGAACGGGAATGTGGGATCAGGGGACGGTGGCCTGAGTGCAGCAGAGCAGCTCTGGGTGTCCCAGCAGTCACACACATCCCACGAGCACCTTCCCAGTAACGATTGGCTCTCTGCAGTGCCAGCATCTTCCCGGGACTCATTAAAGCCAACGTGAACTCAGCAATTCCAAAAGCTAACTGGGATCCCTCCAAAGGGTTTGGCATGGATTATATGAGGTTTTTATGTGCCCTCAGATGGCTCCAGGAGCAGCACATCCAGTACAACCCTTCGCACATCTCTCCTATTCCTTATTTCACAAATCCATCCTATACATCTGACCTTGTGCCAAAATCCTTCACCTTAATTCCAATAATCCAACAGCTCAGGGACACTCAGGGCAGCTCTCCTGGGACTCTACCTTGGAGATGAAGACCCCCGGCTCATGAATCCCAAAGGGATGGCTGGAATGGTCACTGCCTCCGACGATGCTGAGGCCCAGGGGACCACCTGCTTTCACCAGGTGAATTTCCTTGAGGGAACAAGAAGCAGTGTCAAAGGGAATGAGGGATATCACACATGGATGACAAACAATGACAAACATGGAATCAGGGGTGTTTTGCATGGGGAAGCACAAGGTGAAAACCCATGGGAGAAGGGGGTTCCCCATGTGGGACTCTGGAGCCTGGAAAAGAGCTAGGATGGGGCTCCAAGAGAGCTGGAAAGGGATTTTGGACAAGGGCCTGGGGGGACAGCACAGGGGGGAATGGTTTCCCCCTGAGAGTTGGCAGGGTTAGGTGGGATATTGGGAAGAAATCTTTCCCTGTGAGGCTGGTGAGGCCCTGGCACAGAGAAGCTGTGGCTGCCCCATCCCTGGAGTGTCCAAAGCCAGGTTGGACAGGGCTTGGAACACCCTGGGCTAGTGGAAGATGTCCCTGCCCACGGCAGTGGGTGGCTCTGGATGGACTTTCAGGTCATTTCCAACCCAAGCCTTTCTACAACGACCCCTCCAGGCCCCAACAACCCAGCAGGTTCCCCATCACAAATTTGCATTCTCCAAATGCAACCCAGCCAGGATTACCCCACCCCCCATCCCAAAGCCGAGCTCACCTCGATGGGGTACTGATCCTCCAGCCCTTTGGACAGGTGGTTCCTCTGCGGCGCCGGCGTCTCCTCGGGTGGGCTGTCCCCGGGGCCGGGGGGCGGCGGGGGGGAGTGCATGCGCGTGCGGGGGGCTCCGGGCGAGTCCCCCTCGCCGGGCTGCTCCGCGCCCTCTCTCTCTACCAGCAGCACGATGGTGGGGGAGGCCGCGGTAAGCAGCGCTACGGCCTGATCATGCCTGGCTTCTGTCATGTCTACCCCATTGATCTAGAAGGACCCGCAAACTCAGCATCAGAACGGCTTTTGGGCATTCCGGCGCCCAGCCGAGCCCCTCGGGGACCTTGTCCTGCCTGTATGTGGCTCTGGCTCTAAGGCTTGTGCCCCAAAGCACCTCGTAGCTCACCCAGCTCCCTCCGACCTGGCAAAGGCACCTGCTCGTTCCCACCTGATCCCAATCCCCTTCCTAGACAGCTTCCCTGCCCCTCTGCCGCGTTCCCTGCAGCAGCACGGATGGGATGCTCTAGGGCACCAGGCAGGGCAGGTGTGATGTTCCACCTCCCGTGGGAGGAGCAAAAGCAGTGATTCCCAGCGGCAGTGCCACAACGCACCCAAGTGCCGAAGTCACTGAGCTGTCACTCTCTTGTCACTGAGCCACCCGCCCTTTTTAGTCACCCAAAGCCCAGCCAGACACTGTAGGCATGATCTGGTGGCTGACACGACCTGTCACTGGTCACTGGGCCACTGGCTGCCTGTGTGGTAGCTCAGGGAAAATGCCATCTCTAAGGCATTAAAAGTGACTCCAGGCACAGAGAGACCTGAAAGAACAGAGAGCCTTTCCTACAAAATTAAAACAGCCTCCCTAGAAACTCAAAGGACCGGAAAAGACACGACTGTTCTCTGTGGATGTACAAGGGGCAGAAACCTGAGGAGAGCCAAGCTGAGAGAACACAGCCAAAATAACAAAATGTTGAAGCTGAAAATTAAAAAGTTTCTAGCCATTTGGTTCTGGAAAAACTTTCCAAAATGAGCAATGAGGACATGAAAACAGCAGCAGCCAAGATGGGGTTTGATCAGCTTATGAAATAACAACATGACTGTAACAGTCCCAGCAACTGGGCTTTGTAGCCCAAATCCCCACTGCCTGATTCCCAGAAATATTATCATTACTCCCAACTCCTTCCCAGAGAGCAGTTTCTGGACTGAGCTGACCTACACTGTCCAACAGGGCTTTGTCCAAACTCCCCATGGCACTCCCAGCACTCACCCGACCTGCCCTGCCCCGACAGGTCCTGCCCTAAGGACAGGGCAGGAGAAGCACAAGTGGCCCTGTACTGTCCTGGAAGCTCTGAGCTCCAGGTGTCACCTCTGCTGAGAGGACTGTCCCAAAAGGGACACCTCTGGCACAAACCAGAAGGATGTGAAGGCAGCAGCTGGCACGAGCCCGCGGGAAGAGGAAGGCTGAAAGGGACCTGGGGAATGGCTGCTGAGCACAGGACACAAGGCATCAAGCGGGAAAGGCAATAAATTAACCACAGAGGTGCACAGACCTTAATGAAATGCAGGTAACACACGGCTCAGACACTCCCGGATGGATCCTTAAAGCAATCACCAAAAGGAATCACCCAAAGGAATCACCCACGTTAGAGAAGTGTGACCAAACTCGGGAACCGATTCGCAGAAGAAATGGAGATTAGAAGGGATTTTCTCAGCACATCTCTTGTAGGAAAGGGCCAACTGGCTGCAGGAAGCTTGAAGGAGGTGCTGTGGGAATGTGCAGCACTCATTGTGGGATGTTTAGGAGAATGGAAAGAGGACTGGAGGGGAGGAACAAGCTCAGGGAAATGCAGAGGGTGGAGAACAAGAGGCTTCTGGTCGGTGCTGGTCTGGCCAAGCCCTGGGCCTGAGTCCACATCTGCTCTGCCTTCTCCCCACACTCTGTGAACTGTGCCAGTTCACTCTGCTCTGGGTACGTGTGTGAGAGCTATTGGTAAAATTAGAGCTGGACTAGCCAGCAAGCAGGAATCCAAAATGTGAGGAGACCCAAGGGCTGGCCCAGAAGCTGGATGAAAGACTCAGGGGTCTGACCAAAGAGCCTCGAAGAGCTCAATGCTTGGGGCAGAGGCTGGAGACCTGCAGACATGAGCATTTACTCGAGTGAGTGAGGGATTCTGTGTGCACATTCCACCAGCAAACCAAATACCGATGAGCTGGAGGGCAAGACCAGCTCTTGTTGTTGTTCCTGCCCTGTGAGGACTACCTGTGCTCAGGTGTGCACCTGTGAAGGCACTGCCCCTGTCCTGGATTTGGGAGCAGCTGTGGCTGCAGTGTGTTCCACATCTGGAGGCTGCACTCATCCCTGCGGATGGCTGCCCCTGGGGGCAGGGAAAGCAGCAGCCACGTGGCCAGGGGAGCAGGAAGGGAGCATTCCTCGGGTCCTCTGATGGTTAACAACGGCCAGGAGAGACTTGGCTCTTTGGTTCCATCACCAG
Organism: Origma solitaria; assembly: GCA_013397895.1. Taxonomy (NCBI): domain Eukaryota; kingdom Metazoa; phylum Chordata; class Aves; order Passeriformes; family Acanthizidae; genus Origma; species Origma solitaria. The sequence goes on from VZRL01000073.1 coordinate 48,103, forward strand.
ATCAAGGCCAAACATACTCATGGAGCTGGAACAAGATGATCTTTAAGGTCCCTTCCAACCCAAGCCTTGCTCTGACTCTGTGGCACTACGATGGGACTGCACTGACAGAGCTGCCCAGCGTGACCCACTCTCATTTCTCACATCCCCTGTGCTCTTTTCCTGCCCCTGGCAGGATGAAAGTGGCCCTTTCACACCAGAAGGGCACAGCAGTACCTCCCTGGAGCAGGGACAAGGGCACAGGACTCCCAGGGTGAGAGGTGTATCACATCCAACAGCCCTCAGTGCATTTCACCCAGAAATTCTCCATTACCTTGCAGTCCTGGTGCTCCCCAGCTCATTTTCCATGGCCTTTATCTAGCTAAAATGCAAGGCAGCCATGCAGGGTGGCTTTCCAAGTGCCCAGGGGAAGGGACAATGTCTGTCCTTTCCCTGCTCCACACGTTTCTCTGTGTGCTAGGGGATTATATAATCCTGGCAAATCTCTAAGGGGTCACACTGCCTCCTTAGGACTCCACATGTCACCTATCCCCATCCTAAATCCCCCCAGAATCAATTCTCTTCCCAGTCCCATCCCAAAGAAATCAGCTGCCCTTAGCAACTGCTCCCAATCCTGCACCTTCCCTGCTAGATTCCCATCACACAACTCCAACTCTCCAGCATTCCCCCCAGCAGGTCCCTGTCCAAAACGGCTCCCAAGAGACACAGGAATAGAGGGAAGTTGGTGACAGCCACTGGGGAGTGTTGAGGGGTATTAACTCAGAGGGGAGACCTTGGCTGGGCTCTCAATCCATGTGCTCAAAGCTCCCTTAAGAAAGTCAAAGAAGCAATCCTAGTTCTCCTCCTACGGAGAAGTCCAGGAGGATTTAGAGCACAGGGGAAGAGCAGGAAGCTGTGCTGTATTTATTTTCGGAAGAAAATGGGAATTTTTTGGCAAAGTGAGAGCTGTGGCATGACCAGGAGACCACAGCTTTGGAAATGGGCCCTGCACCCACATCTCCAAAATCACAGCATCCTGGAAGCCTTCCAGCTTTATTTTCCAATAAAAATGGGTAATTGCTGCTTCAAAAGTGTGTGGTAAGCAGGCTAGGAAGTTATGGGAATAGTCCTGGTGAGTGTTCTCCTGAAAGGTAACAACTCCTTCCTGCATTCATCAGAGCTGAGCACACAATGTGAGCTTCAGTTGGCGCTCAGCACCAAACCTGTAGGGCCACACACACCTCAGCACAGCAAACCATGGGGACCCCACCGGGGGTGTCAGGACTAACGACAGCAATGCCTCACATCAAAATCTGGCACAGGCCTGAGCTCTGTAAGCCCTGAACCCACACATCCCCTTAGGAATCCACTGCAAGCTATTACGAGGGAATTAGATCTGCTTTTCCTATGAAGCTGCCCATGGATATAAATAGAGCTGCTGAAGGGGGGTGGAGACAGGTCGGACTTTTGACTCTGTTCTGAGATTCTGTGTCTTCTTTTTGCCACAGGTCGAGCAAACCAACCCCAAATGATGGGTCTCAGTACTGCCTCTCACATCAAAGCATAAGGAAATCCAAAATAATTCCATCTATTTGGCATTAATCAGGGTCAGGGCTTGATTTTGGGGAGGGAGGAGTGCTAGAAGGGAGGGAGAAATGTTGTACCAGTTCAAGCTTCCTGCCAAGACATCAGTGTGAGACCTGGGCCCAAGCTCCACTAAAACGTGCCTGAGGAAATACAACACAGCCCCAGCCCAGGGATAGAGCAGACAGAAGCCAGCACTGACGAGGCTGTATCAGTGTTTACTCACGCCAGCGCTGTGGTAACACGTGCTCTTACCACAGCAGCTGGGCCAGAAACCCACCACCAGCACCGGGGGCTAGGAGCTTTCCCTCGGAGGCAGCATGCGAGCACGAGAAGAGGGTCAGGAGGCTCAGGAGAGGCTCCCCGCGGGAGGGGATTGAGGAACAGGAGGCAGAGACACGAGGTTAGAGCAGTGAGATCCGCACGGACAGGACGGGAGATCGGGGCCAGAGTTCCAAGTGAAGCAGGGAAGAACTGAGGTAACCTTGGGCAGCTCATTCTGCTCCAGCCCACGCTACCCCACTGTGCCCCAAAAGGCTCCCCCACACTGTGGCAAAGCCCCTCAGGCTGTCCCCAGGCTCTGGAGGGGCACCAGGCTGGGGCAGTGCTGCTGTCACCTCCCTCCACGCCATGCCTGGGGACAGCGCTCACGTAAAGCATTTGGGGGAAGAGAAGGTGTAAACTGCACCCACAACCCCACACAGGGCAGAAGCACCCAAATTAAACGCTCTCCCACAAGGCTCGGGAGCTGAAAAAGGACCCCCAAAACCCAGCTCCAGTAACAGAGACAGCCCCTGCACAAGAAAGGGCAGGGAGCCGAGTAGAACCACCCAAATTAAATGCTCTCCCACAAGGTTCGGGAGCTGAAAAAGGCCCCCCAAAATCCAGCTCCAGTAACAGAGACAGCCCCTGCACAAGAAAGGGCAGGGAGCCGAGTAGAACCACCCAAATTAAACGCTCTCTCACAAGGTTCAGGAGCTCGAAAAGGACCCCCAAAATCCAGTTCCAGTAACAGAGCAGCAGCCCCTGCAGGAGGAAGAGCAGGGAGCCGAGCCAGCCCCTCCTTGCACACACACTCACCGAGATGACCCGGTCTCCGACGTGCAGGATCCCATCCCGGTGGGCTGCACCACCCTCTGCGATCCGGGAAATGAAGATCCCCTGGAGCACAGTCAGCAAGGTCAGAGCAGCCCGGGCTTTCCCTCACCTGTCCTTGGCACTCCAGACCCGCTCCCAGACGCCAGGCAGGACTCAGTCCTCTCCCCTTCACAGACCCTTCCCCTGATGCTTTCTGTTTGTTCCCCACTCCACACAAACCCTCTGCTCCCGGAGCCCCTGGCAGCAAAGCCTTCCCGTGGCCTGGAGCCTGGAATCCGTGCCAAGAGGGCAGCAGCAGGATTAGATATCACTGGCAGCGATTGGGAGCCCCAGCCCTGCTCCTTCTATAAAAAAGAGCTGGAAAGGGACCTGGGACAAGAACCTGGAGTGACAGGTCGAGGGGGAATGGCTCCCCACTGACAGAGGGTATGGATAGATGAGATTTTGGGAAGGAATTCTTCCCTCTGAGGGTGGGGAGGCCCTGGCACAGGCTGCCCAGAGAAGCTGTGGCTGCCCCTGGATCCCTGGAAGTGTCCAAGGCCAGGTTGGACATTGGGGCTTGGAACAGCCTGGGAGAGTGGAAATGGGGTAGTCATCCCTGGCCATGACAAGGGGGTGGAATAGGTGAGGTTTAAGGTCCCTTCCATCCCAAACCACACTGGGATTCCACGACTCCCTGACTTAAGACCACCTGGCTCTCAGAGACCACCCAGCCCACGGCAAGCTGCACTGCTGCACGCCCAGGGATGAGGAAGATTTGGGGGTCCCAGGGGATCAGGACTGACCGTGTCCCCAGCCCGGTAAGGAGTGGAGCCCTTGCCGCCGGCGATGCTGAAGCCGAGACCCTTCTCGTTGCGCATGAGGCAGGTGGAGAACCTCTCGGTGGCGGGCGCTCCCTCGGGGCGCTCGGGGAAGCGCAGACCCCCACGCCGCTCCCGGGGGCTGTAGTCGTCCTCAGGCCGCAGCGGAGTGACGGTGATGGCGTTCTCGGGCTCCACCATCCGCTCCCGCAGCACCGTCATGGACACGGAGCTCCCCGAGCCGCGCAGAGCTTCCACGGCCACGTGGTGCTCGGCACAGTGCAGGGACACGCCGTTCACCTGGGCACGGAGAGCAGGGACAGCCCTCAGCTCACACACAGCCTCGGCTCAGCCACTGCTGCCCCACGGAAGGGGCTCAGCCCTGCCAGAGCTGGCCCTTGTTCCCACAAGTGGCAAGAGCTTTGGGAAGTTTCCCTGCATCCCCACAGCACCAGCCCAAGGCTGGCCCTTTCAGAGGAATTTTTCCCCACCAGGAGTTCTAAATTTCCTACATCTCTATCATCCCTACAGGCAACACCCCAGACAGATAATCCCCCACCCAGAACCAACAAAATTCAGCACAACTCAGGTCAATACAATCCCTGTTCATCTTCCAGGCCATCCTCCTCCTCACACCCTGAAGCCCCCAGAGCTGTCGGTGTGACAGTCCCTCAGCGTCACTAATGTCACCGAGCAGATCATCTTGGGTGCAGCACATAAGGGACAAGCAGGGGACAGGCCCAGGCAGCCTGGGGGTGTGACAAAAAGGTCCTGCTTGATGAACCTGATATCTCTCTGACAGGATGACCTTCTCAGGGGCTGTGGATGTGTCTGCCTGGACCTTAGCAAAGCCTTAGACACCATTTCCCACAACATTCTCCTGAGAAACTTGCTGGTCATGAGCCAGCACGTGCCCAGGGGGGCAAGTGGCCAATGGGACTTGGCTTGTAGCAGCCATGGTGAGGCCACAGGCCCTGGGCAGTGACCCTCTGTTGAGGCATCTCCAGTCCTGGGGGTACGTTTGGAGTGTGGAGCATGTCTAGAGGAGGGAAGGGAGCTGAGGAAGGGTCTGGAGCACCAGGAGTGGCTGAGGGAGCTGGGGTGGGGGTTAACCTGGAGAAAAAGAGGCTCAGGGGGGACCTTAGAGCCCCTTCCAGTGCTTAAACGAGCTCCAGAAGAGCTGGAAAGGGACCTGGGGACAAGGGCCTGGAGGGACAGGACAGGGGGAATGGCTTCCCACTGACAGAGGGCAGGGTTAGATGAGGCATTGGGAAGAAATTCTTCCCTGGGGAGGGTGGGGTTCTCTATTGCCCCACCCAGGCATGCAGAGCTCAGCCTGCTGGGGATGTATTTCTCCCCGCCTGGGTCACACAACACTGCAGAGTTGGGCCAGAGTAAATGCAGGAGCTTATAAAGCAATAAAAGATTCACGGTAACGTTAATTAAACAACTATCTCTGAGCCAAAGGAATTTTGCTTAGCTCTTACACATCTCCTAATACTTAATTTGGTCTAAAACGTGTGTGATGGAAACCATTCCCGACCATCTCATCCTTCCACTCAAAGTTATCAGAAGAATTTGTTTTGTCACAAGAGTTAAGTCCTTACCTCCAGAAGCTTGTCACCAACACGGACCCCTGCACGAGCTGCAGGACCCTCTTCAGACACACGGGAAATAAAGATGCCCTGGAAACAAAATCATCTCTTACATGTAGAGCCCATTCCTTACCCCTTTGGAGTGCAGAGACCCCTCAGCTCCAAGGAGAGGGGTCACTCCCCGGCCAGTCCCGTACCCAGAATGAGGGGACATGAAAAGGCAACAGAAACCTCATTGCAGGGCCACCCCGAGGTGACAAGGGGGACAGAACCCCACTGCAGGGTGACACGCAAAAACAGGGAATGGCGTGTTAACCCTTTTTGGGTAGGATCGGAACGTGATGCAGCTGATGCCACATCCAAGGGGGGAACAACCCCACACTCTTCACCCTGTGAGTCCTGTGGATTTCCACAGCTGGGAGGGAACCCCCTGCAGGGTGACAAGGGGGACAGAACCCCCACTGCAGGGTGACACACAAAAACAGGGAATGGCCTTTTCCAGCAGGATCGGAACATGATGCAGCTGATGCCACATCCAAGGGGGGAACAACCCCACACTCCTCGCCCTGAGAGTCCTGTGGACTTCCACAGCTGCTCCAGGTCAGACCATCCCAGTTCAGGGGCAGGATCCTGCTCAACCCCACCAACCTCTTGCTTTGGGGGGATTCAGGGCTGCTCCCACCCGGCCCCAAACGCCCACTCAGCTCACACGTAAGGACACCCAACCTCCAGCTAGAGAGAAGCAGTCCCCAAAAGCAGGTGCCTCAGCAGCGACACAGCCCAGGTCTTACCTCATCGTCCCCCTTATAGGGGGTGGAGCCCTTGCCCCCCGCGATGCTGATGCCCAGCCCCCCTGTCTGCCGCACGATGGTCAGGGTCAGCTGGAAGCAGAAGGGACAGTGGTTATGGGTCAGTGCACCCGAGAACGAGGGATGACTTTTTAAATAAGAAATAGTAACTCCAAGTCATCTGCTCACACACCTGGGGAGCTGTGGCACCTGTGAGTGAGCTGTGGCACTCACACCTCAGAGGCACCACCACGACACGTGAAAAACACAAATCCCTTCCCACAGCTGAGTCCTGACCCAACAGTCACCATGGGCACATTCCACCACAAAGCAAACTGGGCAGCCATGGACTGGGGCTGGATTGTGGGACAGGGACAGTGCTCACACCACAGCCCACTCTGTTTGAGTGCCATTCCATCAGCCACTGGGGTACTCCAGGTCACCCTAGCGTAGCATGCAGGGACAACGATGGCACCTTGTCCAGAATACTCTGGATGGATGCTTGGCTTAGTTGTATTGATGGAAACCAACACACAAGTGCAAAAAACCCATCTGCTCTGTCCAGATCCTGTGCTTCCCTCTGCCCCAGCTGCTCAGGATCGCAACTGAGCAATCCACAACTCTCTTCTCCTTCCTACCTCCCACCTCTACAAACCCAATTATGCCCACTGCCAATAATTGATCAGACTTGACCTCAAGCTGCTCTTTTAAGGACACCAGCATGAACCATTCACAATGCCACAGTCACGAGAAGGAAGACAGGGAGCATGAGGTAGGAGACAGGGAAAGGAACAGACAGGACTTTCTCAGGGCCAAGGACCAAGGAGCTGGTGAGGTAAGTGACAGAAATGAGCAGAGATTCCTGTAGAGAACCAAATTTGCTGTCCTCTATGTCACCTCTTGGGAAACAAAGCTCAGGATGGAGAGAGGCTGCTGCAGAGATGTCAAGCGTCAGTGTCAGCTCCACGTGGCCACAGCATGGGCAGCAAAGGAAGCAGGAGATTGCCTTCTCTAACACTTCCCTTCCAACCCTCTTTCACTTCTACAATGCCTGTGGAGATTCATATTCCGCTAAGTTTAAAACAAAAACCAAATCAAAAAAACACTGCAGGAAACGTGAAACAAACTGAGGTGTTCTGCCCAAACATCACAGCAGAATGTTCTGGGATCTTCCCAGGGAAATCCCTGATTCGAAACCCATCATCACTCTGGTGCAAGAGCCAGAAACTGAGTAAAATTCCAAGTTTTGGAAGACAAGGATTACCCAGGTGAGACAGAATGGGGTAGTGATGAGACAGCACCATGTCCTAGACAGCCCAACCCAGCTCCAGACCAGATCAAAGCTTCTTGCATGACCAAGTCTATTAGGAGCTAATTACAAACACCATGTTTTTCCATCCAGACTCACTGAACTCTAGAAATGCTCTAAAGACTCACATCTGTATTGTTCAAGGAGTGTTCGGACAATTCTCTCAGGCACATGGTAGGATTTTTGGGATGTTCTGTGCAGGGCCAGAAGCTGGACTTGATAATCCTGGTGGATCAGGAAATTGTGTAATTCTATATCCAACACAGAAATTTTGAAGAATGATAGAAAACCAGGATTACAGAGTAGTCTAATAGCAAGATCCCAGTATTTCCCAGGAACATAGCTGATGGTTCTGCTCAGAGTCTGAATCCATGGGACAGGATCATGATTCTGGACAACAATCGAGGACGTTGGATGATGTCGCTGATCACAGAAAGTCACTTCCAACTGCATGGGAGGCTGATGGTGTAAACTACCAGAAAGATATACCACAAACCCCCCTAGATTCCACACATTCAGCAAAGCTGACTGAAAACATGGGAAAATCTGCCAGAAAAGCCAACTGGCCTGAGGGGGAAGAACCTTCGGTGTGTCAATGTACACTGAAAAGCAGAACACCAAGGAGAAACCAGACCAGATCAAAACCACTGAGACAACTGCAGCAAAGGGACTTGAATTAGACATAAATATATGTAATCTGGAAAGAAGATTTCAAACTTTGAAGTGAATCAGTTCTCCCATAAACCTGGTGTGGTGAGGAAATGAATTGGTGGATGTTTGTTTGAAGTCTATGCAAAGAGAAACTGATGTGAGTATGAACCTTAAGGACCTGGACCCAGCAGACTTTAATGGCCCTTCCTGTTGCTGTTTCCTGAACTAAACCCTTAAGTTATTTGTTCCCCAAAGCTCCTCTTTCCTAAGGCTGATCCTGGGCAGCCTGGGCTGCCATGATGTTGGAATGGCACTGAATCCACAGCGCAGAGCTGCTCCCAGCAGGGACAGCTCAGCTCCCTCCTTGCCATTGCCCCTGCCACAGACTTCACTGGCTATTTTATTCTTTGTGTATTTTTCCTCAAAGCCCATCTCAGACGCAACATCTGATCTGCGCTGGTATTTTATTCTTTGTATATTTTTCCCCCAAAGCCCATCTCAGATGCAACATCCAATCTGTGCTGGTGTTTCATTCTTTGTGTATTTTTCCCCCAAAGCCCATCTCAGATGCAACATCCGATCTGTGCTGGTGTTTCATTCTTTGTGTATTTTTCCCCCAAAGCCCATCTCAGATGCAACATCTGATCTGTGCTGGTGTTTTATTCTTTGTGTATTTTTCCCCCAAAGCCCATCTCAGATGCAACATCCGATCTGTGCTGCTTCCCACCAAAACTCGCTGCTTCTTCCCCTGCAGAAAGAGCAAACTTTATGCAGAGGGCACCACACTCCCAGTTCCAGCCCTGCACGGAAAAGTGGGAGTGCAGGTGCAGTGGGAGGAGAAAAAAGGAAATTGAAAAGGCTGCTACCTCAGCTTTGAGCTGCCATCCCTCCCCTGGGCCCCTACCATTCACTACCACTGGCACCAAACATGACCCAGGGAAGCAGTTCCACCTCCTCCCCTCAGTCCTGCCAGTCCTGCCATATCAAACATGGACCGGGGCCACCTCAACCAAGCTTTCATATGGTTTTCAGTATTCTAACACAGAATTATGGAATGGTTTGGGTGGGAAGGGACTTAAAGCTCATCCACTCACCCTTCCCCGTTGACAGATTCACTTGCTCCTGCAAGAATTCCCAGCTTTCGAGGAGCAACTGTACAACCAGAAGTGTTGCACACCTGCACAGACTCACTTTCAGGTAGAGCCAGGGACATTTGGATGCTGCCCAACAGCGTTGGGGTGGTCTGAATTCACTGCTGTGCCATGCAACTGATTATTGAGTATTCCTGGAGCTTGTCAGGGGCACAGCAGACATCCAGGCAGCGACCAACCACAGGACTGAAGGGACAAAGCTCAGAGCTGCTGTACTCCAGAGCTGCTGAAAGACCAAATTCTCCCTCCAAACACACCCACGGGAGTGGTGTTCACATCCAGCAGACAGCAAGTTTCTGCCAACGTGGGCATCAGTTTAGGAATGGTTGTACATGTGGATGCACAGAGCTGAGGTCAGTTTGGGGCCTCCTGTGTCAAGAAAGACATTGAGGAGCATGAGCAAGACCAGATACAGGAAAAGAGCTCTGGAGCACCAGGAGAAGCTAAGGGAGCTTGGGGATGCCCATCCTGGAGAAAAGGAGGCTTGGGGGGACCATCTCAGTCTCTATTACTCCCTGACAGGAGGGTGGGCAAGGTGGGGGTCAGGCTTTGCTCCCAGGAAATGAGGGACACGATAAGGGCAAAGTCTCAAGTTGTGCCAGGAAAGGTTGAGGTCGGATATTGGGAAAATTCCTTCCTTTAAAGGGCTGTTCAGCCCTGGCCTAGATTGCTCAGGACAGGGATGGAATCCTCAGATCTGGAAGTGTTCAAAAAACATTTGGATATGGCACCTGAGGGCATGGTCTAGTGGTGAACATGGTGTGATGGTTGGACTTGATGATCTTCAAGGTCTTTTCCAACCTTAATGATTCCCTGACTCTCAGTGTCCAATCCTTGCATTTACAGGCCCTGAAACATTTATTTAAATGAGACTGGCATACTGACATAGGAAATACACACTGCAATAAATAATTTGGATTTATGCTGGAACAGATGTGACGATGGACAGGCGTAAGGTGAAGGTGAGGGATCCCACTTCAACAGCAGCTGAAGAATCCATTAAATATCAATAACCTTTCAAAAATCAAAAGGACTGGACAGCTTGTGTTCAAGAGTCCCAACATTTGCCTGAGATCCCTGAAGTGCTCATAGAGTATTTCCAAAATTCTGGGCTCTTGATACCCTGAGACCCTTATATTGTGCTGATGGTTTGAGAAACTACACAGGATCCAGACACCATTCCAGAGGAGCAAATGAGGAGCACACGTGGCTCTCACCAGGCACACAAATGGCTCTCACGAGAAACAGCCGAATTTTATGAAAACCAGGTCTCCCGAAACCTAAACTCTTTCATTCTGAGAAGACGCCAGACTTGGCTGATGAGGTGAAGATTCACTAAGCAGATTTGTGCAGAACATGGAAGCTGTGATCAAGACCTGGCACTGACATCACCCAGTGCTGGTTCTGGTGTGTGCTGTACAAGCCAAGAACCAGGTGAGAGTCACTGGGGAAGAAACAAGAATTTGGGTTCTGTCAAGATGCATCAGGTCTGGTCTTTTCCTAAAGCAGACAGAATTGGAATAATTCCATATGAAGAGGGGCTCAGAGCCTTAAAATTCAGGAGAGGGAGACAGACCCTTTTTATCTTTTCATGCCATTTATAACTTTATAGGAGATGATTATTCCATGTTTGTAAGCACAAAGGAATTAGGGATATTCAACGGAACTCAATAGGATACCAAACGAAATATCAGTGGCAAGCTTAAAGAAATGCTTTTTAATATAAAGCTCAAATAAATTTCAGAATTTATTGAATTCCATATGAGGAGGGGTTCAGAGCCTTAAAACTCAGGAGAGGGAGATAAGCCCTTTTTATCTTTTCATGCTATTAATAACTTTATAGCAGGTGATTATTCCATGTTTGTAAGCACAAAGGAATTAGGGATATTCAACGGAACTCAATAGGATACCAAACGAAATATCAGTGGCAAGCTTAAAAAAAAGCTTTTTAATACAAAGCCCAAGTAAATTTCAGAATTTATTGCCACTAGGTTCTGTGGAACTAAAATGTATAAAAGGAATGGGAGAGGATCAGACAAAATCGTGGATGGCAGCTCCACAGTGCCTCATACATTGGCATGAACAGTCAAGAAATCTTGATCCACAGACTGCCAGGAGCTGAGCACCCACCAGTGAAAGGACCCCTGTGTCCTCCTGAGGTCTGGGCCCCTCACTTTGCTCTGACACCACATTCAGTCAGCATAATATAACACATCAGTCCGTAACTGCCACATTATAGCCTCAAGGTTTAGGTTGGACATGAGGAAGGACTTCTTCCTGGAAAGGGTTATCAGGCAGGGGCTGCTCAGGGAGGTGGTAACCATCCCTGGAGGTGTTCAAGGAATGACTGGACATGGCACTCGGGTGTGGGTCAGTCAGAGGTTGGACTTTATGGTCTTGGAGGTCTTTTCCAACCTAAATGATTCTGGGATTCTGTTCACCTTGGCTGCAGCCAGCTGGGACGTGGAAGAGCAGGAGCTGGAGGCACTGATTCACCAGGAAAGATGAGAAGGGCTAAATCTGTCTGGCTTTGGTCAGTGACAGCTCATGGGGACAAGGAGACAGGCTGAAAATATCCGTGAGCAAAGGGGAGATGGGAGATTGCTGTGTGACTGCTGAGAGCTAAATTAACTCCAGACCGTGGAAAAGGAACACGGAGGAAAAGCTGCCCTGGCAGCAGAGCAGCCCCTGGACATTGGCTGGAGGTCTCCTGGCTCTGTTTTTATTCTTTTCTCTGTTCCAATGGGTTTAGTTCTCAAAGGAAAGTGTACTTGGAGGGCCAACACAAAGCAGAGAACCCCGAATGAGACTTCTGGCAGTGACACTGTGAGCGGACAGGACAGGGGACCTGCCACAGCCCCACTGGGAATGGATGGGTCAATAGAATATGACCTGACTGCTCTGCTCCTGCACATCCCTCCCCCAGGAGGTCACAGACAGTGACCACATTTCCCAAAGGGAGCAGGAAGCAAGGATGCCTTCTTAAAACGTGAAATAGGGTCACATTTGAAGCATAAATAAAACCCGAGGTTCCTACAGATCCATGAATATTCATATACCATACGTGACTCCTATCTGATAGCTGCTATAGAGATTGATATCGAGATTAGGAGTATTGCTGTGTGTCTATATAAAGATATGATTTCATCTTGATACATGAAAGAAATGTTTGCAGTGAAAACAATCCTTCCCTGGGACAAACTCCACAGGGAGGTGCTGAGTCACAGCCCTAGATGTGATAACCTCACCGTGGCTCCTTCCCCACAAATCCCTGGGTCTTTTGAGGCCCCTTCAGCCTGGGCTAGTTATGATTCCAGGATTAGTTATTTAATTAATGGACTCCAGAAACTGGGGTTTAGGAAGCTGGTTCTTCCTGCTCATCACCATTGGGAGCCAGCTTTGTCACGGGCACAGAAATACAAAAAAAGGGAATCCTGCAAGGATCCAGACTGGCCAAACTATGCAATGCAGCAGGACAGGGTCCTTCTGGAAATGAAAACACTGAAATGCTTGAAGGGAAGCAAAATCAGCATTGTCCAAAGCCACTGAGCCTCAAACCATTTCAGAAGCGGAAACAGGACAGAAACATCCAGATTCAGCTGGGACAGGTAACACTAGAACACATTCTATTTGATCTCTTCAGCAGCACCGAATTTTCATCCCTATTATTACTGACCCCTCTTGTGTGGTGAAATCCTTGGAACAGTCATTCTTTTTGCACCATTCCACTATGAGATTCCACTGGAGACTCTTCTCAGACCGGGAACTTCAGACTGTTCTAAAGGTCCTTTTTGCCCTTCATTTAATATACAATTACAAGGCTGCAAAGACTGGGGAGTTTACAACTCTCTTAAAATCGACTTCAACCTTGTGCTGCTAAGGGCAGGCCTTGCAGGAGGAGAGCATTTATCCAAGGAATTATCCAGTGGAATACACGGAAAACTCTTTCACCAAACCTGGCATCACCTGCCTTAAAACATACAAGCAGAGACATCTCTAAGGGTACCTCGTTTGGAGGCCAAACCTCCCCAAGTCCTGAAGGATGCAGGAAGAAAAGCTAAAGGTATAATAAAGCTACAAATAAAAGTGACTAAAGAGAATTCCCATCCAGGAACAGGAACTGCCATATTTGAAATGGAAAAACAAGTATGGAATTTAGGGAACTAAGGTCTGAATAAACTCTCTCACGTTGTCCACAGTCACCAAACCTGAGTTCAGGTAGATCAGGTGAAAGAAAAGGCAGAGAGAAAGGCATGGAATAAATGGAAATCCCCCTTAGCAGAGAACAGGAATTGAGTTTCTCTAATCCAGCAAAAGGAGGGCTGGAAGAACTCAGGACTGGTTTCCATAGAATTGCACTGAAGACAAGCAGGCAATGGGTCAGCCAGCAGGGAAGAAACTGGACAAGATAAAATACAATGAAAACAATGAACTAACAAATGACAGATTAAAACTAAGTTTTCTAATCACTCCAGAAGCAAAGATCTGGAGAAGTTTTGGGGTTCTTCCTGGAGGAGGAATCTGCATGTGTGCGCACACTGCTTAAAAGGACAAAACAAACTGTATTTAATAAAAAAGTTTGACTGATTTATTAACCAGAGCAGAGTGTTGGGCTGCCAGTCATGGTAGGAGACTTGACTTCAGCACTTCTTCTAAATCATCTGTTATCTTCCTGGGAAACTCAGCTTTGCTGTTCCTGAGTTGAGCACAGCCCTTTTTCAGCTAAATTCTATCTTCCAGAAATGCCAACCTATCCCAGCCTGGCCTCATTCCAGTGCCCACATCCAAGCTGGGGATTATTTCCCCCTGCAATGTCTTGGAACTTTCTGGGAGTTGCTGCTCCCCTCCACTGACACAGTCAGAACACACTGTGGCAAACAGGGAGCAGTTTTAAGGCAGGGAATTTCTATGGGGATTATTGTAATGCCTGAATTTTGTACCTAACCCTGGTAACAAGCAGAGTCTGTTACACACAGGGCATTTCCTAGTGAAGAAGCAAAAATTGGATTCGCTGTAGCACTGTGTTTAAACTCTTAATTTTCTCTCCACCAATCACTTCTCTGCTGCTTTCTGCTCTCTTTGTGAAAGCCAACAAGATGATTGTGTGACAGAGCAGAAGCAAAATGATCCTGCCCCACTCTTGGAGCAGGGAAAGGAAACTGCAGACAGTACTGCATTTGTAGGAGAAATCATTCCGCACTGTGCTCCTTGGTCCTCAGAGAACTTTGGATCAGGCAAAACTTGCAGCTGAGACAGAGATCAGTGGTGAGGAACAAGCAGCAATCACACAAATCAGTCTTCAATTTCTGACACTTCGTGGGTGACTTGTGCCCAAATCGTGCCTTAAGAGACCCAAATGTGAAGCTGTGCATTTACAGGAAGAGATCACAATCCCACCTCGAGATCACTTCCAAACTGGAGGGTCATGGCCTAAGAAAGGAGGCAGAACACTGGCCCCAGCTGCCCAGAGAAGCTGTCCCTGGAAGTGTTCAAGGCCAGGCTGGATGGGGCTTGGAGCAACCTGGGACAGGGGAAGGTGACCCTGCCCATGGCAGGGAGTGGGACTGGATGGGATTTAAGGTCCCTCCTTCCACTGTTCCTGCAGCACTTTTCCAGACTATATCAGAACTGTCTGAAAACAGAGCTCAGGTCTAACCTCGCACCATCAAACAGGTGCTCAATACGCTGCTTTTCTCCTCTCAGAGCCTCTCTACATCCCCAGTACAGCTCAGGTCTAACCTCGCGCCATCAAACAGGTGCTCAATACGCTGCTTTTCTCCTCTCAGAGCCTCTCTACATCCCCAGTACAGCTCAGGTCTAACCTCGCGCCATCAAACAGGTGCTCAATACGCTGCTTTTCTCCTCTCAGAGCCTCTCTACATCCCCAGTACAGCTCAGGTCTAACCTCGCGCCATCAAACAGGTGCTCAATACGCTGCTTTTCTCCTCTCAGAGCCTCTCTACATCCCCAGTACAGCCACTTCTGCAAGGCAGATGGGGATGGAGACAAAACGCTGGGAACAGAGACAGCCCTGGAATCCAGATATCCACCACTGGATATCACACACTTTAACAAAGTTATTTTTGCACTGCAGCAGAGCCCCATAGGCACCAACAGCTACAGGAGCTCTGGGTGTACCCAATGCTGGGTGCTGGCAGAAGTTGGGAATATCTCTCCAGTTCTGCTCCAACAAGATCAGCCTCCAGCTCACGATTATGGTTTAATATTAAGGAACACACAATCAGGATCCAGTAGTCCTTTTTCTCTCAGAGCTGTATTAAATTATAAAAGGAATGTGGCAGCAGCATCATGAACCTAAGCTGTGCTGCTCAAGGGCACCAGGCTCTCTGTTCTGTGACATTCTTGCTCAGTTCCATCAGCCCACTGGTCCTTCTAAAGGACATGGAATCATCCCTGGAAATGCCATTTGGAAGTGTTCAAGGACAGGCTGGTCGGGGCTTGGACCAACCTAGTGGAAGGTTCCTTGGTGAGCACCCTCCAGAGCTGTAGGACAATCAAATATTCCAAAACAACTTCCCAAAGTCTTGGGTGACTTCTGCTACCACCACTGACCAGGAGGATCTCTAGCACACTGGTCCTTGGGAGCTGCACAACCTCCGAGTATGGGAACAGATCCGTGCAAAGGGGACTGAGGGGACACCAGAGCCACCCTGAGGCCTCCAAGCAGCCACACTGAGGAATCACAGAATCATCCAGGTTGGAAAAGACCTCCAAGATGATCAATTCCAACCTGTGACCAATCCCCAACCAACTCTGTCAATCAGACTACTGCACTGAGTGCCGTGTTCATTTCTGAACACATCCAGGAATGATGAACACTTCCAGGGAAGGAGCTCTAGGTCATTCCATCAGAAGTAGGTGGAGCATGGGCAGGAGTTAAGGAAGAGATGGGCAGACTGCATCCCAGCACAAGACTGAGGTTCCTGGGGCATAGCACACTGAGGAAAACTCAGCAAATGGAACAGGACATTCAATAGCTGAAGAGAAGGACTGGGAACAGTGACTTCCCAAAGGAAGAGGAAGAATGATCATGAAGCACCAGGCTAAGCTCAGTTTTATCCTGAGTGACAGAAGATTACACAAAAGAGAAATGCAAGAAATACTAATGTGGTTTTCAGGGACTGAAAGATGAAGAAATCTTCAGGACCCTCTAACAGGGTACCACACCTGAGCCAGCCCATGTTCTGCCTGACTGGAAAGGATTCATCACCTCCCACCTTAATCCAAAACCAAGAAAAGTCTCCACTTAACACCCGAGGGAAGAGCAGAGCCAAGTTCTCAGAGACACTCAGGCCAGCACTCCCAGGTAGCACAGGGGTCTGGTGGCCCTGGACTGTCCCTGTGGGAGAACCCTCCATGCAAGCAGTTAGCACAGATGCAGTTTCTGCCTCTCGCCAGTGCCAGGAGCACTCTGCTTGCAGCAGCTCCTTGGAAACCTGCCTGCAGAAAGGTACTGACCCCAGAGATCAGGCACTGATCAGGCACTGCAAACCTGGAGACAAACCCGGGAAGCTGAGCACAGCCAGAGGATGAGCCAGGCAGTCAGACACAGGACTTTTAGCACAGACACCATCGCCATGCCGGGGGCTTTGTGGTCCCACTGATGCCACCTGCCCCTTTCTGACACCTCAAGCCTTGAAGGGCTTCAGGAAATGCACAAATCACTGGCTCCAGTCCATTTTCCTCAGGCAGTGGCACAGCGTCCTGAGATCCTCCTCCTTCAACCAAAAGGTTCATACGCAGCACTTGGCTGATTCTTGAGGTCTCTGCTCCTCCAGGGTTACCCACACATCCAGAAATATCCATTTATTTAATTCCACTTCTCCATCACCACACAGCAAATAGGAACCAAACTTCCCACCTCAGTCCCTTTGTTTTTTTTACATCCTTTCCGTCTCACTCCTGCTCTGCAGCAGCCACTCTCACCTCAAGGATGGGAAAGGAAGAAAAGGGGAAAGCAAGGAGGAAACAATCATCATGTTTGTGATCAGCCAGGTCCAGAAGCCACTTGACCCAGAGAGATCAGAGTTCCCCCTACAACAACGGGTGAGGCTGGGAAGCAAATCAAGCAGGCTGGATGATTTTTGGCAGAGAGAGAACAGTAGGAGTGGTACAGACCTCTTCCTCCTCAATGCGAGCAGGTTCAATCAGCAGATTATTGGCTTGATCAAACGACACCCCCTGTTAGGACAGGAACCAGCAAAGAGGCATGCGGATTAGTGGAGCATCAACCAAACCCTCCACCACGACCACCACCACCACCCAACACACGCACGGCACGCCAGAGCTGGTCCAGCTCACCGAGTCACTCCTGACCGGCACAGCTCCGGAGCTGAGCCCACTCACGCAGTCACTCCTGACCACCACAGCTCTGGAGCTGAGCCCTCGGCACCAGGGCAGCCCCCACTCCTGTTCAGCACCTCAGCAGTGCCGGGGCTGCTCATGGGCTCCCGGAGTGCCGAGTGCCAGCGCAGTCTTGCTAAGGGACACCCCTAAGGTCGGGTTTTGTCCACGCTGGCACCCTGAGGCCATGACCCCTGAGCTGACCACCACTAGCTGACCTCACCCCCTCCATACCAGGTCATGCCGGGAAGGAGGAAGGGTTAAACACAGGAGAAAGCACCGAGGGGCCTGCGGTGCCACAAGCTGCTGCACAGGAACGAGCAGTCCCAAACACAACTGCACCAATCCCTTTCTCCGGCAAAACAGTCCATCCTGACAGGCACCTGGATCCTGCTCCCAAGCGCAGGAAACCTCAGGATTTCTTCTGAAAACCAACTGTCCCTGCAACAAAACCCTTTCATTTTAGGATTCAGCCTGTTCTGCCTCCTCTTTCAATGCACCTCTTTGCACAAGCCTCTCTGCACAGGGACACTGTTTCCTACATCCCCACTCCTGGAATACAGCTAATAAAAGTCTTCGTGAAGCAGGCATCCAGCTCAGCCCCAGAGAAAGAACTGAGTCCCAGGCAGAAGGCTTAGCCCATAACCAGGGTAATTTTGGACAGGTACCCCATCCCTGAGTAGGCATCACAGGCTCTGCTAGTGGGTCAGCGCCTCCTCAGCTCTGAGTTCCCAGATAAAATAACCTTTTTGGGTGAAGGCATTCCCAAGTAGGTCTTGGATGAAGGGGACTTGGGATGGTTTCAAATATTCCTTCTAAGGAACTTCACCAACAGTGGGGAAACTGCTTCATCTCTAGGGAGCACAGGATGAGCTGCATGAGCTCAGGCAGAGCAAGGCAAGCATCCACTGAGGGAAAGGCTCCATAGCCAGGTGAGGGAAATGACCTTCCCCTGGGCAATCTGAGCTCCAGCAGGGATGGGAATGATCCTGGAACCCTGGAACGTGTGCAGTTACAGCAGAAGCAAATTTTACTCCAGCACCTTCCACATCTGCAGACCCACATCTTGCCGCGAGATTTGTTGGTATCCGACTATGATGGAGATTCAGCCACATCCTGACCTCCACCCACCAAACACACCTCAAAATCCTCAAACCAGCTTGGGTGAGAATTGGGCTGACCTCATGAAGTGTCCCTCATCCATGTATTCCTATTCCATTGTGAGGAACTACCTCAAGCAGGAACCTCTGTGTGTCCCTAACCAAACGTGGTGAGCAGAGCCGAGGACCCCCAATCTCGTAAGCCCCAGTATAAGCAGTAAGGCAAAAACTTCAGAGCACAGGCTCCCCTAAATCCCAGGGCACCCTCCATCAGGCTGTGCCTCGGTGGAAGCACAGGGAAGGGCACACTCCTGGTTGCACTCACATGCTCTGGGAAGCACCGTGGCAACAAAGAGTCTAAGATTGAATCTACCCAGGGATAAAGCTCATCTTCCTGTGAACCAGCAGCAACAACCAGTCAGTGAGGAGGAGGCTGGAAGGAACAGCAGAACCCACCAGTTATGAGATAGAGAACTGTCCCTGCAGCACAGGGAACAGCACATGGAATGGGGATGGTGCAAGGACCTGGATGCAGTGAAGGAGTCAGACACAGCAACATGGCACAGATCTCCTGTGAGCCCCCAAAGACCTTCAGCTCTCCCACCCTCAGCACATTCCGAAGTGCTGGAGCCTCTTGGTTTCATCAGCACCACATCCACCTGCCTGCTAGGTCACAGGAGCAGAGAGCAGGTCTGCAACCCCCTGACCTTCCCCCTCCCCACAAGACCTTACCTTCACGGATGGCTGAGCAGACAAAGCTCCATTCTTTCTGTCATCCTCATCCCACGCTTCCTCCTGATCCTCAGGCTCTGTGTTATTATTGCAGCCTCCCAACTCCTCTTCCTCTTTGGGGACCCCATCGCTGTTCAGCCCTTGCAGAAGTGCCACCACTGCCTCTGGCTTGGGCAGTTTAGTGATCTTGAAGTGTTTCTTATAATGGGGCGTGTCCTTGCGGATAAGCCTCTGCTTCTCCACTGGGAATGGTCGCTCTTCATCCTCATCCTCATCCTCACTCCGGATCAGCGTGTCCTCAGCGAAGTGTACAGTAGGCTGTGATAGCAAAGCCCCAGACATGCTGTGAGCCTCACGTAACAGAGGGGTGGCAGCTCAGAACCTGCTGTCCCTGTGACCCCTGAGCCTCATGGAACAGAGGTGGCAGCTCAGAACCTGCTGTCCCTGTGACCCCTGAGCCTCATGGAACAGAGGTGTCAGTGCAGAACCTGCTGTCCCTGTGACCCCTGAGCCTCATGGAACAGAGGTGGCAGCGCAGAACCTGCTGTCCCTGTGACCCCTGAGCCTCATGGAACAGAGGGGTGGCAGCGCAGAACCTCCTGTCCCTGTGACCCCTGAGCCTCAGGAAACAGAGGGGTGGCAGCTCAGAACCTGCTGTCCCTGTGACTGTTGCTTGTGTGCCCCGGAAAATGCAGGAATGTGTTACCATTTCACCATCCTTGACTTTTTCTATAACCACACCTTCCCCCAGACATGCTTCTGTCAGCTTCAGGGATGGAGGACAATCAAACCTGTCACTGTCACCCCAATTTACCCACAGCCTGCCTGGGTCCCACAGTGTCTGCCCACCTCCCACAAGCTTCCTCAACCTCTGCTTGCCCTGCCCTCCATTGCCTGGATCTGCCTCCAGTGATGTCCAAATCCCACATCCACTGACCTGAAACCTCCAGGTCCTTCCACTTTTTCTCATGACCCTGCTTGCAGTTTCCAGGCTCCTACCTCATTGTATTCCACTTCCACATCTTCCTCCTCCTGGTCAGCAGCTTCCTTGCGCTCCTCTTCTGCTCTGGGCTTCACCTCCTTCTCCAGCTCCCTCACGTCGGGCAGCTGCCCGTTGGGCCAGCCCCGATCCCTCTCCTCTGCCCTGCAGTCCACGGAGGCGGTGCTGGCGGACAGGTGGGAGTCCTCGCTGCGGTTTGATGTGGCACTCAGCCTCTTCTCCTGAGGAAATGGTTGTGATGGTTAGGATGGAGAGCAGCAGACGGAGCCGTGCAGTGTGACGGGTGTGAGGTGTGAATGATCAGCAAAACAGAACCAGCTTTTGCTCAGGTTGCCCATGGCTTCCTCTCCTGAGCCTCCTCCATATGACCTGGGTCCACCCTGCTCCACCTCCTGAGCAGGCATTTATTCTCAGCCTCCCCCTGGGGCATCAAGGTGCCTCCTCCAAGCATTCTATTCCCACCATTCTTCACTGGGAATATCAGAGCCTTCTCTTCCTCTCCTTGCACTGTGACAAAAGTGGTACCAACACACACAATTCCCCTTACGCTGTTCTCTGTCTCCTGGTTCCACCTGCTGCTCTATCTCACAGGCCCTCGAAGACACAAGGCAGATTCCCAACCTTCAGAATCCAGGGAATCCATTCTCAGTTCCTCCCAATCTTTCCGAAAAGTCAGTCCTTTCTACCTCCCCATTTCCCACATATGCTATATGTTCCTAGTGGAAGATATCTCTGCCCAAGGCACTGAGGTAGAACTCAATGATCTGTGAGATTCCTTCCAACCCCAACCATTCCATGATCCCACGCTCTCTACAGTTATCCATTCCCCAAACCATTCCATGATCCCACGCTCTCTGAAGTTATCCATTCCCCAGTGACCAGCACTCACCTCCGAGTTGGGAGAGTTGGGGATGGCATCAGCCTTGGCGGCGTTCACCTCATTGCGCCGAACTTCGATCACCTTCTTCATCACCTTCAGCTCGCTGGGGTGGGGGGTGGCTCGGCGCTGCAGGCCCTGCCAAAAGGAAACCCTCAGGAAGGGGATTCAAACCCTCGGGAATGAACCTCTGCAGGTAATTAACACCTTTATCAGAGAGCTGGAGCCCCGAGGGGATGCGACCAACACATTGTGCTGTAGGACCTGCTCCAGGTCTCACACAGCCTGCAGCCAGGGAGAGGAAAGAATTGAGGCAGGGAACACTCAAAACTCTCTCTGGACATTGTCCTGCTCTCCAGCTGATAGGTTTGGGAAGAATGGTAGAGATGGGAAGTTTAAAATGGTGTTTCAGGCTTAGTAAATGAAAAACTGTCAACACAGAAACTCCTCAAGAACACAGGTGAGAAATTTTCTTGGGTTATCTTCCTAATTCCTCTGGAGTTACTTAACAGGTCTGCCAAGCCCAAATACACCAGAATTGGTGCTGCTTAGTAAGTCCCATCCCAGGTAAAGAGTCAAGAAAACCAGCATTCTAAAATTAATAATAATGTTAAAAACAATTCAAAAAACCCCCAGACCTCCGAATGCCAGCAACACACACACACTGCCAGGACGGCCCCAAACACCATTCAATAGAAGAATTCAGATCTCAAGAATGGCTTTCCATAAAATGAAAAGGAAAAAAAATCTTGCAGGAGACAGAAACCCCCAGAGCACTTGCTGAAAACTTTTATCCTGGCCTTTGCATCTGCATTGAAAGCGCACCCATCCTTTGCATCTGCATTGAAAGCGCACCCATCTCTTGCAGGTTTTGAGGTTGCCTACAATATTTAGTACTTACTTCGCTAACTTAGTCCTTACTTTACTACCAGGACACTCCACAGCATGGGCTGCACTGGCCTCACGCTTGGAGGGGTGAGGATGGCCTGGGCAGCCTTTCCCCATGATGGGGGTGAGCTAAAATCCCCTCCTGACAGTGCTCTGTTGGCATTTCTGGGAATTTTGAGGGCTCCCTGGGCATGTTAGTGTCACACAGAAGAGCCTCAAAATATGACCCTGCACCACGGCTCACAGGAATTCATTCCCTTTCACTCCTGCTTGGCTCCTCAGGGCACCAAACGCCCTTCAGACCGAGGAAATCTCGCCCACGCCCGCAGCAGTGTCACAGGGTGAAACATGGACACCACAGTGGTGTCCCTGTGCTTCCAGAGGGAGCCAAAAAGCCTCCAGGAAATCCTTACTCGTCTCTCAGCCCCCGACTCCTCGTCATCATCTCCTTTAGGTTCATCCAGGAACTGGATCACACTGACTCTGTTCAGGTTGGTGTCTGTCCAGCTCTCATCCACGCTGTTCTGCAGGAGGTTCTCTGGGGAGGAACAGAACACAGTGGGAAGAACAAGGTTGTGGACTCAGATGGAAGCCAGCTCTCATCCCATCAGGGCACTTCTGTTGTATCTGCCCACGGCCTCTGAGGCCTTGGGGACAAAGGCTGTGGCCTCAGCATCCTGTCACCCTCTGTACATCTCCCACCAGACCTCCAGCAGCCTCTACAGAAGTGTCTGATGCTTCAGCTCTAGCACTTCTTACCCAAGAAGTAAGGAAAAAGGTAGAATTAAGGCAGGAATATCATGGTGACAGGAGAATGAAAATTAACTGATGGTTAGTAGATCCAAGCAGAACACTCAAAGATGAGGCTGCAGCTTCCTTATCACCTGGCAGAGAAGCAATTCCTCAGTTTGAACTGCATGGGAAAGGTGTCCCAGCCATACAAGAGCCTGTATCTGCTCCAGGAACTACAGTAAGGGACAGTCCAACCCAGCGGAGAAGGTTCATGGCCTTAGACTCCTCCAGAGCACAAGACTCTGCAGCCAGTGCTTGTGATGCAGACTCTTACCCAGGCTGGGAGAGGGCTGCTGGGGGAGCAGGTAGCAAGTGAGAACCTTTTCTCCTGTCTTTTCATCGTCCTCTGTCTGGAATTTCAGCATGGGCTGGGACTGGTTTTCTGCCAGCCACAGGGCTTTCAGGTTAAGATTTGTCAAAGCAAAGGGCAAGTTCTGCAGCCTGCAAAAGAGAAGAACAACTGCTTGTTAAATTTATCAGGTCAGGAAGGAGCTTCACCTCAGTTTTACCTGAACGGAGAGGGACAGAGGAAAGCTGCTGTAGATCCCCCACTCCTGCACCACTGAACAGCTGATTTGTTCATGGCCTGGGCTCCAATAACCCTCAGGAGCCTTTAGCAGATGGCAACTCCCTCCCACAGTAGGCAGGGGTTTGAAAACAGAAAAATGGTGCTTTCACAGACCAGCGTACAGAGCATTCCCTACAGAATCTCAGCTTCCAACTGCTCCCAAAAATCCCAACCACAGAACCACAGCACCTTCCAGAACAGCTCCCAGGCACCCACCCCCCATGAACGAGGCTTTGGCACAGACTCCCTGAGGACTAAGGACACAAACCCACAAAATCTGCAGGGAGGGAAGGAAGGCAGTGACCAGGGATTCTCCTGAGCTCTGTTTCACACATGACAAAATGTCCTCACACTTCTGCCTTACCTCTACCCTGTGTTTAGGTGACACAGAGAAAGGCTTCACGGGCAAAGCTCAAACCCTCAGCAATCAGCAATTCTCCACACCATGGATCCTGGGATCCACACAGGTCCAGCATCTCCCTCCAGCCTGTGCACCTTCCTGCTGCTCACCTGTTCCCAGCCACATCCAGGACATGGAGCTCGGTGGTGTTGGCCAGCTCAGGGGGCAGCAGGGCCAGGCGATTGTCCCGCAGGGACAGAACATTGAGGTTGGCACAGCCTCCGATCTCGGCTGGCAGCGCTGTCAGCCGGTTCCGGTCCACGTTGAGGTTTGTCAGCTTGGCCAGCTTGCCCAGGGACTTGGGCAAGGCCTGGGAGGGAGCAGAGTCAGTGGTTGCGAGAGGAAAGAGCAGCACAGGTAAAAGGCACAAAGCCCTCGGTCTGGGGAACAAGCTGCCTTTTATCCCAACAGATGAATCTGGGATAATGTTCTTCGGAACATCTTTGGGACAGCTTTTCCCTCAGGCTCATAGACTGATCCATACCAACTCTTCCCCTCAATGCAGCCAAGCACAGCACACTCCAACCACCACTGGTCAAGACCTTCCTTCTGTTAATCTGCCCATTCCCAGTCGTTGTATTTTACCAATCAAACCACAGGCAGTTTGGAGCAGGGCCATTTTCAATCACGCTATCCCAAACCCCTCACCCTCACTGCTCACCAGTGCAGCCTGGGATGTGGTCCTGCACCCATCAGCCTGGATGGGCTATGGGATGGGCAATTCCAGCATCCCTGCTATCCCAGAGAATGTTTCAGGGGAAAAAACCAGTGAGAGAAAGCAGCTTCCAAACATGTGTGAACTTGGTGACACTCTATGGAAGCAGCTGGAGAATGACCAGGAATTCAGCTCGGAGGGCAGAAGATGGGAAGGGATCCCTGGCAGAGGACGGGAAGGGATCCCTGGCAGAAGACGGGAAGAGATTCCTGGCAGAGGATGGGAAGGGATCCCTGGCAGAGGACGGGAAGGGATCCCTGGCAGAGGACGGGAAGAGATTCCTGGCAGAGGATGGGAAGGGATCCCTGGCAGAGGACGGGAAGGGATCCCTGGCAGAGGACGGGAAGGGATCCCTGGCAGAGGACGGGAAGGGATCCCTGGCAGAAGATGGGAAGGGATCCCTGGCAGCTGGCACGGGACAGGCAGGTGGCTGCTGTGTACTCACCGTCAGCATGTTCTCAGTCAGGATGAGCTCAGACAGATTTTCACAGTCACCAATTGATTCTGTCACGTCTGTCAGCCGGTTCTGGTCCACCTTGAGGATGGAGAGCTGCTTCAGCTGACCTGGCCAGGGTGACAAGTTAGGTGTGAGCTGTGCCAGAGAGAAGGATGCGATGCTGTTCTACACTCAGCTTTCTGTGATCCCATCAAGGATCACATAACCCAACCACACAGGCTCTGCCTTTCCTCCCACCAGGCCTGTTCACAGGCCTCATCTGAAACATTTTAGACACTTAAATGTAGAGATTTTAGATAAAAGTTAGTTCCGTTGAAATCAACTAGAATAGAAAAAGATGTAGAACTTAGCTAGAAAGAAATTAATGATTACGTGTAGAGCAGCCTTTGATTATCTGATATTTACTCAGCCGTGCTTAGAATAGACAATTCATAATCTTAAGAAAAGAAGTTCAAAGGAGAGCCTAGACAGTTACAAATTTTGTCCGGATGCAACCTATTTAAAAGCAATAGAAGAGAGCATTGGGAGTTTTCCAGGGTCAATTGTATTGTCAAAAACCAGAGAGGTAAGAAGGTCACAGTGAGGAAGACAAGTTTTACTTCTTCAAAAGCAGCCCTCAGACCTATTTCACGACCACCGACCCAATTCCATTGCAGGAACTGCGCATGCTTAATGACTTTTTGCTAATTTCCATACAAAGCGGGGAATGGGAGGCGCTTGTGCTATGAATATGTATCTGTATTTTAAATATGCATTATTATTATAGATAAATAAGTTCTGTGTTGCATTGTTACTTCAGAGCTGTACATTTGGGAGCTATCCCTGCAGCTCAAATAAACATACACTTTCTAACCTTAACAAGTTAGAGAGTCTTTGTCCATCTCAGGTGGATATCGATATTAGATCTGTATCCACATTTTAATAATTCACACCCTCACCTGATGCAGAAGCTGCACCTGAACTCGCCTGCAGAGCTCTGCTCACCTCTATTCACCCACTGCTACTCTCGATCACTGTGCCTGTGTCCACGAACCCCTGATTCCCTCTTTCAGACACTCTTTCCTGAAGCTCCCCCAGGAGCGCTGCCCAGGCAGTGAAATTCCCATCCCACGATACTCACCGATCCCATCCGGAATGCATTCCAGCAGGTTCTGGGACAGCAGCAAGTCTGTCAGTGCCACCAGCCCGCTGACCTCATTGGGCAGCTGCTCCAGCTTGTTCTCAGACACATCCAGGCACACCAGGCGGCGGAGGTTGCCCAGCTCCTGGATGAGAGAGGAGAGCCCATGGCTCGAGGGAACAGCCGGGACAGGGGCAAAGGGTGAAGATGTGCTGAACTGACACTCACCGGGGGCAGGGCCGCGAGCTGGTTCCGGTCCAGCCAAAGCTCACGCAGGTTCGGGAGCGCGCCCAGAGTGTCTGGCTGTAGGAGACAGGACAGTGATGCCATCAGTCCCTTCCACAGGGAAAAGCTGCTTGAGGATGCTGCAAATACACCACTCCCTGCAAAGCCAGGCACTGTTGGGCCTCTCACACCTCCCAGGAGCAACCATGGATCATTACAAGATGATCACAGGTGTTTGGGAATGTCAGGGATGGCTGCAGGAGGTCCAATGGGAAACACGGAAGGCAACAGTAGGACTGTGTCAGCAGGCAAGGCAAGAACTGAACCTGCAGCACAATTCTGATGGAGAGAAGCTGAGGGACTTGGGGCAAAAGGGGGCTCAGGGAGGACCTTCTCACTTTCTGCAACTCCCTGCCAGGAGGATGGAGCCAGGTGGGGGTCGGGCTCTGCTCTCGGGGAATAAGGGACAGGACAAAGGCAAATGGCCTCAAGTCGTGCCAAGGAAAGTTTAGGTTGGATGTTGGGAAAATTCTCTCCCAGAAAGGACTGTGCAGTCCTAGCACAGCTGCCCTGGGCAGTGGTGGAGTCCCCATCCCTGGGAGATATAACACCGTGTGGATGTGGCACCTGGGGACATGGGTTAGTGGTGGCCTTGGCAGAGCTGGGGAATAGGTTGGACTCAGTGGTCTC
The DNA here is from genome assembly GCA_013397895.1 of Origma solitaria. Lineage (NCBI taxonomy): Eukaryota > Metazoa > Chordata > Aves > Passeriformes > Acanthizidae > Origma > Origma solitaria. The sequence continues at coordinate 74,983 of VZRL01000073.1, forward strand.
GGATGGTTTTTCCAACCTAAATGATTCCATGACTCTAGGGGGTTGGAAATTCTGGCCTTACAGAAGAAATGCCTCTTCCTCCTCTCAGACATGAAAATAAACATTTGGGTACCACTGGGCAACCCAACATGACCCACTCATGGCACCATCAGCCATAACAGACACACTTTCACATCCCACAGCCCCTCCGAGCGATCAGCGTTTGGGTTTGGCATTTGCTCCACAGAACATGGCTCAAGTGTCACACCTGCTCTCACAGGTGAGTTCAGCCTGTGCACAGCTAAGATGCACAAATCCCTCTGCCTCCCAGTTTCCATGGGTTTCTGCCAAAACCCGTTCCAGAACACGATAAATAAGATCCAGCAACAGCTTAATCCACAGCTGCGAAGTTACAGAATGTCGCTGTGTGTCCCCAAATGCCCAGACAACCTGAATTCTGAGACTGTGCCCTTAACCACCACATGCTGAGGCCCTCCATGGAGAGAGCCCCCACGCTGGGCTACCCTCACTGCCATGGACAACACGGAATGGCCCAGCACTCTGCGGGGCAGAAATCATTTCAGAAAGGAGAAAGGCAGGAAGCTGGATGAGAAGAAAAACAGCTGGGGGCAGTGCAGGACTGAAAAGAGAGTCTTGCCAGAAAGGAAAGATCCTTGGCAGCCAGACAGGAAGAATTCCCATCCCACAGCCTGGAAAGGGCAGAGCAAGCGGTGTGTGAGGCCAGCAGGAAACAAGACATAAGGGCTGACACGTGAAGAGAAAATTCATCTGGGAATGATGACTGGGCCATGCTGGGCAGATCAGAATCTCCCCAAATAACCTGAGGGTCTGTTTCTTTGCATTTCAGGTGAAAATCCACTTGTTTGCACCGAGATGCAGGACCTGCCCCTACCAACCACCCAAATTCCCTCCCCACCAGCCCTCACCTACCAGAACTTCCAGGTCATTGCCACCGAGATCCAACTGCTCTAACTTGACAAGGAAGGAGAGTGAACTGCAAGGCACAGGGGACAGAGAGATAAAACAAGAAATAAAGAGCGGAAGGTTAGCATCTGGGACACACATCGCACAAATCACATCATCTCTAGTAACTCCTAAAGCAGGTGGGGCAATCCTGATCTTCCTCACAGTCCCTCTGAGCCCACCTCTGAGCTGGTGCCTCCCCCAAGCACCCCGGGAAGCTGGGTTCAGAGGCACCAGCAGTCCCAGAGCAGCCAGCCCCACTGGTACCAGTTTGCCTTCTCCTCCTCCCACCATAACACATTCTGATCAAAACTGTAACACATGAGCAGCCACACCTTCACAGCACTGCCTGGTTGGCAGCAAGGACAGGGACCTGGCACGGACTGACAGGCAACAGGAAGGACTCAGCAGAGGACAAGACATGTTTGGGGGGAAAGGGGAGCACAGCTGCAGGGACAGGGAGGAATGACAAATTTAACAGCCTCAGTTTCCCTGGATGGGATGCTCATGCTACTGAAGAAAAAGGGAAGACGAGCGGCCTGATGTCTCAGGAGAGGTCACAACGTACAGACAGAAGCTCAAAATGGAGACACGGCACAGGACCCACAGCCTGTCCACACCAGTGATCCACAGATGTGCCCCAAGCACCCACACACGACACCTGGAGATGGACAAGGCCTGTTTTGCAGTCCCACAAACCCAGGGGTGGGTTTTCATGACACGGTCCAGGTTTGTCCTCACACCTGAGTATGGCCTATCAGCTCCAACTCCACCTCCCCCAAGGAGGATCCACAATCCAAGGAGGATTGCTGCCCTTCAGTGTGCCAGGGTGGAGCTGCCAGCCCTGCCCACTGCCCTGGCACGAACAGCTTTATTCTCTTCTTAAGGAACTGTCCCAATACAGAAATCCCCATATTTCTCTGGAAACAGCTCCACCTCTCAACGCCACCCAAACCAAGGCTGTTGGGGGCTGCAGTAAGAGGGAGCTGTCTTGCTGGGCCAGGCTGTAAAAACATTTGAGTTATGCATGAAAATTAATTTTCTACTGCATGCAGTGGTAGATTTTGAGATAAACTGCAGCAAAGGTTATCGACAGTTTCATCCAAAGGATCCTGTTGCACTGCACTCCTTCACCATGAACGTACATCGACTCTGACCCTTCTGAAGGTGATGCAGCCTTGACTGTTCCTTTGCACCTTCACAGCTTGAATGCCCAAAATAGAAACAACAATCTGTGGAATCCATATTGATGTATGACATCTGACAAAAAGGTCTCAGTATAGATCACCCTCCACTATTCCATAAGAATACATGACAGCTGCTCTTCCCAAGGCCCTCTGGCTGTGTCCCATCTGCATGGGAGAGCTGAGGGGTGACCACCAGCTGTACAAACTGAACCATTTCAGAACTCAGTCAATATCAGTAGACTGACCAGCGAAATGGAATTTTGGCAAGCAAAGGTCACTGCAAGCTGGATTTTTCAAGAAGCTCAACAACAAAAAAATACCAAAAGGACACCGATGCCTTACGCTGTCCCAAATTCTTAGTGTTGAAGCCCACTTACCCACCGGGCTCAGGAACTTTGGAAACAAAGCACCAACCTTTTTTTGCTTCAGCCCTTCTCCTCTTTGGAAAGGTCACCTGGTCTCATTTAGAGCTGTTCTTGGGCACAATATACAGCCAGAGCCTTAGGCAGAGAACCTGACAGCACAACTGAAATGGTTCTGGCCATCGACTGTGATCTCGTATTTGACTGACAGATCTCATCAGAATTGCCTTGGCCTTCAAGATTCATTTTCTACTTTTGGAAATCATCCCAAAACAGAATTTGGGGAATTGGGGAAAGATGAAAAGAAGCTGGATCTGCACTGCAGAATGAGTATCAAGCCTGGATTAACCTTCCAGTGAAAAACACCAAAACCTCATAGTAGACTACAAGCATCCTGCTGTAGGATGGCACCCAGATCTACCAAAGGGCAACACGGGAGCACTGGCCATGAGAGATCTCCATGAAAATCCAAGGGGTTGGGCACAGACTGAATTCTCCAGGACCAACACCAGGACCCAAACTTCTCCTGCCTGTCAGTTCTCAGCCCAGAATAAGTGTTCAACGCCAAGGTGGATGAGGCTTGGAGCAACGTGGTCTGGGGGAAGGTGTCCCTGCCCATGGCAATGGGCTGGAACGTGATGAGCTTTAAGGTCCCTTCCAACCCAAACCACCCTGGGGTTCTACGATAAGGAGCTTTAGCTCTCATACTGTCCCCTGTGGTGATATTCCACATGGGACCGTCTCAGCTGGCCCCTTCCTATCACCTTTTTGTGACAGCGTCACTGCTGTGCAGAGAAGATCTGCTGGCATCAGACAAGGCCATTGTGTGATTCTGATCTGTGCCCCTGCAGGGTGTAAACATGGTGGGGAAAGTGCCAGCAGACAAGCTGAATTCCTGCCAGGAACAGTAAGAGAGCTCTGAGGACAGGTGACAACAGCTGCAGGTGTCACACCTTCACTGAGGAGTTCATGTGGCCCCAAAACAAAAAGGAGTCAGGCAGAATCCCTTCCAACGATGTCCAAGGGAAGCTGGGGGAATCATCAGTGGGAATAGATAAGCAGGCAGGAAACAGCTGACAGAGCTGATGTGGGGTAGAAACTCAACAAACTATGATGGGCCAAAGCGGAGACTAAAGTACAGACTGCTTAGTTTTCCATGTCCATCTACCTGAGAGCATTACCTCCTCCAGTCATGTTCCATGGCAGGAACTCCTCCCTATCCCTGACTCCAAAAAGTGTAACAACACTTACCTCTTCTCGCTTGCTGGCTTATATTTTGTGTGCTGCAGGGAAGGTACTTATCCCATCCAGAACAACCAGGAGGGATAGCCAAGAAAACAGATGTCAGAAGCAAAATGTTCCCTCAGCTGCATCCTGCTGCTCTTCAAATCCTGAACCTCACTGTGCACAGAGCTCCTCCTACACCCCCATCTACAGAGTTTTCCCTTTCTTTCTAAAATAATCCATTGTCTGCTCCACTTCTTCAGGAAAAATGGTTTCTCACTCTTTCCAGCAGCTTTTTTTGGGAAGCCTATTGCAAATAAGTCCTTAACACACAAGCTGAGTACAGGCTCTGAACATCCTTTGCTGTTCCTCTCCCTCCTCATCCCAATTTATGGAAATCCAGCAAGATGCAGCCTATTTTTGCCCAGCCTGAGCCCTCCCCAGCCAAGTGATGGTGCCTGCACTGGTCCCTGAGGAAGCAGCAAGAACGATCAGGCAGGAGACTCCTACAGCCCCCAGACAGACACTCACGTGGGGAGAGTCTTTAGCAGGTTCTCACGTAGCTCCAAAGTCACCAGGTTTGCCAAACTGCAAGAGAAAAGGGAGCAAGAAAGCCAGGTTCACTGGACAGGGCTTCAGGGGTGCAAGGAGCTGCTCATCTCCCTTCCCTTGGAACCACCCCTCACGTCCTGCGCAATGCATGAATTGCACACATGGGTGGAGATGGGGAAACAAAAACAACACAAATGGCTTTGGTGGAGGTGAGCGCTTGCTGCAGTCACAAGGAACAACACTATGCCCACACTCAGGACAAGAAACACGCTGTCACAACAGGACTGTCTGCCCAAAAAGGTAAAATCCCTCACATGTGGGAAGTCAAATCCCATGGGAGAGGCACTGCACCCCATGGGGCCATTTGCCAGCGGCATAAATCATTCCAACGTCATCAGGCAGCCCACACCTGCTCGGAAAGGGGCAAACGGGCACTCAGAAGATAGGGAGAAACAGGATTTGAGAAGATTGGATCAATCCTTGCTGTGCCACAAACCACAGCAGGAGAAGCAGCAGCTGGGACCAGGACAGGAACCTTTGTAAAAGGTCTTTTAACAAACCAAGGCTCTGAGGTGCTCATGCAGCACTGTCAGCACCAGGGCAAAGCTGCACCTGGCTTGTCCCTCCAGGTCCTGCCACTGTCCCCATCCCACCAGCACGGTGTCCCCATCCCAGCCCCCTCCCCGCTGCCAGAACAGGGCCATACTCACTTCCCAATGTCAGTGGGGAGGCTCTGTAGGGACACATCGTTCAAGGCCAAGTGACCCAGGCTTCGGAGCTGGGTGAAGCCCTCAGGAAGTCTGTGAGAACATGAATAAAACTCCATTAATCCTGTGTACAAAGCACAGAGTCCCTCAAAATACTCAAATCCTGCCAAAGCCAGTCTTATTTCAATTGGTATCAACATGTGGAAAGGAGAAGAATAGGAACCATCACTGACCCTGGCTGTTGATCCAGGCAGGACAAGTTCTGTTTCCAGACATTACCTGCCCAGGTTTGCAAACTCAGCTCTGCAGTTATTGAGCACAAATCCCAAACTAAATTATGCCGTGGGATCATTTACACTTGGAAGAAGGGAGGGCTCCCGAGCATTCAAGTACCCAACAAAGGTTATCTCTGCAGATGACACTGCAGCATTCCCCAGGACCAAGCACCATCACAAGAGACCTAAGCTGTGACAGAATAGGGAAAACTCTAAAAGGGGAAATAACTTTGCTTCCACAGGCAGCCCCCAGAGCCCCCCTAGCCCCTGCCACTCATCTGAACCCTGAACCAGAAAAAAACTCTGACAAGTAACACCTAGCGCAGAAGTGCTGCAGTGCCTGAAAATATGGTTCACCAAGGCAGGGGAGCCACACTGAATTCCAACATTATGTATTAAAAGAGACTCCAGAGACAGAGTACTGAAAGACAAGTCAGAGATTCCTACTTGGGCACAGCTCTGGGCACTGCGGTAACAGGGAAACAACCAAACATGGGGCTCAAAGGATGATTGTCCTCAGTTCTGAATAAGAGAGGGGTGGAAAAGGGGCTGAGAGGGGGCAAAAAGGGCTGAGAGTGGGGCCCAAAAGGAACTCTGGGGGGCAGAGGATGGCGTGGAGGCTTTTTCTTCTCTGCAGCACAAGCCCACATCCATTCTGGTTTGTGACCACGGCAAAGGGAACAACAAACTCACTGCAAGAGGACAAAAGTCACTGTTGACACCAGTACAACTAAATGCTCTTCATTCCCAGCCACAGGCACCACTGAGGATGGAGCACACAGCAGCTCCTCCCTACACTGAGCGTTCCACCTGCCAGGAGAGCAGACACCTGCAGCTTTGGCAGAGGCAGGACTATCCCAGGCTTTGGCTTCACAGGGAGGAAATTACAAGATGAAGATCAGAGAAAATCAGGGAGAATAGGCAATTTCAGTTCTCCTTCTCATATGGACTAATGGCTTGCATATGCCTTCCTACCTGGAGAGAGGATTCCCACTGAAGTCTGCGATTTCCAGGGATTTGCAGAATTTGATGCTTTCAGGAATTTCTGGAATGTCTGGAAAAAAACAGGTGAAAGAACAAAAGAAGCTTGAGAAAATGAGACAGCAAGGTAGTGGTGACAGCCTGAGACGTGGTAAGACAACCCCATTGTCACAGCTGAGGACCCCTAAGGGTGTTTGCTTCTCCCAAACACGAGGGCATGGGGAATTCTGCAGGGCTTGGGCACCTGCTCCTGCCCAGCTCCAGCCTTACCATTTCGGGAGATGTCGAGCTCCACCAGCTGCATGAAGTTGGCCACCTCAGGGGGAAGCCTCTGGATCTCATTGTCACTCAGGCCCAGCTTGCGCAGGTTCAGAAGCCTGAAGAAAGGCTGTGACAGAAGTGACACAACTGGGTCAGCAGCAGTTCTGGAGGAAAGGCATCTTCTCACCTCAGGAGAACCCTGAGCATCCAACCCTGCCTGCTCCCACAACCCCCATCCCAGGCAGGCTCTCACAGGGCAGTCTCTGCATGGAGCAGAACCCCCTCGAAGGGCTACAAGGGACGAGGGTGACAGGAAAAAAGGCACAAATGAGTTTAGCATCTGTTCATTCATTCATAGATCATTCATTTAGCATCTGTTACCCCACAGCTATCCTCCCTCCCAAGCAGAATCCAAACTAGACATTCCTTATTTCCTGTAATAACAGTTCACCTCGGGCTCTGATGTCCAGCACCATGGGGAAGTTACTCTGCAGCAGCTTGCAGCAGACACTTGAATTTGTGAATTTAGTACAGAAGAGCCAACAAAGGAGAAACACAAGGAGACTCCCAGGCCAAAGTGCTGCCCCTGCTGCTACACAAATCTGCTCTACAGCCTGTTTGGTCAGGACATCAGTGGCAGGTCCCCACACCATCAGGGACAGTGTTCGTGCCCGGTGCAAAAAGTGAGATGTCAGTACATCCCCAAGTAACACAGAACTAGAAAAGGCAAGAGAATTCTTTCCTAGAAACACCACAGCCATAGGAACGGTGACTGGAAGGGCCCTCACAACGCTCAACTTTTTCACACACCCCTCGGGGCTTCCAGAAGTCCATCAGCTGCAAATAGCAAATTCCAGGATCCATCAATCTGCTCCTCCAAGCCACAGTGAATTTACTAAACACAATGTACTGTAATTATCAACCGACCAAATACTGCAGCTGATTCTAACCACTGCCAGAGGTCAGATCCTGGACAGGATGGGAACCAGGGCTGGGGTGTTTGCTGCATTTCCTGGATTGTTTCAGAGTACTGGGAATAACAAACATCCATCCACGGCCACTGCAGAAAATGTTAAGAAGCGACCGAGAACAAACTCAGGTGTGTGCAGTGACCATTTCTAAATTATGTCACCCCGTGCTTGTCCTCGGCAGAGGCAGGGAGGGGTCACAGCAGCACAGCAGAGGCAATCCTGGGATCATTCACAGCTTGCAAAGCACCGTAGCCAAAGTCAGGGCTACTCATGCAGCAAACACTGAGAGGGATCCAAGCACAGTGAGCTCTGAATGTCCCTCAGGTGCCTTTCCAGGGACCCACCTGCACAAGGGCTGCTGGGACAGAGCTCCCCAGGAACACCTGCAGGGTACCTTAGGGTGGGGCGCACCTTCAGGACCCCTACAACACTGCTGAGAACGAGAGCAGACAAAGGAGGGGCGCGGATGAAAAGGTGGAGCAAACACAACCCTGAGGAGGTGCACAGAGCACAGGTGAGCTGCTCACCCCTCCCGCAGTGACACCCACGAGCTCTGGTGGTGTCACTGGAGGAGTTTCTGCACAGATCCAAACCTCTGCAGTTTCCAAGTCCCAGGCAGGACACACTGCTGGGCACAGGTGTATGTCTGAGGGACACCAAACTACAGCAGCTTGGGGCTGTCCAGCTGAAAAGTGATCAAGGATGAACAACACCGATAGCAAATTCACACTTCTGATGTCCTAAAGGAGCATAATAATTGTATAATGAGTAAATAAATTTAAAAAAAATAACCTTTCTCACCACTGCCCATCACCGGCTCTGTTTAACTCTGTTTATTTAATGCAAACCATCTCGGTGAAAAGGAAGTGGGTGAAAGTCTAAAGGACAACAAAGGTTCAGGGGAGCAGGAGTTTACAGACTTGATTTGCTATTGTTTCCGAGAGCCTTCTCCTAATTTTAGAATGCAAGGAAATTCCAGGCAAGACATCGAGATGACCTGCCAGGGTCTGCACATTGGAAAATAACCACAGGGACTGAACATCCACAGCCCAGGCTGAAGCACTTCTGCCTATGGGCTCATGTCTACACTTTTAAATAACATTTAGAGTAAACTGGAATAAACCCAGGCTGGATGTGGTGCAGCAGCCCCCGGCTTCTTCTTTTTTCTTAAAAAGAAAATGAAAAGGTTTCTAAACACCCTAGCATTGCCAGAGCTGGGCACAGCACATGTGCAGGAACTGCAGGAGGACACAAGTCCCACTTGGCAGAATCAGTTCCACCAGACCTGAATAAAATATTTAGATGTGACAAAAAATAAAACCAGACAACAGGTATCAGTGGTAGCCAGAAAAAAACCAAATGGCAGAATTACAGTGTTTTCACGCTTGAATTCAGGTTTTATATTTGGCAAAAAAAGATGGCAAAAGGATGTGACCAAGAGCTGCAAACGCTGTCTCTGACATGAATTTCCATGTCATTTCCAGCTCAGTGTTCTGTGAGCTGAGGACTTCAGCTCAGCCCAACAACCCAAAGCAAAGGCTGCACAGGAGATTCACTTGTGACACTGGGAAATGAGAACAAATTAATTTAAAAATTTTTACTACAACGAAGAGTGAAACCTTGAGAACGTGTCTCTGGAGACGGGCAATTATCCCTTTTGCTAATCAAAGTTCACCCCAATTCCCAGAGCTGGCAAAGCAAATCCCTGGATTTAGCACCACACTGAACATCTCCAGTAAGGAGAAACTCCCCCAGCTTCAGTGTTTTCTAATTTATAAAATAAAACACCACCAAATCTGCCTGACCCAGATCCTTCAGTGTCCAAACTGGACTCAGAGTAGACCAAAAATAGAGGTTTGAAGAAGAAAAAAAGGTAAGCCTAATCTCTCCCTGTCTCCTGGCAGCCCAGAAGCCTAAAGTCCTCACGGACCAGCACAGAAGGATTCCAGCACATGGGAATCCCAGACCAGCATGGAAATATTCCAGCACACAGGAATCCAGAATCAGCACAGGAAGATTCCAGCACATGGGAATTCGGCAGCTCAGAGGGTGATGGAAGTCATCACTAACAAAAAAAAGCTAAAGATTAAGGGGTACCAATAAATCAGGGTGCATTACAAAGATATTTACTGCTGAAGAATGGGAGTATTTATAGGGTAGATAAGGAAGAAAACAGCTAAAAAACTGTCCTACAGTTAAAATTCAGGGACACGAAACTCTTACAATACCCAGAGCAGAGTAACCACAGTGCAACCAACTGAAAATACATTAAATGGTCATTAATTAGTGACAGGTATAAAGAGTTTGGAAAGAACCATGAGGCAAAATGTAAGAAATGCTCCACAAAATGACAACATTACAAAAAAAAGGGCAGAAAACTGTGAAATCCAGGCTTTGCAGCAGATTTTCAGATGTAACATCCTCCCTCAGCAGCCCCTTGAGAACCAAACACAGGCAAACACATTCAAGGGTTTTCGCTAAGTTCTGAAACAAAATTCAGTCACTTCACTTTCAAAAAGAAGAAAAAGGCAACCTAGACCCATGGATTTTTCAGTCAAAATGGACTGAAATACAATCTGATACAATATCCTTCCAATCCTTTGTATATCACAGACTTTTATCACAGATCCATGAAATAATTTGTCTTGGAAGGTACTTGGGAGATCTCCACTCCAACCTCCTGCTCAAGACAGGATCAGGGTGAGGCCACAGCAGTTTGCTCAGGCCTTTGTCTGGTCAAACCTTCAACCATGGGGTTTGAAAACTCCTCTGGGCCCCTGTGTCCACCAAATAATCATCCTCACAGGGGAGCCATGTGGTTCCAGTGGTTCACAGGCCTCTGCAAAAACAAATAAAACTCCTCAAACATCCCTGTTGATGCTGCCAGTCAAATACTGAGTGTGGCCAATATCACCCATGTGACGGAACCAGCAGAATTTGGGGAGCCCCACACGAGCCAAACCCTGCCCAGGGACACCCCACAATCACTGTATGTCCACGAGTCACAGCTCTCCTCTACAAACCTCTTCCTTTTTGCATATTGTCCTTGTCATAGAGTGTTTTTTCCCCCCTTAACTGGACAATGGAGACACCTGGTGCTGGGTTTTCGGTGCTGAACTCTGTTTTGATTGGAATTTATGTGATGGCAGTTTTGGGATGCCAAACCATAGAAGGGTTTGGGTAAGAAGGGACCCTCAGGACCACCCAGTCCTACTCCCTGCCATGAGTAAGGACACCTTCCAATATCCCAGGTTGCTCCAAGCCCCTTCCAGCCTGGCCTTGAACACTTCCAGGGATCCACAGCTTCTCTGGGCAACCTGTGCCAGGGCCTTTCCACCTTCACAGGGAAGGATTTCTTCCCAATATCCCACGTAACCCTGCCCTCTATCAGTGGAAAGCCATTCCCACTTGTTGTGTCACTCCTGTCCAAAGTCCCTCTCCAGCTTTCCTGGAGCACCTGGAGGTACTGAAACATTGCAATAAGCTCTCCCCAGAGCTTTCTCTTTTCCCAGCTGAACAATCCCAAGTATCTCAGCCTTTTGTCACGGGAGAGGTGCTCCAGCCCTCTAATCATCTCCGTGGCCTCCTCTGGACTCGCCCCAACTGGAGTGAAAAACCGTGGAAGCCTCGTGCAATTATTAGTGAGCCTCTTGATTCAGAGCACTGCATTTGGAGTATGAAAAAAAAATACCCAGTGGTCACAGAGGGATCAAAACTGTCCCCAAAATGTCCCTTTTCAAAGGAGACCCCTGCAGAAGCCAAGCAGAGCCACCCCTGCCATACCACGCTCACCCTGAGCAGTGAGGTCAGTCCTGCCCCAGGAACATTCCCACACGGCACACTCTCGTTGGATTTGGGGTTTCCCAGAGAAACAGCAACAGGCTCAGCCGGTTTGTGGAAACAAGACACACTGGGGGCAGCAAACACAGGCTCCGCTGGCAGATTCACCTTTGGCTCCTGCTCAGGAACACCTGGGCAATGGGGCAGTGCAGAGAGCCCCAGGCACTGAGCATGGACTCGATTCTCCCTGATAACACAAGGATGCCCAACACCCACTGGCAGAGCTTCGTAGCCAGCAAGAGGCACAAACACTAAAGTCCCTGACCCTGGGAGCTCAGGAATCACGAGGTGTGCCTGTACTTCAGCCAGGTCTGGTCCACAGGAAAGCAGAGTGCTCCCAGGCGGAAGAAGGCACCCACCTGACTCAGGAATGAGCCTCATATCCCCAGAGTGTCACGATGGGTCCCCAGCAGCACGCATGGGTGGCACTGGAGGTGGCATTGGCCACTTAGGAGAAGGAGATGCCCCACTCCTGAGCAGGGACAACAGGACCCCTGCACCCATTCCTCATTCACTGCATGGGAAAACATCTGTCCTGCTCCAAACCTGGCTGCACCAGCCACCCCTGCCCTCACACAGCCTGGAGCAGCACCAGGCAGGCATCCCAGGGCCTGTAGACTCCACTACAGAGCTGCCAGGGATGTCCAGAAAGCAGGGGAAGTTCCAGAGAGCTGACAGCTCCAAACTGCAAAGGGGCAGGCGGTGAGGGACAGACTGTCAAGTACAGCAGCTCACTCCAAAAGGCAATCTGTGCCATGGAGGTGGGTCCAGAAGATCCAGGGAAGGGTTGAGGTTGAAAGGGACAAAGAGGAAGGTCCAGCAGATCCATGGAAGGGTTGAGGTTGGAAGGGACAAAGAGGAAGGTTCAGCAGATCCATGGAAGGGTTGAGGAGGGAAGGGACAAAGAAGATGGTCCAGAAGATCCAGGGAAGGGTTGAGGTTGGAAGGGACAAAGAGGAAGGTCCAGCACATCCATGGAAAGGTTGAGGTTGGAAGTGACAAAGAGGAAGGTCCAGCAGATCCATGGAATGGTTGAGGTTGGATGGTTGAGGTTGGAAGGGAGAAAGAGGAAGGGCCAGCAGAACCATGGAAAGGTTGAGGTTGGAAGGGAGAAAGAGGAAGGGCCAGCAGAACCATGGAAAGGTTGAGGTTGGAAGGGAGAAAGAGGAAGGGCCAGCAGAACCATGGAAAGGTTGAGGTTGGAAGGGAGAAAGAGGAAGGGCCAGCAGAACCATGGAAAGGTTGAGGTTGGAAGGGAGAAAGAGGAAGGGCCAGCAGAACCATGGAAAGGTTGAGGTTGGAAGGGAGAAAGAGGAAGGTCCAGCAGAACCATGGAAGGGTTGAGGTTGGAAGGGACCTGTTAAGACCAGGCAATCCAACCTCTGCTCAGAGAAAGGTCAGCTACAGCACGTGACCCAGAGCAGTATGTGCATACCCAGCCATGTCGTGTGACATACATACACAGCAGTCACACGTATGTATATACACAGCAGAGTCACATGTGACGTGTATATACACAGCAGAATCTCAAAGGGCCTCCCAAGTCCACTCTCTGTCTGTAAGGAACCATCTGGAGCAGGCTCTGTCCCCTCTCTGCTATGACCAAGCCTTCAAGTGGTGTTTCTCTAGCTTGCTGATGTGATGTATCTGTGTTCGTGTCTCTGAAGCTCCCAGCAATAGTGCTGAGGCTGCAGCAGAGCCCCAGGACATGAACAAAGGGTTGCTGGAGCTCTTAGGTGACCTAAGAGAGCTACAGTGTCCAGTGATGCTAGGAATTCAGACACCACCCCCACACCTCCCTCCCGCTTCAGTGTGATGCTTGGCAGAGCCTTGGTCCGCCCCCTGCTTACTTATTCAGTCAGACCAAGGGGTGGAAAATGAAAAAAAAGGAGAAAGGACAATGGATAAAAGGCTCAGGACAAACCCTCTGAGCCACCACTCAGCTATGCCGTTTCCCAGAAATGGCAAAATCCCAAGGGCAGGCCTGGAAAGCCAACCATTCCCCAGCCAGGATTAGGGACAGAGAGGCAGCCCAGCTCAGGGGCTGACAGTGCTGGGCCACCGTGGCCACCCCCATGCTGGCACAGTGGGCTGGTGGAGCTGCTCAGGCACGAGGAGGGCATGGGCTGCAGTCCTGGAACACACTGATGGTGCAGGGCAGGGTCAGGGACACAGATCCACCAGACCCACTGAGTTTCCTGCACAGACTGTCTGTGTCTGCAGCAACCACAGAGCCCTGTGCCCTCCATAGCACTGTCCCTGCGTGCTACAGCTCCCGTCCTACCCGCAGAAGATGCGTCTTCACTGACAAGGAAAGACAGAAAACATTTGGGTGCTGAGTCTGGGACCTGGAAAACACCTGCTGTGTCTGCATGCAAACTGATAACGCCTCCCAAGTCAGTGTCAGGACTCTTTTCCAAACCTTTGTTTTCCTGGGGTTATAAAAAAAAGGTTTCTGGCCCACCCAAGGCTAAGCTCCAGCTCTCCCCTTCACCCCGTGCCTCATCTCACAATGCCAGGGGAAGGGAACTAGGACATGGCGGGGGTCTTTGTTCCCCACCCCATCCTTGGAGGGTCAGCCCCCATGTTTCCACCTGTACCCGAAGGGGAGCCATCTCCATGTGTCAAGTGGGAGAGAGAAGGACAGACAGACACCTGGAGAAGGCGGCACACTGTTCTCAGCACAGCCAGCTCCTTGGCCTCAGGACCCCTCCTGTGACAACAGACAGGAAGGGGGTGGCTGCCCAATGCCACCACGGGGACATTCTTCCCCCCAGACAAGCAGGCTTTAGTGGTTTTAGCAGGTTTCAGTGCAACACCTCAGAGTGATGGGGCATCCCTCCAGGTGAGACACAGCAGCACCACTGGAGGGGAGGAGGACAGATGGCAGGGGAAAAGGAGTCAGGCACTAGCTTAACCACAGAGCCACAGAAATCTCACACTCAATGCCTCTGAAATAAGGTGGTGGCAATTTATACAGCTGGAGATCACGAATGGGGTCTACATTGAAAATACAATTTTGACTCTGGAATGGGACAGAGGCTTCCTGCTTCTGCAGCCAAAATCACCATGGTGTTCCCAGCTCTGTTGCCCAAATAGCAGGGCTCAGACACCTCCTCTTCCTCAAAAACAACCTGTGACAACACGGGCTGCCCCAAGACAGCAGCCCTGAGTGTTGGTGGTGGGTGATTTTCCTCAGGGACAAAGCAGCCCAGCAGTGCCTGCTGTGTGATGACTCCAACATGAGCTAAGGTGCTCCAAGGCAGAGGTTTTGCCAGCCCTTCCAACCCTGGAAACGCCCATGCTAAAGTCCTCCTCAGACTCCTCACCTCTCATTTCTCTTCAGAGAATTTCAAGTCCAACTGTCCAGCCCTGCTGGAACAGCCCCTGCCTCCAGCAGGACAGTACACGTTTAATTAAAGGCAGGATCAGACTGTGCAGCAGGAAAATAATTACAATTCTCCTGGTGATTCACGAGCAAGAGGGCCTGGTTCCCATGCCACCACGGGCTGGGCTCCTAGCTGAGTTCTGTGTTTGTCTCGAGGCAGGATGAACGCATGGGACCCTGCACTGCAGGCAGGAGGTGTCTGTCCATCCATCTGTCCATCCGTCAGCAGTGCAATACAGCAGCTCCTCAAATGCTGACAGCAAAACCAGCTCAGGCATTTGAGCCTTGTGTTTCATTTCTCTGGTTAAATGCGGGATTGACATCTTAAGATCTGCCCCAGGAGGAAGCAGAGACTGCTGCACGCTCCACAGCAAGGCACCGGGACATGGGAGCACACCTGTCTGCCTTTCCTGTCTCAGAGACCTGTGAACAGACCTGGGGTCCCTCCTTTCACATTTGTGCTGAGAGATCTGTGACATCTGTGACACCTGTGCCAGTGGCACTGCCTCTGGGGAAAGCCAGCCTGGGACAGAGCCAGGAGGAGCTGGAAGCAGCAACTGCAAAGCAATACACCCAGGAGCTGATCGGCTCTAAGGTTAAACTCGGCCCTTCCAAGCTGCTCAAAGCCAGCACGGCACAGGTGAGGCCACAGAACCAGAAAGACCTGTATCCCATAGCTGGGCAGCGCAGGCAGGACGCCAATTCCAGAGGCTGCACAGCTCCCTCAGCAGAGCACAACTCAGTAAAGTTGTGTAAAACTTCCAGTGAAGCCCAGTGCCTCTAGGTAGCACCAGCGCAGCAAAGCCAAGAGACACCTTACCCTACACAGAGAAACCAGGCAGGCAGTGGTTATTCCCAGAATAGCTTAATTCAAGAGGAATCACCAAAACCTGATGAGGATAACTGAGTTAATATGAGCAGAGGTCAAACAAGAAATCACACTGCTGGGCAGTAGGAATATCAGTTTGGAGCTCCAGCAGTGGCTGCTACCCAGCCTCAGGCAGGCAATGGTTATTCCCAGAATTAATTCAAGAGGAATCACCAAAATCTGATGAGGATAACTGAGTTAACATGAGCAGAGGTCACACAGGCAATCACACTGCTGGGCGGTGGGAACATCAGTTTGGAGCTTCAGCGGGGCTGAAGGCTCTAGGGCATGGCAGAGGGTTGGGGGGCTCTGCATGGGGTTTGGGGCACATCACAGGAGGAAATGCCATGGTGTGAGGTTTGGGGGCTCTGCAGGGGTGTGCCATGGGGCACGGCAGGGCAGAAGGAGCCGCGGTGCAGTGGACACGTAGGATGGGCAGGCAGGGCACCGGGACGTGCCCTCCAGCACCACTCGGCTCCCCCAGCATGTCCCTGTGCCATGGGGCTCCCGCTGCCCCCCGCATTATGGGGCTGGGGGCATCCCAGGACAGAGCCCCTGTCCCCCCTCACCCCGTTACCCATCCCCAGGGGCAGCCCTGGTGCCACAGGGAGGGCACCACAACCACTGCCAACACTCGTGCCAGCTACCCCAGGACTTGGTCTGAGCCGCTTCAGCAGCTGTGGGACAAGACCTCACACAGCGGATACAGACCACCTGCTTCCCCAACACCGGATCTCCCCACTCCAGAAGTGTTTCCTTCTCCACTCCTTGCAGGATTTGCCAGATCCTGAACTAGCTCCACACCAGTGAACTTCTCTGGCCACAAGCACACGGTCACCAACACCTGAAAGGTGGTGTGGTGGTTTTGCTTGGCCCAGTTTTTGCCAGCAAGTAGGGTGGGGTACAAACATGGCTCCTGCATGTCCTGTGAAGATTCTGGAATTCTGGAATACAGAGCAGACGTCGTAGGTGCCTGGCATTTAGCCAGGGTCAAACCCACGACAGGTGGCAGCTCAGGTGGGTCCCACAGAAACACCGCTGACACGCCAACCTCTAGCACGGCCACGCTTGGCTCTGCAGCCTGACCCACGGCAGAGGACACGGAAAGAGGGGACATTCCGTGCCTGCCACAGGAGGAGAGGCATGGAGGGGCCTGGCAGGCAGGGCAGGGGCGCGGAGGGCACCGAACAGGAGTGGCCTCGCATGCTACAGGAGGAGACCAGCCGCCACGCAGGCTGCTCCCTGCCAGCCGGACACAGCCCTCCCCACAGCCCTCCCCACACCGACCGGCGGATTTCCGACTATTTAACCCCGTATCGGGCCCTGAGGAATGCATTGCAAATATATAAAAGTACTTAAGTGTTGGGAATACATTCCAGCGAAGACAAAGCAAGCTGTCTCCGAGCCAAAGGCTCAGCAGCTGCTGCTTCCCAGGCACTGGAGCAGGACTGAGGAATGCTGTCCCCTTCGGAGGGGCCAGGGCAGCAACTGCCCCCAGCACACAGCACACAGCCAGGATTGCGGAGGAATCTCTGGTCCAGGTTAAATGACAAACCAGGCCCCCAGAGAGGCAATCCCAAGCCAGAATTAAACCAGGACACCACAAGCAGGATCCCACTACTGCGAAGGGCTGGGAGGTGATTGATGCTCTCAAACTGATCTTTAACACAAGGCAGCAGCAGACTATGGCTGTGTGAAGAGAGGGGCCCTGACCACAATCCCAACACACACAGCCTCCACCTTGGTCTGTGCAGTGGGACGGGACAAGATGGAAGGATCAGAACTCCCTGTGGCAAGCACAGAGCATTCAGGTGCATTTTCCATTGAAATAGCGGAATATATTAAATAAACATGGCACTTAGTGCTATTGTTTAGTTGACAAAGTGGTGTTTAGTGAAAGGTTGGACTTGATCTTGAAGGTCTTTTCCAACCTCAATGATTCTGTGATTCTACTGCAAAAGCATTAATTGGAGAGACCTGTGACTTCATGGGAGAGCATCCTGGGTATGGGTGAAGCAGTCAAACCTAGCACACCACTGGACCTCTGCCCCTTTCTGATTTGTTTGTATTTAGGTCTTCCCACCCAGTCCCTTCCCTGGAACACCAGCACATCAGGAATCACCTTCCCCCATACAACCAAGCCATCTTTTTCTAAACCATCTTCTCAGCAGAGAAGGGTCAACTTGCAATCACAAAAAGTAATTGACTGATCTGTAATGCCACAGCTATTAGCAAAGGGAAAAATGCCAAAAGTTGTATTACACAATAACCTGTTGCAATTGTTTCCAATCAGATTGTGTTTTCCTGAGGCAGAAACCGTAAGTAAGTTTATCCAACAGATACATCTCCAGCACACAGAGGCACCATAAAACGAAAAAAAACCCCAACAAACCAGGTCTAAGCCTGAAACTGGGAACCTGAGACAAGGCAATGAGACCAAGCCCAGTAACTGATGCAAAGCAGGGCACTCAATGGCAGACTGTATCCTTGGGGTGCAGGAAAGCAAATCTAGGGGACTGAAGAAGCCTTGAAGAAGAGTTAGGTGTCCCTGTGTGGAAGGACACAGACTCAAACATCTCCTCTGATCAGAAAAGGGACAAGGAGAAGGTGCTGGCGCAGCTCCCAGGGGAACAGCTCAGACAAACATCAGTAAATGCCCTAAACCAGGAACAAGGAGTGAGAGCCCACAGAGACCCCGTGATGCCAAATCCCCTCACTCAGCATGCAGCATCTCTTCCCTCCACCACAGTCCCACCACTGCCTCAGCCGAGTTCCTGCCGGAGAGACAGCAAAACAGGGCTCCAAAATCCAGGAAACACACAGAAGAAATCACAGGAGACCTGAAAAGGTTAAGCCAGCCCTGCCTCCACCTCCAGCCATCAATGAACTAATCATTCCTGGCAGATACTCAGCAGCAGCCAAAGGGAACTGGAGACACCTGAGAGGTGCAGGGACTATGCAGTGCTGCGTTCAGGCTTCAGAGACACCAGCAAGGGTTGGGGACTGACACAGGTAACCATCACCAGGCAACAGGAGAAACCCCACAAGGGCAAACCTGAACCGAGTCAGCAGCGATGCACCCACACAGCGCAGGTGTTAAATCACCCAACAGAGACATAATGAGAGGTTTACAACAACCGGGGAAAGACTGAGCAGGTGCTTCCACCAGTGACCTCCCCACAGGTACCAAACCACTGCCAAGGATGTTCTGGTGAGAGGCAGAGCCATTCCAAGCGTAGCCACCTGAATTTTCATCAACTTTTTACTCCACTGCTGTCCAGTTGCCTCTGCGCCTCACTATTCCATGCACCTGAACCTCCTCCAAGACAAAAGCTGCTGGGGAGAGCCAGGCAGGGCAGCACACCCACACCTGCCCCACACAGAGCTGAACACACCTTGGAGCTCAGAGAATTGAATATTAACAGTCACTTCCCATTCACAGACCTCAAGCATAAAATCCATCTGCGTGCCTCTCCCCTGTTCCCTGTTTATATATCCAAGGATTGTATGACCAAGAGTTTTATCAGCTCTTTTCTCCATGAATGAGCTTGTATTTGGCTGCTGCCAAAGATCCTACACTCCCTTGTCACCACACAGGGTTTACAGGACAATTGGTTACTGCTCAGAAAGAAAAGGATGCATGGGAGACAGCCTGCACTTTAACTTCTGGGCAGCAGCAATCCAGAATTCCTGGCTTTTGGAGAGACAAACACACATCCAGCGATCCCATTAACCCACAGGGCTCCTGAGCTCCTGCATGGAGAACCATGCCAGCTCTGCACACAAGTCTCACAACCAGCAAGTGAAACCAGTTTGTTGACTGGTTTTGTTAAACAAATGCAGCTGCAGCTTTGACACAGCCTGCGAAGGAAAGAACCACATCCCAAGCAAAAGGAGGTGCCCACTGCACACCAAGCCCTGGCAGGCTCCAAGGCTGGTTCCACACATCCTCTGAATCCACAGAGGATTCCCAGCTCCCTGACTTTCTTAGGGAAGGGCCATTAGCACAGAGAGATTAGAAGGAGAAGCTTTACTCCTCCATGGAAGTAAATAAAACCCAAGATCCTCCTTACAGCCCTCAGATGCCAGGAAATTAAAAGCTGCTCTTAATTAGCTTTGCAAGGCCCCATTTTGCTTTGGGAAAGTGAGAACCACAGCCTCGAGCTTCACCCTGGTGCAGTGGGATGCTGGCTCCGAACATGGGACATGGGCGCTGTCACCCCAGGCCACAGCAGCCGAACAGGAGGAACTGCTGAAACTCACCCAGTTTCAAAGGACCTCACCATGATGCAAACAGCAACAAGCCCAAACAGGGAAGGACCTGCCCGGGACAGAAATGGATTCCTCTCCCTGGTGTCCGTCTCCCACAATTTCCAGTGCAAGTGGGTATCAGCTCACTAGGCAGTGGGAAAAGTGTTTTCTGCACTGGGCTCAGCTTGTCATGGGAGCTGTAGTGAGGAAAAAGCAAAGCAGAGGAACTGCAGCTCCTTCAGTAGAAATGCCTGGGGCTTTGCTCTTCAGCACCACCGCTGCTCAAACCCTTGGGACCACAGCCAGCCCCTGGATTTCCTCCCTGTGCTACCCCCAACCTGCCCAGAGCCTCAGACACTTCCAGCCCCAGGATTCCTCCAGTGGCCTGTCCCTCTGCACACTCCTGCTGACACACTCTGAGGTCTCCTCCCTCTTTGCACAGACTTGCTCAGGATTTCAGTCCCTACCCAGCTCCACCCTCGTCCTCCTACACCAGGTCCTACCAGCTCTGCTCCACCCAGGTTTGCTCCAACCTCCCTTTTGCCTCCCCACACTCCAAACTGGAGCACTCCTCCGAGAGCACACCGAGAACCTCTGGATCCTTCTGGGTTGTGACGAGCTCTGTCTGCCACCTTTGAGTGCTCCAAATTCCACACTGTGCTCATTCCTTCCTGGTGAGACCTGTGCTTCTCAAGTGTTCATGGAGTGGCCTGGATGACTTAGGTGTTATGCAGGGATTTAACCAATTATATTCCCAAAACTTACAGCCCCAATGCAGGACCTGCTCTCCAGCCTGGGGCTGCAGATATCCTGCAGCCATCCCTCTCTGCAGGACAGGTGAGGCAGAAGTCAACACGGAGCAAGTAATTTCCACCTCTGGAATTCAGACACCCTCGTGGAAAGCACAGGTAACTTATAATTTTCCATTAAATCATGTGGAATCACCGTGGCAGCAAATCCCTGCCATGGGGCAGCAGATGCTCCCACATAGATTTAATCTATTCCTTCAAACAGCCCAAGTAGAGCCACCCTAAGGGGAAATTTAGGCTCAAAACAGGAAACTTTCCACAAAGGACAAGTGACAAAGGAGCAAGAGCAGACAGAAGAGTATCTGGCACTGCAGGATGGAGAGAAACACAGGTTCATGTCTGCACCTGGGAAAGGAGAAGCAAGAAAAGAACAATAGTGTTGCTCGGCCATGCCAGAAGCTGGAAAGAGCATCCCATCAGGATCTGGAGCAGAGCAGGAGCACAGAGGGAGCTCTGGAAATTCTGCAGAGGAAAATGGTGCCACAGAAAGAGCAAGAGATCCCACGTTTCTGGAACAGATGGAATAAGGATACACAAAAGCCCATCCGAAAGACGTGGGCTGGCAGCTGGTGCTGGGTAAGAAACCCCTCAGAAAATAAACTCGGGTTTATTTTCAAAAGAGTCGTCTGACCTTTCCAAAAGCCACCCCTTCAATCCTTTCACCTCAAAAATCCCCTCCACAGGAAAGTCTTCCCCAAAAACCCTGTGTGAGCCCTCAAACACAAACGTGCTGCCCAAGGCTGTACATGCTCCCTCATTCCCACATTTCTGACAGATCTTCACAGGCACATCTCTGTGTCCTTTAGACGTTCTCCCATGGAATGGGCACGTGCAGCCCCGTCCTGGGGAAGAAGCACACTGCCCTTCCTCCACCTGCCCTCTCGGTAAGCACAAACTCTCCTCCCAGCATCTCTTTCCCACAAAAGCCTTGTTTCCATGAAAGGCTACTCACCTGGAAAACATCCCCCTAACCCAACCAAAGACCTTTCCCACCACCCTCCTTCAGGGACAGTGTGTGCCCAAACCCAGTGTTCCTACCCTCCCCTTCCTGGTGGAAGGGCAGTTTATTTTCAATTTCCATCACCATATCCACCTCATAATTCACAGATTCCTACTCCTGCCTTAGGTATCTGTCCCTACCAACAACAATATCCTCAAAAAACACCCTTCCTGTAGCAACCTGTGTGCAGGGGACCAAACGCACCTCGGCACCACTCAGAGAATCACTGTGAACACAAACCATGAAGACACACATTGGGTCAAACCTAAGGTGGATCAAACCTGCTGCCTTGTTCCACCAACTGCAGACCTCCTCCTCCTCCTCATGTGCCTCTGGACCAACCATGGCACCTGCCACAGGGAACGTGAAGGGACTGGGAAGGGGAAAGACAGTGGGGTGTGATTTTGCTTTCTCTGCCCAATGTGTCTCCAGGCTCAGCATCTCCTGGCTGTTCTCAGGAGCAGCGGCACTCAAAGCTGCTCTGCTTGTCTCCCATCTTGTCCACAGCTGCAGACACCTGATGTTCACCTGCCTTGTGAGGGCATTTAGGTTTGGCTGGGGATGGGCTGACCCCTGGCATGGCCTGAGAAAGCCCTCGGCAGCTCCAGACAGAGGTGGAGAAGGAAGAGTGCGAGCACAGCAAGTCCAAAGCCAAACTCCCTCCAAGCTTGTCCCAGGATATGCAGGGCAAACAGACAAAAGTGTCTCTGCAGATCCTCATTTTCGGTTGTTTTCTCCTTCATGATCTGCTCCACTTAGGTCCTGAGCTCATGTTAACTCAAAGCACTGCTAGGTCACACAGCAAGTGGTTACGCAGCTCAGATAAACTACATTTTGCATGAAAAACTATTTAATTTGCTGTGAACTGAGCCCTTTTTGGTTTCACTCAACCCTCTCCTGCAAGCAGCAGCAGCAGTCAGTTCCTCCCTGTCCACTCCCTCCAGACCATCATTTACACTCTAGGCCTCTGACATCAGATGAGGAATCACTCTACCTTTTTCCACCTTTCCCAGACAGATGGAAACATCCTGAAAGTGTTCACTTTCCTTGTGCAAAAGCTGCTGTGTATTGGGTCTGGTCACACCATTTGCTGCTCCCCATTCTCTGTCCCTCTCCTGATTTACACATCTCCCGAGACCAGGGGACCAGGATCTCACTGTTCTGCTCAATTTGTTCTTTGCCAGAAGAGTCACCAGAGAGAGGAGCCTGTGAGCCCAGGACAGGTCACAGCAAGAACTCTGATGCTCTGAGCCAAACAGATGTCACAGCTAAGTGAAACAGAAGTTTTTGGGGGACTTAGGAAGGAACTAAGGGCACACACAGAGCGATCACAGACAGGACTGTATCCACACAATCACAGGCTAAGTAAAATATCAGTATAAAATTTGCACTTATAATCCAAAAGATGCTCTTCCAAGCTCACAAACCCCAGTCTGTCCCAGTTCCAAGGCGTTCAGTGACTGTTCAGCAGGATCCACAAGGCTGAGAGCACAGGGACCAGCAGGTTCTCTGCAGGCATGTCACAATCACCCTCCTCTGCAGACGGGACTTACACCCATTCCCATGGCTCAGCCTGCCCAGAACACACATTTCCCAGCAGTTTGGGAAATCTCCCTGCCTAAAGTTGAGCTACCTGACAGAAGGGCTGAGAGTATCACACCGGTGTCTCTCCATACCTGAACAACCCCACAACTGAATCCCACAGGATTCAGCCCAGCTCACTGGGATTCAGGAAGAGACAAGCAGGAAAGACAAACAGAACCCAAAAATACCAGAGCAAGAACTGCTGCTTCCAGACAGGAGAATCTGCTCAGGTGGGGATGAGCCAACTGCGTGTTTTAACAAAACTGAACGAAATCACATTGGCCGGAATCAAAATGAAGTTTCTTGTTTGTAAGGGGGTCTTTTTTCTAGATTTGATGACAAATTCCACAACATGTCAGTAATTCCACAAAACTCTTGAAAGCTAACGACCTATTTCTCAATTTTCTTAATAAACAGGCAACTCAGCCTATATTCCCTGAAGACCATCTCTCCAAACACACTGTAGCCAAACACGTTCTCTCTCTGGCACAGGCAGAACTTAAATAACTTTTAAAAAATTGTACCGTTTCCACAGAGGATACACAGTAAAACTTCCTCTGGAATATTTCACAGCCCAGTACAGTTTTAACGCCTTTTCCTTCACAAGGGACAGGTTCAAATTCCCATGTGCAGCATCCTGCGTACCAGATTACCAGGCAGAATGGGAACATCATGACTTGGATTCCTGCTGGATGGTACTTCAGGAGCCAAACACGAGAGCTCATCCTGTCCCCAATCCCGTGCCCTGCGAAAGCAAACCCTTGAGAGTCATGAGATGCTGGGCCAAGCTGGCAGCAGAGCAGATCTTCAGTCCTCTGCTTCTGCAGAGATCAGAGTGGCATGGAACAACACATGGAGGGCTTACCCTGTGTAGAGAGCTCTGCAGCTGAACAGAAAGGCAACAGAAGCTGCAAGTGCAAGCTGGAGCTGCAGATCATGGAATGATTTGGGATGGAAGGGCTCTTACAGATCATCCAGTCCCAAACCCTTTTCATAGGCAGGGACACCTTCCACTATCCCACGTTGCTCCAAGCCCTGTCCAACCTGGCGTTGAACATTTCCAGGGATGGGGCAGCCACAGCTTCTCTGAGAACCCTGTGCCATGGCCTCACCACCCTCCAGCAAAGAATTTTTTCCCACTAACCCCTTTAACTCTGCTCTCTGGCAGTAGGAAGCTATTCCCCCTTGTCCCATCCCTCCAGGTCCTTGTCCAAAGTCCCTCTCCACGTCTCCTGAAGCCCCTTTAGGGACTGGAAGGAGCTCTAAGGTCTCCCTAGAGCTTCTGCAAGCCAAACACCCCCAGATCTCCCAACTTGTCTTAACTACAAAGATGCTCCAGCCCTTGGAGCATCTCTGTAGCCCTATGATCATAGCGATAAAGCAGCTCTATCCCTTTTAATTAATTTACTGGACGCTTTTTGCAGTTTACTGATGAAACCAGAGTTTTAAAATTCACGCTGTGCTCTGCGTTGCAGTGACGGTGACTGTCACAGCACGGACGATTCAGGTAGAGCGATTTCCCCCGCGGGACCCCTTTATCCCCGTCATGGAGCGGCCGAGACGCCCCTCAGAGCGGAGGGGGCCGAGGGCTGCACCCCACCCGCCCCACGCGGCCCCGCTCGG